>JAJLRJ010000008.1:41805872-41948372 GCA_024195265.1 Dendrophyllia cribrosa
TACGTAAGTATATTGCCTATATTTCTTATTTGTGAGACGCTTCTGTCAAACTTACTTGTCAATTATTTCTTTGGCTTGAATGAAATCAAATGAAATTTTCACGTTTCTTCACTTTAGCGCCCACACAAAGCGAATTTGGAGGAGATGACTAAGTACCACTCAGATGATTACATTAAATTCCTGAAGACTATAAGGCCTGATAATATGTCAGAGTACACAAAACAAATGCAAAGATGTAAGTACAAAAAATAATATATGAGCAGCATGCGGTTTCCCATGCATTCTTTCAATTACTTTTCGATGAACGGAAATTGACCGTCCAAGTTCTGTATTGGGGCTTTCATTTTAAGTAGATAAAAGATTTATTTATATCCCCTGATGTCTATTGATCCATAGAGGGAAAATGATGACAGCATTTTTAGGTTTTAGCTGTAAGGGGGTTTTCCTTTTATATTTGAAGTCTGTTGACTTATAACACTGCTTATAATAATAAATTTTTATTCCTTTTAATTAATAATTTATCTCGTGATTTTATAAAACCTACACACATAAAGGGCTGGGTAATTAAAGGGTTATCTTTCCCTAGATATAACTCGTTTGGATGGTGGGTGACCCCTATTTCTTAAGACTGGTTCCCACATGATTGCTAATGATCCAGCAACGATCACACAATCGCAGAGTTTTTGGTCAGTGATTAAAGTGCCTATGAAATGTATTTTTTCTTCAGTTTTCATTAGTTTATTATGTCCAAAGAACGAAAACAATAATCATTTCTCGAGGAAAAGAAAGAAAATCGGTTTTTTAGCCCCTCGAAGATGCGTTACTTCGGTTGAAAAGTGGCTCCAATTTTTGGAGAGCCTGGGGCGAGTGGGAGTGAGTGATGACGTAAATTACTTAAATAGTATGACACATTGGTTTGTTTACACTATAATTCCCTTGGAATCCTTTAGCGTGATGGTCATTTTGCCAATGTTTTTGGCTGTACAAATGTCAGACAGTGTCTAATGTGTTTCTTTACAGTCCTCTGAAGGTGAAGAGGATCAGTTTCGGATCACTCTTGATCAAATGAAATGATCGTGTCCATCGTAGCGATTCGAACCGACTGTGCTGCTTGAGCGAAGGAAGTGAACATGAAGAAGATGGACTTTGATTTAGATTATTGAACGTGAAAGGTATACATTTCAGTAGCACAGCATCTCAGTGGTTCGCCCGTTGAGTTGTAAGCTTACTGAACGCAGAGGCTTTTTTGTTATTTTTTTTTAGTGGCTCATTGACTAGCGTTTATCAAACGTGATTGATATATTTGTAGTACAAACAATTTATAGTTACATGATATTAGCGTATTAGCGATTCGGCCGGTCTCCTCGCGTGTGGAGGTTATGAGCTTATTTTATCGGCTTTTTAATGCGAAGGATATATGTCTTAGCTTCTTGGCGGCTTACTAGTTGAAAGTTTCTAAATTATACTGTTATGTTATGCATATCCGAGTTGGTGTTTTTCAGGCGGCTTGCTGATTGAATGTGAATGGTGTATTTTTAGCGGCAAGGTGCCTTGATAGCGTATTTATTTATTCAAAATGTTTGAATTCAAGTATATACGTAATAATTAAGCTTCTTAGTTCAGTGTCTTGCCAGCGATTGAACGTTTCTGGAAATTTTAACCACTTGGCGGCTTGTAAGTGAGTTCAAAGTATCGTGTTTTAGTGTTTACATTTATATGTCTGATTTATATTTCATTGTATAAAAATTGATCTGATAGAACACGCAATGATTCAGCGATGTATTTTGTTACGAATAGTCTTAATACGCATTTGTACATGTAGATCAGTATAGCTTTGATAGATGTTCCGTAGAATAGAAGCCTGCTAGCAAACACTTGCGTCGCTGCACTTAAAATTTTATAATTCGGAATACCGTATAACCATTTATATTTCTCGCCAGTCAGTGCCGATCGAGTCAGTATATTTTTGTAGGCCTCACTGACTTCGACGGCTCTGCAGTCCAGCTGAGGCTTGAACTTCTAAACAGAATATGGATTGGAAAATTATGCTTGATTAAACGGCCTCACCGACCGGAATGTTTTTTTTTTTTTGTAAAATAATATTAATCTTAACAATAAGCGCTTTCATTGAAAACAGCATCCCTCTACGTACCCTTTCTGATGTCGGCGAACAAATTTCGTGTATTTCGCTGACCTTTTTTCCCTGGAACAAAATAAAGCTTTGTTACACCCTCTGTAATCGAAGAATTCTAATATCTTGATGTTTGAGGCTGCTCGCCTCATAATATTGTTCACCTCTAGCGACGTCTCTTGTCAGCCCTCTTGTTCTCTATATTCCCGCAGCAGTTTGTACAACTATTTACATCACAGTGTAATATGACACTGGTTTTGGCTGTGCACAAATTGGAGCCACTTTTTAGCGCCAACAACCTAACTTTGAGACCATAAAAAAAGCGTTTCGCATCGTCTCTAACACTTTAAACCTTTTATTCCAAGGTCTAAAAAGATGAAACTTTCAATACATCAAAAAATAAATTACATTTCATAGACACTTTAAGTGATTGTCTGAAATCACATGGAAACCAGCCTTAAGAAATAGGGGTCACCGACCATCCAAGCAAGTTAAATCTAAGGAAAGGTAACCCTTTAATTACCCAGCCTTTTATGTGGGTAGATTTCTTTCCTGGTGCCCACACTTTTACATGATGTGGCATGGCATTGTGACAGGAATTACATGCAGTAGGGGTGCACAATAACAATTAGTGCAAAAGTCCTTTAGTTACGGGAGTTACAGACTAAAATGATTATTTTGTCATATAATTTATTTCTGTTATGACTCTACTAAATTGGCATTTTTGTAACTGAAAAACTAAATGTTATTGATGATGCAGCATTGTCCATATCAGGATTTATTTTGTACCTTTTTCTTTATCCTGTTGATTGATTGATCTTGTTTCGTTGTTGTTAGTCAATGTCGGAGAGGACTGTCCCGTGTTTGATGGCTTATTTGAGTTCTGCCAGCTTTCGACAGGTGGTTCTATAGGTAAGTAAAACTTAGCAATTTTAATCAACATACCCTCATGCTGCTACAAGAGCCTTTGTTTAAATTATTGTTTTTGCCTTCTCGGTTTGCAGCGGGAGCAGTGAAACTAAATAAACAACAAACGGATGTTGCAATCAACTGGGCAGGAGGCTTGCATCATGCTAAAAAATCTGAAGCATCAGGATTTTGTTATGTCAACGACATTGTACTGGCTATTCTAGAGTTGCTGAAGTAAGTACTTTCCTTTCTGTGATTCCATTCTTACATGTATAATCTTTTTTCTCTGAAGCTGCAGTAGTGTTGAGGACTGCTGTGCTGTGTGTACATGGATGTTTACAGTTGAAGTAAATGTCCTCTTAATGGACTCATTGTAACAAATTCAAGAGTCTGTTCAGAAGAGGTGTCCACTAACTAGTAGTGTTTGTATGTGGCACAATGTAGTGTCCTTTTAGAAGGGTTGTCTGTTAGTGTTGGTTGGAGTGAATGTGTTGAAGGTGATATGTTTGTAGTACCTTGACAGCTTTGGTACATTTTGTGATAATTTACCCAAAACTGTTTTATTATTTTTTCAGCCTCTGTTGATACCAATTAAAACATTTTGGAGTTTTTGGAATAGCAACAAATCTCTACAACACTGCCCCTTTCAGTACCTCAAGACTGTGCCCTAAATAAAATCATAGGGATTCCAAAAGGGCCCAACTATGAATTTTGTGGCGCCCACCTTTAAAATTTTATGTAAAACTTAAGTTTACCTTGTCACCTGAAGACAATAGTTATAGTGCCTGGGATATCCAGGTACTGTTGCTCATCCCTGTATCTTATACCTTATTTGTGAGGTATAACACTGCTTAGATGTTATTTGTATTCGATCTGTTTAGATTATGCTGTGTGTTAATTTTATCAGGTACCATCAGCGAGTGTTGTACATTGATATTGACATTCACCATGGCGACGGAGTAGAGGAAGCATTTTACACCACTGATCGTGTCATGACAGTTTCATTTCATAAATATGGAGAATATTTCCCTGGAACGGGTGACCTTAGGGTGAGTACAGTGCTACTGCAGTGCGAGGTCGCTTGAACTTGAGTGGGGCCGGACAGCTTTTTCCGGACCAGCTCACGTCAACCTGTCCAGCCCGCTCACGTCACCTTGCGATTCTATTTTCTGTAGGATTGCGTCAGCGGGGCTGTACAGTCATATTATAAAACTCATTACCGTTTCGCAACATGTCATGTCACCTTTCATGATTTGAGCATGTATTTTTTAATTTAGCCTGGTTACTAAGGTGAACCAAGATAGCCGCTGGTTTACAGACTCTTTTCTTTGACTTCTTTTGTTCTTCTTCGGTGTTCCTTCATTACTAAAAACTTCAAAATGTCTGACAAAGATATTGAGCACTGTTTTAACACAGGTATTTTGACAATTTGTGGCTAATTTTTTTTTTAACAATATCAAGCCTGCAAATAATTTTTGTCTATAAGCAGGTCATTTGTCTGGCCAAGGACAAGTTTTGACCCGACAAGAAGCCAGTCTGGTCGGACATAAATTTTCTTTGTCATTATAAATTAAAAAAGAGACATTAGAGACATTTCCGTTCTGTATTTCAACATAGACGGTGACCCTTCCTCAGAATGTTGGTTGCAAATTCAAACGGCTTAAAATTAAAGTCAACTGAGTGAAAAATCAATACTCTCCCAGAAAGAGTACCTTTACATTAAATCAGGTATTATTTACCTGTTGATAATCGACAAATTTAAGAATGTTCGTATTATTGGCGGAAAACATATTGGCACCACACCCCTAGTCACACAAACACCTGTAAATTTTAGGAATTTTTAAATCATGATTTCTCAAAGAAATTGTGATATATTGCCTTGAACTTTTTTCTCATTTCTATTAAAACATTTCAATCGGGTCAAATTACGACTGTAATTTATCTCACAACACTTGCAGATAACAGACAATAAGTAATAACATAAGACCTCAGATTTTAGTCAGTGTTTCAGTGGAACGTAATTCAGACTAAATGGGGCTAAACGATCTTTCACGACGCCGCTGCAAAAAGCGTCAATTAACAACTTAGGAATACTGGCGCTTGATGTGGCGTGTTTACAATTCAACGCGACATTTAAAACGACGAATTGCGCGTGATAAATTAATTCTTGGAACGGAAGAAAAACGAAAGTAATAACAAATCATTTTTGCGTTGTATTGCGGTAGTATAATAAAATAAACTTGTTCCATATTTGGCCACAAACTTCAAGAAAAAATATTTTCATTGAAGCTGAAATGCCCGGTCAGAGTGTCCGACCAGGCTCAGCTTTTACCTGTCAAAACCTCAAATTTGCCGGACAATTGTCCGATGACCGACTGTTATTTGCAGGCTTGAATATACAATCACAACACTTGCGTTCATGCGTTACGTGTTCAATGCGGATCCTTATGCTTCAATTTGATTTTTGGTCTCAGTGGTGCTCTGGCAGCTCTGTTAGAGAAATAAGACTCACTTTTTTACACCATTTAAAGTTAAAGAATGTTTGCTCCACGTTATACAATTCAAATAAATAGAATCTTAATTTCAAGGCTCAAAAATTTTGGTCAACTTACATCACCGGAAAATGTTTCCGCAGATAAGCTGCACCCCAGATTTGGAGCAAAAAATTTGGGCAAAAAAGTGTGACTTATACACCGTTTTTTACAGTAACCCTTTCACTAGTAGCTTCAATCCTTGAGTCCGGGCGTCAATATTCTACTTGAAATGGAATTAAGTATTGTACCACATAAGAACGATAGCAAACTTCATTGTTCTGCGGCATTGGCTCTTTCCCACATAGAATATCTTTGATTTCAAGAATAGAGGAGGACCTGATGGTTAATAATTATATTTCATTATAAAAATAAAGAAAATCCATTTGCATCAAATAAATTTTAGGAAATGTTCATGCTTAACCAATCAGACTAGCAGAAGACAATAGCTAATAATTTTGCTTCTTTGATGAAGTTCCTCAAATACAATTGAAGGGCCAAATGGAAAACTATGCTAAGTGGAAAATTCCAAAACAAGGGTCGGAGTCGAACCATTCCATGTCAAATTTTATGCCTTGTTTTGTTTTTCTCGCTCTGGTTTGCCTCATTTTAGGCATGTGACCTACAAGTTAACTGCAGGACATCGTTCAGAATATTTTTGTGCTAGTTTTTCCGTCGTTTTAGAGAAATAACGCATGGAAAAGGAAAACTAACTAAAATAAACCACCTGAAACAGCAGAGTTCTGGCCCTCTAGTGCTCTGACTGTACAATCCGACCGTAGTTCCTTCAAAAACTGCAGCTAGAAGTTTAACGACGCCATTGCAAAAAGCAGATTGGCCGTGAGAATATGCGACTGCAATACTCCTGACCCGCGCCAACGACCTGAACGAACATAACATTATTTAACGCGGGCGTATCGATGGCGTTCGCCACTTGCAACAACATGACTGAACAGCGAACAGCTCAGTAGTTGAGCGCTGGTTTAAGCCATGTTTAAGGCCCGCTCGGCGATGGAAGGACATCATGAAGTCCGGAAATCCTTAAGTCTCTAGCACCTTTCAAAGAAACGAGTCGTGTTTCTTGTCATACCTTGTGTCCAAAGCGCCATTCAGCGCTCGTGGTGAAAAATGGACCTTGGTGGACAAGTATGAGCCGGCGGGAAAGTCTGCAATCATTTCGGATCAAAAAGGGACAACGTTGTGAGTTGTGGCCCATTTGCCATCCCGTGCTGTGGTCGAAATGCCCAATATCCGAAGTGCTTCCTGACTTATAATATTTTGCTATAATTTTTGGAGCGGGAACTCCATTTCGGATTTGCCATAGAATTTCCCAACATGCTCTGCGACAGTGGCAGAGAGGCCCGCTATGCGTGTTCGGACACTTAAAATACAGCTTTGGGCAGCTCGAAGTGAGTCCTTGCAAGGCAAGCAAAGGCTATGAGCCGGCAGCGGAGAATCGGGAGCGCTTCCTAGGAGGTCCGCAAAGGAGATAGTGCGAAACTAAGTGGCTGACTATTGGCGATAAAATGAAGCGGTTTTGAGGGAACGAACTTCGGTTCGGATTGTTTTTTTTTTCTTGAGCGGGATTTAGCGGCACAGACCCAAACTTGGCCATCTGAACTTGTGCTTTTTCCGTGCTTTTCCAAACACTAACCCTAAGCCAAAACTTAACCCTAACCCTGACCAACTTGCGCATTTTTCAAGTGAAACGAACATTAAAAGCAGTGAAACCAACAACTTGAGCGGTTAAAAAGCAGTGAAAACAGTAATCCCAAGAGGAATCAAGTACATAAAGGCAAAGTGCTGCAGTGTTCGAGTTTTATTAGCCGACAGCATTTTTGGACCGTTTTTTTTTTTCTAGAAAAAGAAGCACAAAACCAGCGAAAAACATACAGGGCAATATATACCACATCAAAACAAGTCCATGTAACAAAAACAGCTAATTAGAAGCAAATTTTTTTTTTCCAATTTATCCCACTTAGCATAGTTTTCCAATAATATTGCCCCTTCAATTTCTTTTAAAAATTGTATGTTGTGCGATTGGGTCTCAAATTACTTGAAACCTTAAAAAAATTAGACAAAATGCACCTTGAACCTTAACTTTTTAGCGGTTTTTGAGTCTAGGTCAATGAGATCACTAGTTTTAACAATGAAAATTCTTGACATTCCATCGTGTTTGACATTCCATTGCCGTTGGCGCTATCCTTCTTATGCGGATCATTGCTTAATAACATAAGGGTTGAATTTGTCATCTGTCAGAAATCAAATGGGTTAGAATATAGTGGTGTAATATAAGGTAAGATAAGATAATGGCTTTATCAAACTGATAAGACCAATCAGTAAACCTAAAGATTCACTGGCATTAACTGGTGATCAGTATATAAATGAATAATATCTGAATTATAACAAACTACAAAATCCTATACAAAATTTTGTACTAAGAATACTGGATAATTAGTTAAAAGATGGGTATACAAACATCTTTCTTCTTTCTTCACAGGACATTGGAGCTGGAAAAGGAAAATATTATGCTGTGAACTTTCCACTAAGAGATGGAATTGATGATGAGTCTTATGAACAAATCTTTAATCCTGTAAGAATCATTTAAAATATGTTTACATACTTCTGAAATAACATTAAATAGGGAGAATTGTTGTTCTAGGTATTTATTAACATCTCTACTTTTGCAATATACATGTACATTGTATGGATGATGCATTTGCAAATAAAAATTACTCTTTTCTTGTTTAGGTGGTTTCCAAGGTAATGGAAGTGTACAAACCAAATGCTGTCGTTCTTCAGTGCGGAGCTGACTCTCTTGCAGGAGACAGACTCGGCTGTTTCAATCTGTCACTTAAAGGTACAATTTTACCATGCCTTTGAATAACATGCAAACTCTAAAGTTCAAAGCCCAGCCCATTTGTCAAATTCCTTAGGGTTAGTGCAAATTTGAGAAGGGTTTGTGATATTTGTTGTACAATAAATGATTTTATTGCAATAAAATCTGCAATTTTGTAAGAAAAAAAAAGAACAATCGTATACTTATGTAGTTTTTCTACCCAGCCCTTCAAATTTCCTCCCACCTCACATGCCTGTGCTTGCCAGTATACACATTTTATCCACTTGGTAGATAAAAACAACTTGGAGCAGAGTTTGTTTTCTTACATACTTTAAAACTACTGGTCTACTGAATCTCAGTGTTAAATTCAAGTTGTTTAATTGCAGGTCATGCTCAGTGTGTTAATTTTGTGAAGAAGTTTAATCTGCCATTGCTTGTTCTTGGAGGCGGTGGTTACACGATCAGAAATGTTGCACGGTGTTGGACATTTGAGACTGCAGTAGCTTTGGACTCTGATATTGCAAATGGTAGGTAGCAAACTAATAGTAATAATGATATTTTTTCTTTGTTTGTCTCATGATGTAATCAAATAAAAAAATGACTACATTGTGAGACACGTGGTAAAGAAAGCTATTATTTCAAACCACTGCAATGAATAACCATATTTTTCATGATATTGTTAGGTTAATACCATAAACACTGGTGTATAAGCCCAACTCGCAGATAAACCGCACCCCGAGCAAAATAACTTGAGCACATGTTTCTATGAAGCCTGATTACTAAGGTTAACCAAGATGGCTGCTTGTTTACGGACTCTTTTCTTTAGCTTCATTCATATCGGTATTCCTTTATTGCTGAAAGGTGCAAAATGTCCAACAAAGACAGCAAGCACTGTTTTAACACAAGTATTTTGACAATTTGAGGCTAAATTTTACAATTTATGAACACAACGCTCACATTCGGGTGTTACATGTACATGTTCGATGCGGATCCTTACTGCATTGTTCAATTTGATTTTTGGTCTCAGAAGCACTCTGGCAGTTCAGGAAGAGAAACAAGACTGACTTTTCTACATCATCTAAAGTTGAAGAATTTTTGCTCCACATAATACACCTCAAATAAATAAATCTTAGTTTTAAAGCTCAAAAAGTCTGGTCAACATATATCACCGGAAAGAACCATAACCTATTGCTAATGTTCCCGCAGATAAGCCATACCCCTGATTAAAAGCAAAATGTTTGGGCAAAAAAAGTATGGCTTACATGTATATACAAGTGCAGTAAGGTTGCATGTAGTTCTCTATTTTTTAAGCATGCATCCTCCGGTTAAATCTGAATTGTCTGTGCACAGTTTTCCATTTTAATATTAATAGTATTTAATAGCTACCGTAATATTTATTAATTTATACTGCGCAGTTATCAATATAAAAATTTTCAACTGGGCATTACAATTTGTCCACAACATATATATTCTCAGTGACACTGACATGTAAAATGCATTAAGTATGAAAAAATATCAAACTTGCGAGTGCATATGTTGCTATTTAACCTTCAACTCACAAGAGTACTAAAAATCAAAATTCAAGAAAAATCCCACATTCAAAAGTTAGAACTAAACTACATGTCTTTATAATTGACTCTGGGAGTGAAAGGGTTAAATTGTTTAATTTGATAAACTTATTCTAATTTTTTTTAAGAACTTCCATACAATGACTACTTTGAGTACTTTGGCCCAGACTTCAAGCTACACATAAGTCCATCTAACATGGCCAACCAGAACACAAGTGACTATCTGGAGAAGATCAAGTAAGAATCATACTTCATGTTATTAACTCTTAACATTATCTGGTAAATCTATTTACTAAAAGGTAAGGTATGCCTTCACAAGCCTAATGGCTCACAACTGCCGGAGCTTAACCCGGTTTCTGCAGCTTCCCCCCCCCCCCCCCCCCTGGATGGGATGCTAGTCCATCGCAGGGTTACTCCCCAGCATTTTGTCATCAGTAACCCATTTATACACCTAGGTGGAGAGAGACAACATGCAGCAAAGTTTCTTGTCTAAGGAAACAACACAAACGGCAGAGACCAGGCTCGAACTACCGACCTTCAGATTGAAAGTCTGACGCGCTTACCAATAGACCACCGCACCTCCACATTAAAAAGGGTTTTGTAATATTTACTTTCTTAGAGCTGTTTTGTGTTGTTTTTAAACATTGTCTCTAAAAAGCACTTAATAAGTAGCTATTCTTAATCTTTTTTAGACAAAGACTGTTTGAAAACCTCAGAATGTTGCCTCATGCACCTGGAGTGCAGATGCAGCGTAAGTGAACAGTATGACTTACTGTCAGTGTGTATGTTGTAGTTCAATTTTATCCTTGGTTCAATTTTGATTTTCCATTGTTCTTTTCTATGCTAATATATGATAATGAACATCAAACAAAGGAAAATCAAAATTGAACCAAGGATAAAATTGAACTGCAACATGTATTTTGTGTGTATTTGTAGGTTGAGGAGTGGGAAGGCTTTCAGGTTCACTTTACCTGCCTTTACTTGGACAGCCGCATGTCATTTTCTATGCCCCAGTAGTGATCAGCACCCAGATTCTCCTTGTGTTACTAATGCAAGATAAATCACACAAGTCATGAGTATTAAGGAAATGATCACCAAATATCAAGTCTTTATATTTAAACAACTTCTCCCATCTAGAACTAGAACAGTTGTGTGAAGAACAGTAAGGAGAATTTGTCAATTGACAGTGGGGCTAAAAGGGTTAATTAAGAATACAAGAGTGGGTTTTTGCAATTGCTTTGATTTTGCATTGCTACACTTTGTGATTGCCTAAAAAATCTTGTGCCAATCAGAAGTAAAACCAAAAGCAATCATGACTCACTTGCACATGCGCTTACTGTTTCCTTTACCACTGATTTCACTGTTACGCGACCCTTCGAATCAATACTACTTTGAGCAATTTCAATTTACTCTGCCCTCAATCATACCTAGTAGGAGGAGTTTGTATACTCCTGATTTGCATCGGGCATATTAAATTAGTGAGCTCCTCTGGCGTTGGATGTTTTATCGGCTTCAAAAGTTTGCATCGAAAAAAATTCGACGACTAGAGATGGGGAAAACCTCCTTCAACTTCCATGGAATATTTTATTTAGATACTGGCAAAATCGACTCCGCTGGCGAGCCAAGAAGTTTGAGCTTTTCCTGTTGTTATCGACCGGTCATGCATCAACGGTAATAATATGCAAATGTAAACTGACAGTATGTATGTGGAAAACGAATGTAGTAATGACGGAAAATACCAGCGGAGTCGATTTTGCCAGCATCTAAATGAAATATTCCATGGAAGTTGAAGAAGGTTTTCCCCATCTCTAGTCGTCGAATTTTTTTCGATGCAAACTTTTGAAGCCGATAAAACGTCCAACGCCAGAGGAGCTCACTAATTTAATATGCCCGATGCAAATCAGGAGTATACAAACTCCTCCTACTAGGTATGATTGACGGCAGAGTAAATTGAAATTGCTCAAAGTAGTTTTGATTCGAAGGGTCGCGTAACAGTGAAATCAGTGGTAAGCTCTGATTGGTTCATTGGATTGTCCGCATCTGTTGTGATTGGTCAGAGTGATTACTTTGGTTGTGGTTTTACAACACTCGCTGAAAACTGCTCTTTGACTATTTTTCTTATACCAATATTTGACGACACCCATCCTATTTTAATAGCTATTCCAGATGATGCACCGGTGTTAGAAGAGAGTGACAATGAGGATGAATATAATGTGGAACCCACAAGGATAGGAAGTAAGTATAACAGCTTAGTATTTACAAACTCTACAGTTAGCAGATCAGAATCTGATTTCTCCTTACAATATTAATACTCTTACAAGTAAACCAATAACAAGAATGCTATAGCTGTATACCACAAGACTGTCTCCAACAACGTATTTCATTGACAAGAATTATCAGCATCTGTCGCAAGAAACTTGATGAGTTAACCCTGTAACTGCCAAGAGTGCCAAATATCAAGATTGAAGAAAAATTCCAGATTTCATTTTGTGAAATATTGAAAAACAAATGGTACCATGCAAAAGAAGTGGTGAAGAGGTTTCATTTGAATGGTCACACCATAGGATTTCATCAACAGACTCAAAAGTTAGAACTACATGTCTCCATAATTGACTCAGTGAAAGGGTTAAACCAACAAGGTTGTGACTGATATAAATGTGTTTTATACAATGAACTGAATACTACATGCTCTGTGATCTATCAGAGTACAGATGCACGGCTGACGTCATAAAAAAATGTTTTCTTTGTTTTGTCCAACATTGGCGCACAGTTTTGAAAATGTCTGCGAGATTATTCTGGATTGAGGAAGTGAAAGCCTCGAAAAATGTTTAGCAGGAGCTGTTTATGAGCAAGAAAAAAAAAGAAACCAAGACGAAAAGTGTTCTTGGCAACTTGAAAAATACCTAAACTGGAACAAATCTTCGAGCGCTAAGAGGAAAGTTCGTAATTTTCCTATTTTTACTTTTCTTTTCATTATGTATAAAACAAATGTATTCCATTTGACCGTGTGTCTGTTCAGTTATAGATTATAGAAGACGTCAAAATGTGGTAAGAACATCAGTGACACACTCGCCTGCAGCTCGTGTGCCACTTTTTTGTTCTTACCACATTTTGACGTCATCTGTGATCGATAACTGAACAGACACACGGCCAAATGGAATCTGTTTGTTAATTATTATGAGCATGGCCACTGACCGCCTGTCACAAAATCAAATCTGATGAACTGTAATCCACTTCAATCCTTGTAATCCTGTATTTTTCCGCCAAACTACTCACTTCGTTTTGCTTTGTAGTATATTTTTTATCCAATTTATTTGTTTGTTTGTTTTCTGTGGCGTTTGCCAATATAAGATGGAAATTAGGGAAGCTATTGTTGGATATGTTGTAGGTTGAAATTATTTTAGGTTAAAAATTATTTCAAACTAAGTTAATTTTTATTTTCCTTTGTCTGAGATTATGTTAATGAATCTGGGACAAAGGAAAATAAAAATTAACGTAGTTTGAAATAATTTTAACCTAAAATAATTTTAACCTACAAAAGATATTTTAGCAGGACTATAGTGTTCAGATGCTTGTTTTAATTTGCAGTCCGTGAATCAGACAAACACATCCAACACCCAGAAGAATTCTCTGATTCAGAAGATGAGGGAGACAACAGAAGGGATGTTCACGTGGCAAAAGAAAGCAGGCGCAAGAAACGAAAAGGAACGCCAGTAGAAAAAATGGTAACAAATGGTGTTGAAAATGCTGTCAATGAGGACACAAAACCTTCAATCTTGTCAAATGACACGTCATCCTCCAAACCCAGCCCCACCCCTGTAGAGGACAAAGATAAGGCAAAGAGTTCAACTGAAGACACTCCAAAGGAGGGCTCTCTGCAGACTGTGGCCAGCGCCACATCAGAGATGTCAACAGAAACCACGCCGGAACAGGAGGCAAGCAGGAAAAGGTAACGTGTTATTGTTTTTTTTTTTCCTTGTTATCAAGCTACTCCCCTTCATACTTGGCCTGTTTTCTTGACCATAGTACAATCTCTATTAACACTTTAACTCCCGAGAATACCAAAAATCAAAACTGAAAAAAATAATCATGTTGAAAAATATTGAAAAACAAATGGTATCATGCAAAATTACAGCCAAAGAGGTTTCATTTGAATGGTCACACCATGGGATTTCATCTACAAACTCAAAAGTTAGAACTACACTACATGTCTCCATAATTGACTCTGGGAGTGAAAGGGTTCAGTAAAGTGTTAATCTGTTTGTTTGTTGACAGTCCTGAGGCTACAGAGGACCCGGTGTCAAATAAAGCTGATAAAGAAGAAGCAATGGAAGTACAAGAATCTGATGCTCCTACAAACACCAATGAGTGAGTATCAGTTGTTATGTCCTACAATAACATACAGTTGTATCCTTGTATCCTCTTTCTGTAGCCATGTTCTGCCTTCCTTTTTTTGCTAATTATAAAGAGATTGTGGATTGCTCGCAGCTTGGAATTGCAGTTACAATGCAAAATTCAAATGTTACAACATTTAAACAAAACCAAAAGTATCAAACAAACGCCGTTATCAATCAATCACCACTTAACTGCCGAGAAATCATGATGGTGTTCAGCTGCCGGTGCCGCTCATGCGTGAACTCCTCCTGGAATAGGTCCCGAAATTAACTGTTTGCTGTCCCTGCAGGCGAGCTAATCACGAAGACAAGTTCGGCGAGACTGGAGCGAGTAAACCACCCTAGGGGAAGCTTCCCTCCCTTTTCCTCAGTCCTCCTTCGGTTCGTATTACTTTCGCTCGTGAACAACAACAACAACAACAACAATCTTTATTGTGCTCTTAATACAAAAGTGCAGAATAATTAAAAGGAAATAACTGTGAAAGAAAAAGAGCACAGCCACTCAGAAATAGCAAAAGCTAATCGCGCTGAGTGGCTGAACTTGGTGAACTTGGTCGATTGCCGATCAATGATCGCCGGTGATGCTCGCCCGCTCTACTATCCAGACTCAGAGAGCGACTGCCAGCAGTCTATCCCCAAACCAATTGATGATGAGGGGTACCTAACAGTTTGTTTTTTTTTTGTATGTTTATTCTTTATGCGTTTATTAACTTAAAAAAGAAGCTTAAACCTAAAGACATATGCAAAGTAAAACTCTTTCATGTGCTTGATGTTCTTACGAAACGACATTGTAAACTAGTAATTCTCACATTTCACGCCAGCCACACTGTGTTTCCAGTAAACTGTGGAAGTTTAGAATATGTGTTTGACGATGTGTTTTTCGCTTTTTGTCTTGTTTAGTGATGCTTCCTCGGGTACAGAGAAGCCTGACGCTACGAGCTCAGGTGACCTGATTTGTTTGTGTTTGCTTGGCCGTATTGTATTATAAAAGTACACAGAATGCTCACAAAACATCACTTTATATGTCGAGAGCTTTGAGCCATTGGAAAGCTAAACAGAACGGTTTGAAAGTAAATTGGTGACTGCTTTGGTTTTGCACTGCTACGCTTTCTGATTGGCTAAAAAATCTCGCACCTCTTTCTCAACCAATCAGAGGTAAAACCAAAACCAATCGTGACTTGCTCGCACGCGTTTTCCCGCGCTTGGCGCCGGCTACTTGTATTTGCTACGAGTTCTGATTGGTTCATTGGATTGTCTGCGTCTGTTGTGATTGGCCATTACTCTATATCCTTTATCGTATTATAAGTAAGATTAAGTTTTAGCTGATGTTAGTGAAAATGTCCCCGAAAAAATGTTGTTTGAGGCTATTTGGTTTTTTTCCTTTTTGCGGAATGTTTTGTTACCTTAAAAAAGAGGCTGCAAGGCGCGATCCAACTTTTGAGAAGTTATAGCCAAAGGAAAAAGTTTTTTTTTTTAGTCAAGTAGCAAGCTAACTTTGAACCCATTAATCAAAATTTTGATAACCAAAACGGTGGTTCCTGTGTAAAGTGCAGAACGTGACTACACTGAACACATGGGCGCGGTTGCACAAAGAAAATTAAGAATGATTATGCGGAATTTTCTGCAACCAATCCTGTCTTCTGAAGGATTTTCTTGTGCGTTATCATGGTAGTTCGGCTGAAGGTGGACTAATGAGGATAGAAAACACAAAAAGAATGCAAGAAAATTCTTCGGAATGCAGGGAACGGTTGCAAAAAAATGAGCACTTAAATAACGTTGCTTCATGCAACTCGGTCCAACGGTTCATATGCAGTTTGTTAAGTCACGATCTCGTTTGTAGAGGAGGGATAATCACTGATTTCTACTTACTGTATGGTAGCGATGGTCAAGCGTTCTCTTTCAGCAACATCACACGCAATCCTTTCATGCAAGTTTTGCGCTCGAGGTAGCCGTTTACAGATTCAAGGAGTTTTTAACACACGTTGAGATTGTTGCGCGCGATGCTGCAGTAGTAAAACCCGATTCTACTTCTGAGTTTGTTTACCACAAAGTGCTAAAGACTGAATGTTATATTTTGATTTTTGCAGCTAAAAGTAATTCACCTACGCCTGCAGAGGAAGAACAGAACGAAAAGACTCCTAAACCAGAAGAAAGCGCCGGAGAAACCGACAAAGAAGGTGAAACCAAGATGGAACACTGATGTCCCGTGCCTCCCCTCCCCTGCGCATACACACTGCTTCTTTTGTCTTTGTATAGATCCGCTGTTTTCTTTTTTTTATTTCAGTTCACCGTACTAGAGACAGCGATATTTCCTCTGTATGTAAAGAATTCGATTATAAAGGCAATAAAATCTAAGTTATGTACTAACGTTAGAAATTGTATGCCATTATATTTGGCGTAGCGTATGCGAACACCGCGATTTTCGCGCTCCAATGCATTTTGCGCTGCGGTGGGCGAGTGCTGAATTATAAAATTTGTTCAGTGTTTGACCGCCATTTCGGTTTCGCGGAAAGTCGGGGGCTGGGAGGAACGACTTCCACGCCCTTGGCCGTGTCTTCTGACTCGCCACTCGCCCTAATCCTCGGTTTAAGCAGGCGCTCGTTCGCCTTCCCCCCCCCCCCCCCCCCCCCCCCCCCCCTTCCCCTCTAAAATGCGCTTGTTCTGCAGGGTGGGCTAATACTTGGTGTAAGACTGCACATAATGTCCCGGGTCACACCCATCTGTGGTTGAGGCTTAGGTATGCTTGTAATATGATAACCTGTGAACAGACTCCTTTAAGGAGGTATTGGGCGGAGTAAAAAAATAAAGGGATACGCCGACCCCCCCCCCCCCCCCCCCCCCCTCTAATGGGGTCTCAGTAATTAAAAGGATCGAAGAGAATAGCCGCTTTTTCGCTTTGTATTGCGTCTTCACAAACCAAAAGCCGCGCGCGTTTGCCTCCGTTCCCTAAACCAATCAAATTTCTCCCTTCCAGTTCGTTGTTGTTTTGATTATGTTTACGCGTAATCAAATCTAGGTCATACGAAAATCGCTTTGTAACCGGTTATGAAACGAAACTTTATTCAGAAAGTGCAAAACGGCAAGTCCAGATAGAAACAAATTAAAACAACGAAACCCTCCGATTTATTATGCGAAGATAAACAAGAGTCAACAAGAGCCATGCATAAAGCGATAAATTTAACAACATACGTAAACAAATTTTATTTAATCAAGTTTCAGATTTTCAATTGCAAAAAATCTGAGATAGGCTTAAAACAGAGTACAAGATTCCTTGAAAAATAAGCCACCTATTATTAAATCATAAATATATCTAGAAAATTAATTAAGTTATGTAATTATCTAAAAAGTTATATCAAAAAATATTAAAAAAATAAAGAAGACAATGATTAAGTAAAATACAATGTAAAAATTAGAAGAAATATACATGAAACTTATCATGATAAAAGGCCATCAAATTCTTACAAAAGATTGACAAGGTATTTGACTCTCTTATACTAAGAGGTAATTCATTGCACAGGCGACAAATCCGAACAAAAAAAGAATTCTTAAAGACGTCAGTCCTGCTATTAAAAGGGACATCAAGCGTTAAATGATCAATCATCCTAAGCGGTTTGGTACAAGAGCAAAACCTGCGAAATGCGAAACCTGTTTGAATATCTTTTTCTAGAGTAATTTCCCGCCCACGTCGTGTCAGTCAACGTCAAAAGCAAGGCAAAATCTATCGTCACAGATCGAAATTCACCAATAGAAACCTGGATTCCTCACGAAGAACTCGGGAAGTTGAAAAAAAAAACATCAAAGATATAACGATCACGGTTTTCGATCCTTATGAAATTTGCCATCGTTGTTCTAAAACCGTATAACTCTTTAGTTACCATTTTTTCTTTGAGGTTGCAAAACTTAAAAATTCTAACCAGTTATGGGGGCGACATCGACCTTACCGATGATGAAGGCAATAATTTTATTTACAAAACATTCGCATTTGAAAATTTTGAAACAAAACCGTTGCGTTCACATACAAACCTTTAAAATGGATCTTTGAACACAATGCCGCTCATAAAGCAAGGGTCACGTCCCCGGCCCCGTTATCTTAAAAATAAATGGTTACTGTGAGTTACCCTATCATGTGTCAGCATTTTATCTTTAATAGCCCTTTTAAAATATTGTAACCGTTTGTTTCCATCTTCACAAGTGTTTTATAGTTTTCTTAGCCCCTGACGAAGGTTAGTTTTGTCTAACCGAAATATTGGACAATATTAAAAGATACCAAACAAATTTAACGCTTTGATCAGCCTTGCATTTTTTAAGTTATTTTATGCCTATATATTTTAGTAAGGGGGTAACCCCCCTTGAACAACGCATGTGAGCTAACATGTGACCGTTAGTTACGTAACAGTCAATAAGCCACGGTTACATAACATAACAATGACAGACACTAGACGTTGGTATAAAGGGTACATTGAAACCTACTAACTGTTAAATATATCATGAAAAGTATATTAAACATATAGTTTCTGTTTCTTATGTTTCATATACACACTGTACGCAGCCGCGAACGTCAAGTTCGTCATGCTCGATTTTGGAAATATTGTGTTCTGTGTCACGTTAACCGGAAATGAGAGGTCACGCGTTCTTGTTCTGTGCCACGTTCTGCCGCGTGAGGGCCCTGGTGTCGTAAACGGTGCACGTGAGGCTCTGACCACTGGTTGTCTCGCGCATTTAAACGTAGACGTGGACAGGGCACTGTCGACGTTGATAACTTTTTTTTACTTAGAAATTTATTTCTGTTTCTACGGATAGTTTAGACGTGAATCTATAATGGAGGAACGTTTAGCGACCAGCCAGAGTTATGGAGAAGACAGTCAAATTCTTAACACTTTTTTACTACAAGGAGAGAGGTTTGCGCGGAACGGCCAGCTCGATCAGTCATTTCGGGCCTATTCCAATGCTTTTCGGGTGGGATTTGTTTCAAAAGAACGCATTACATCATTGGTTGAGGCGTTTTTAGAGTTTCAACGCAACAAACTGTGTAGAGAGAAGAAAGAAGAAACACCGAGTTGTAATGATTCGTGCAATAGTATGTTCAATTGTACTATTTGTAGCTGTGTGTTCATGAAACCAGTTACTCTGTCGTGTGGACACACGTTCTGCGAAGTCTGTCTCTCTGAAGAAAAGTCATTTACTTGCCTTGCCGAGTGTAGCAAATGTGGAAACATTATACCTGAAGATACAATGCATTCTGTCAATGTTCTTATCATGACTGCAATCCAAAAATGGTTGCCGCAACAATACCAGAGGCAAGAAATAAAACTGAAAGGACATAACTTTCTTGTTGATAACGACGTGGAAGCGGCAATTGATTGCTTTAACACAGTCTTGTCTGCAGCTAATGATGACCTTCATTGCCTTTGTTGGCGATCGGATGCTTTCCTGCGATTAGGAAAACTCGAATTAGCGTTACAAGATATCGAAAAAGCGTGTAAACTTAGATCTAGTTTAGCGAGAACTTTCTACATAAAGTCTGTGATATTGGCAAATTTTGCAAAACTGGAAGGTATTATTTCAACGAAATACGAAGAAAGTGTTTTAGCTTTACTTCGGTGTTATTCTCTCGCTCCAAAGTGCGAACGATATCGTCAAGAGTTCACTGAATGCTTGTATCAACTATTGAGTCCTAAATTCACAAATTTGAACAGAACTTTGACAGTACTAAAGCAAGGGCAAAACCGCACTGGACGGTACAAGAATCCGGCTGAATCATCAAACGTAGAAACGCAATCCACTAACAATAGAGCGGGAGTCAGTAAAAAAACTGAAATTAAGACTCAAATTGGTGCCCGTTCAAACAATGAAGCCTCGAAAGTGAAGCCCATGCAAAGTAAACTTAGCAAAGAGGCCTTGCATCTGAGAGAAGTCGAAGATTTTGAATGCAAACTTTGCTTTAGTTTACTATTTCAACCCATAACTACAGTCTGCGGGCATACATTTTGCCGAGAATGCCTTGAAAGGTGTTTAGATCACCGAGCCGTGTGTCCTTGCTGTAGAACAACTTTGGATCAGTACCACAAAGGCGTCCGTAAAATGGAGATCACGGAAGCATTGGAGTCAATTTTACTGAAATGTTTTCCAGTTGCTTATAACGAAAGGATGAAAGCTTTCCACGAAAAGATTAATGTACATAAAAGGTAATAAGGCAGTTATTTTATTACGTACGGAAATAGCGATATTTTTATGACTTATTTTCATTATTATGTAATAACGGAAGCTTATCACCTAGACCCTTCTGTTCCACTTCTCAGTTCTGGTGATAGTCATAACATAAACTCGTTAGCTTGCGCTTCACTTCAAAAACTGTCTGTGGAGTCTTTTGTTGTCGTTTTTTTTTATTTCTGGTGGTACCCAAAACTAGCCCAATAAATTTTAGCTTAGTGATCATAATATGAGGAAAATATTAGAGCTATTTTAAGACGTTATATAACTTAAATGTTTATCTTTATTTCTGGTTATGTAATAGTCCTTTTAAGGCTCGGTTACTAATTAAGCCCCTCGCATTGTTTCAAAAATTTTTAGTTGTTGTAGAAGACTCCTGAGTACAAAGTGTTGAGTAATTTTTTTTGTCCTTGTTAAATTTCCATTTTTTTTTTCATTGCAACCATGTTGAGTTATCAATTGAAAAACATGTATTTAAAGTTAGGCAAATACAGGCAAACTTCACAAGATCCATACCTGCTTGGAATAACAGGTTGCACACCAAAACAAAGTAAATGAATTTTTGTGGCAATATATATGGATGAGACTTATGGCAGTTTGATCAGTTTCCATGAAATAAGAAGGATGTGTATCTAACAGTTACACTCGGCCTCCCCCTTTTCACTCCCCCTTATTCATTTTATTCACTCTCCCTTATTCAATCCCCCCGTATTCACTCTCCCCTTATTCACTCCCCCTTATTCATCTTATTCACTCTCCCTTATTCACTCCACCTTATTCACTTTCCCCTTATTCACTTTCCCCTTATTCACTCCCTCTTATTCACTCTCCCCTTATTCACCCCCCTATTCACTCTCCCCTTATTCATCTTATTCACTCTCCCTTATTCAATCCCCCCGTATTCACCCCCTTTATTCACTCTCCCTTATTCACTCCACCTTATTCACTTTCCCCTTATTCACTCTCCCCTATTCACTCCCCCCTATTCACTCTCCCTTATTCACTCTCCCTATTCCCTCCGCATATTCATATCCCCTATTCACTCCCCTTATTCACTCTCCCCTATTCACTCCCCCTTATTCACTCCCCCTTATTCACTCCCCCTTATTCACTCCCCCTATTCACTCCCCCTTATTCACTCTCCCCTATTCACTCCCCCCCTATTCACTCTCCCCTTATTCACTCCCCCTTATTCATCTTATTCACTCTCCCTTATTCAATCCCCCCGTATTCACCCCCCTTATTCACTCTCCCTTATTCACTCCACCTTATTCACTCCCCCTATTCACTCTCCCCTATTCATTCCCCCTTATTCACTCTCCCTTATTCACTCTTCCCTTATTCACTCCCCCTATTCACTCCCCCTTATTCACTCTCCCCTATTCACTCCCCCCTTATCCACTCTCCCCTATTCACTCCTCCCTTATTCACTCTCCCTTTATTCACTCTCCCCTTGTTCACTCTCCCCTTATTCACTCTCCCCTATTCACTCCCCCCTATTCACTCTCCCCTATTCACCCCCCTTATTCACTCTCCCTTTATTCACTCCCCCTTATTCACTCTCTCCTATTCACTCCCCCCTATTCACTCTCCCCTTATTCATCTCATTCACTCTACCTTTTCAATTCCCCTGTATACACCCCTTACTCAATCACTTCCCCCTATCCTCAATCCACCCTATTCCTAAATATTTTAAGGAACCATGACTGCGTGTAAAGTTTAAAACATGTTTTTTTTCCCTTCTCAACAGTTTAGGGGACAACCAGAATCCACAAGTGCCTATATTTGTATGTACATTGGCTGTTCCCAAAGTCAAGTGTCCCCTGCACATTTTTGAGCCAAGGTATCGTCTGATGTTACGACGTTGCATTGAGTCAGGGTCCAGGCAATTTGGCATGTGCGTAGGCAGTGAGGATCCTGAAAAGAATTTTGCAGATTATGGTACCATGCTCAATGTACAATCAGTGAATTCCCTTCCTGACGGACGTTCTATTGTACAGACTGTAGGAGGACGACGATTCCATGTCATTTCTAGGAGCATGGTAGATGGCTATCACACAGCAACTGTGGAATGGGTGCAAGATGAATGTGTTGATGATGAAGATGAACTTAAAGATGTCATTGAACTGAACAGAGCTGGTCACATAACACTGCAGACGTGGTTTAGTCACATGACTACAGAACAGCAACAGTGCATCACTAATGCTATTGGACCTGTTCCAGCTTTTAATGAGAACCTTCAGTTGCTTAATGATGGGCCTGACTGGGTGTGGTGGATATTAGCTGCTCTACCTCTTACTGATAAACCCAAGCTGATCATTTTAAGTATGACATCAATACTGGAACGCCTTCAGAGTGTTATTCGCTTCTTACAGTTAATGCTGTCTTTGCAGAAGAAATCGGCAAATACAACTAGTTCTTCAGTATCTTAATAGATGTTGATTGTATTTGTATTATTATTTAATATTTACATCTATAGATGAATTTGATTGGTTCAAATTTATTCCACTTTCACTGTGTCTGTGGCACAGAATACCAAATGAGCTACAGTGAAACCTGTATTAAGCTGACCCCATATTACTCGGACACCCTCTATTAAGCGGACACTAGCGAGGGTCCCTAGGGTGTCCGCTTAATACAGGGTTCACTGTATCTTTTAACTGAATTATTATATTTAACTGTGTCCATACAGAGCCATCTGTCTTCGCATAACCTCCCAACAAACCTTTTTTGCAAATTAGCCAGTCAGGTAACACAAATTTTATTGGCATTATTTTCTTTGTGCAACAAGCCTAATCAAATAGAAATTTGTTGTAATAATTGTATTTAGACATAAGTGCAAGTTAGAGTCACCGATACACATTACTGCAAATTTCAATACAAAATACATAGAGGATATTACATGGATGCGCAAAGATACTAAATTTCTCTTCGAGTGTTGAAAAGTATTTCATGAGTGAGCGCAGCGAACGAGTGAAATATTTTTCAACATGAGAAGAGAAATTTTGTATCTTCAAGCGGCCATGTAATGTTCTGTTTATTATATAAACACCAATGAAATCAAACCATTTCACTTTAATATTTTTTTGTAGTCCTTAAAAGTAGAACGGTGATCTTTTCATGTGTGAAGATAACATGTTATTCTCACGTGTGAAGATATGATGTTTACCTGGTATTTCATTGGTGTTTATATAAACTGCACATACACATTACTGCAAATTTCAATACAACATACAACATAAACTGTGAAGTTCAAAACTTGACCAACAGTTTTGGCGTTTTCCACTCAGTGCCACAATATCATAGTGGATGTCTTGGGAAACAACAATGCTTTAATTATGCAAAATGGTCACATGGTCATGTTTGTGGGTTGTGATTGGTGGATTTTGATCCATTTTGTAAGTCTCAGTTTTCATGGGTTCAATATTTATTGCCATAATTATGATTGGTGGCGGCATGAAACATAAACCTTAGTTTTAAACTTTATTGTTATATGTACTGTTGAGTTATTTATATACATGTTGCTAGTACAGGCCTGTCATTAAGGGATTTTGTTTTTGCTCATCCATGGAAATTGTACAAAGAAGTAAGGTACTGGAAAATAAATTAAATTACTGCTAAGGTTTGCTTTATTTCATAGGGTTACTAAAATTTCTAGTGACAGCCCAATACCTCATCTATGTGACAGATCAAGTGTCATAGGTCGGATTGTTTAAAGAGTGGATTTTAACGATAATAGTGCACCATCCACCTTTTAATAACTGAGGCTGATTTGAATTTGGTTATTTGATCAGTCTTGCATGCCTTCCAGCTGAAATGGTAAAGTTTAAAATATCGCATTACGGTGAAACCTGTATTAAGCAGACACTCTCGGGACCCAAGCTAGTGTCTGCTTAATACAGGGGTCTGTTGAGTACGGGTTGCTTTATGGTAAATATGATAGGAAAATCCAAGGACCCCAAGCAGTTGGTGTCCGCTTAATAGAGGGTGTCTGCTTAATATGGGGTCTGCTTTATACAGGTTTCACAGTATTAGTTACAGTACATGTGGTGAAATTGTTGTTAGTTCATTGCAGAAACCAATAAATTATTTTTGGAAAAACTTATTTTATTTACTGATTCCCGGATATTGAGCATCAAAGTTGTTATCTTTTTCTTTAAAAATTAGGTTCATTGATCAAGGTGAAAGACGTAGAACTAATAAATGCGTTTATTTGTGTTTCCTGTGAAGTCTTGGCCATTCTAGACACTCTTTCGAAGAAAAACTTTTACACCTCCTTCTCTGGGCCCTTTCGATTTTCGAGGGGGTTATCGGGATGCGGGATATACAATCTGTGGGGATACGGGATTTTGGGGGGAAAGTTAAGGCGGGACTCAACCTAAATTTGAATAAAATTTTAAGAGGTTTAAAGTAATTTTCTTCAGTTTGTTTCTTTTTGCCCAAACTATTGAATCGTGATACAAAAAAATGACTGTCGCTTCGAATTTAATCAGAACATGATAACTCGTTTGAGTTTGCGGCATCCACGGTAACCTGCGATAAGGTTCTTTTTTGTTTCATTCGTCGGTAAACCATTCCCGAAAGAAACCCAGAACGAAAATAGAGCGACCTGGAATATGCTTCGGCTGCGTGGGACCCCCATCAAGTTAAAGATATAACATCTGTAGAAAATATTCAAACAGGCCGCTCGCTTTGTTAAAAGCGATTGTACAAGAGAGAAAGGGACCGTAACTCGTTTACTGGATTCCTTTAACTGGTCTTTATTAGAAGCAAGACGTAAATGTCGGCGTCTGGAGCTTTTTTTATGAGTCTGTGCAAGGCAGTACTGTATTACCTATCCCGTGACACTGATGTACCAACCCATACTTACAACACTAGATCTCAAGCTTCCTTTTTTAATCCAAGTTCCATGGGCAACATCTATGCGAACACTCTCTTTCCGCGGTCGATCAAAGATTGGAACGCTCTACCGTTAGATATTAGGACGATAGAGACTTTGGACATTTTTAAACGTACCGTTCGGGAACATATTTTATCTTTTTGATTATACGATTCTATTTATTTGATTATTATTTATTTATTTACCTTGGAGTGATGGGCAACCCTTGCCAAGTATAAATATAGATGTAGACCACTCTCGTCACGGTTCCCTCGTCACTACCCCGCCCACTTTCATTGATAATGTAGTCACTAATGTAGTCCTGAGCTTGCCTAGTTCCTAGGCCTCTCTCTATATTTCGCCGCGGTCGATCCGTTTCGGGTCACGTGGTCCGAGCGACTTCGTCTCGGATACGTCACCGAAACGAAGGACTGGGAAAAAGCCTTACAGGAACTGGGCAAGTCCCGAGCATCAAATATTCAATCCTCAGGATATTCACGGTGTTTATCACAGTGTAAGTGGGCGGGGCAGTGGTTCGGTGATAGGAAAGTAGCGGCCCCCCGAAAGTAACGGCTACCCGAAAGGAACGTTAATTTTCGGACCCGCATTCTAGTAATACCTAGCCTGCATAACAGGCGTTATTGGGGGCGCTCAAGCGGATTTTGGGACGCGAGCGCGTAGTGCGAGACACGAGCGCGAAGCGAGAGACACGCACGGGGAGGGAAATAACGCCTGTTAGTATATACTGAAACAGTGGATAGCATTGTTGGCGCGCTCTGATTGGCTACTGAAACTCGTAATAGCAAGTGCTATTCACCTCCCAGCAATTTGCGCGCGAAAATTGTAACCGTTGACAGGAATAAATGAGTTAAAAAGCATCATTTTCGTTATATTATCTCACTGTTTCAGTATATACTAAAACAACTATTCACCTCAGTGTAGGTGGGTAGTGGTGGATATTTACCTCGCCGCTTCGCGGTTCGGTAAATATCCACCACTACCCACCTCCACTGAGGTGAATAGTTGTTAATTATGCAGGCTAAGTAATACCCGAAAGTAACGGTCCACCCCAAACTAACGGTCCATTTGAAAATTCTGTTATAATAGCGACGTCCCCAAAGCAAAGCTTTCTATACCGGGACTCGACAGGAACATTTATTCGGGTCATTCAGAAATTTCGACTTCAGTGATTTGAACGGGAACTTTCAATTTGAACCGACAGAAATTGTTTTTACACAAAGCTAAATGTCCAATGTGTTCATTGTTCCATCCCTCTCTTCTATTACCTGTATTACCGGGTTACATTATTGAATCATCATCGCTTTCGCCACAAGTCCCCAATCGAATAGCTGTCTAGCCCACTCTTCATGTTTATTTTGTTATCCCGTTCCCCAATACAGTACGGTACGGTACGGTAAACTTTATTATAAACGGTGGTGATTAAAGCTACAAGCTTATGGGGCCGTGCATGATAAAAGAGAAAAATACTGCTATTTCTAAAAATACTACTACTACTACTACAACTATTATAAAATACTACATTTGTTTAAAAATATATATTCTAAAAATCTTACAATCGCTAAATCTTCTAAAAAATTTCAAAATAACCAATCGCCATCTTTCCCACCCGTGCTTCCCGTACAGTATACATTAAGTCTACATTACAAATATACAAAATCTGGGTCCATTTGTTGCATGACAGAAGGCGACGCTGCCAAAGTTTTGTAGACAGCCAAGCCTTCTTCGTGAAAGCTAATTCCTCTGCCACTTGCTAGAGGTGAAAGGAGAGTTCCAGATGACGGCTCCTCGATCCCGGGTAAAAGGTACCAGAATCTCGTTTGATGGGTGTGGCTCAAGTGAATTACTACCCCTAAGAGGAACCAATTCTTAAACAACACATGTCATATTCTGTCATATTCTGTCACATTTTTTCGGTTTAATACCCTAAAAGGTACCGCAATAATTCCAACGTTGGTCATTTTGAATTTTAGCACCCTAAGAGGTACCAATGTACAAATTTTGACCCCTAAAAGGTACGACGAGCACCCCCGTCATTTTTATATGTGAGTACCCCCCCCCCCCCCCCCCCCCGGGTCCTCGACACGCAATGGTGCTATTCATATAGCTGAAAATACCGCGAAACTGAAAATGTTGCTGGTGTACGTAGGATCTGGAGAAGATCTAGTCAGCCAAAAATTAATACTAGCTAAGAATAATAAATAAGAATAAAAAATAAGAATGGATACTCTGAATTGTGTTAAAACACTCGGAAAACTGTAATTGAGTTTTCCAAGTACTCATACAATAAAATTGTTAGATTCCCAAAGAAATAAAAATACAGACAACAATCTTAACCATCTTGATTAAGTCTTAATTAATAAAACACGTCAGTCTTTGAAGACCCTTTGAAGCTAAAAATGTAAACAACTTTGCTGTAAGAGCGGCGGTACAGTAATGTAAATGTGCCATGAGTCGACATTCCTTGTCCACCAACACAAGAAGCTATATACAAATCCACCAAATTCCCGGTCACTGGGTCTTGCATGTTCATTTGGGGGTGCAGTGATAGTCTATGACTCAGCGAACACAACCTGCTAAATTTGAATA
Source organism: Dendrophyllia cribrosa (assembly GCA_024195265.1). NCBI lineage: Eukaryota > Metazoa > Cnidaria > Anthozoa > Scleractinia > Dendrophylliidae > Dendrophyllia > Dendrophyllia cribrosa. Next base: position 41,833,941 of record JAJLRJ010000008.1, read on the forward strand.
AAATTTTAAGAGGTTTAAAAAAGAAGAAAGTAAATGATTTTTTGGAACATCAAAAGACAGTTGATACCCACGCAAGAGCACCCCACCTGACCCCAGGTTGCTAGTGGACTAACTCGGTGTCCGTCTATTAGTTATTAACTACAGATTCTAATTTTAAAACTTCACCAAATCTTCAATATTTCTTATTTCTCTTAGTTTTACTAATCCTTTGAGAAACTATTTCCTCCCAAACATGCCCAAAAATCACCCAAAAATTTACAAAACACCCCATAACATAGATTCATGAGATGAGCATAGAGTTTTTGGAATGCTTGAAACATGAACGAGATATTTCCATTAAAGCCATGTCAAGTGGCGGAAAATGGCGTTCAGGTGAAGTCCCGCCTTAAGGTGGCTCCATATAGGGACATATAGTACATTATCCTCCCTGCTTACTCATTAGCATTAAGTATTGGGTAGTGACCCCTGACGAGCAAAACTCGAAAGGGTATGCCATAAGAGCTAAGAGCAGCAGGGGGGAGTGGTGGGTGGGGTGCTTCGTTCACTTTGAGCAACGTTCGCAGCAACTGACACTCCTAATTAATTCAGCTTGGTTTATATAATGCTAAGTGACGTCACAGGGATGCTAATGAACTATGAATAGTACATTATCCTCCCTGCTTACTCATTAGCATTAAGTATTGGGTAGTGACCCCTGACAGCGCTTCCTCACCGGATGTGCCGTTAATAAGCATCCCCACATCCTCATATACCTCCCATACCTCATTCCTTCCACGTACCCATACCTTATCCGAATAGCCAATCCCTCTATCTCATTACTAATAGATCTTTATTCTTGATATACCTAAACCCTACCACTAGAGTTTACACACAGATTTAAATGAATTTCGCAACATGAAGCTCAGGTTTTAATAGTTTAGAACGCCTGGGTGAAAAGTGTTAAAGAGTTTTGTTTCTGGTAAGCCTCACTTAAGTCCAAAGCGAGGCAAGCCAAAATATCGCTTATTCCTCCCGGAGCCATCACTTGGTTCATCTTAAGATAATGTTTCGCAGTTTCCGCGGTCTTCCAGCCAACATGGGCCATAAAAGATCTAATATCGACACCATTGGCTAGCCATCCAATAATGCGCGCTTTATCCGAGTTTCCAGTTAATATCGCATCCCATAAAGGGAGATGATTATGTAAAGCCCCCGCCTTGAAAGTCGAAGGATCCCTGAATAGGAGGTTCTGAATATCTCCGGAGTCCCCAGATATGATCCTGTTCACTTCAGCTATAATATCTCCTTGTACGATCACTGGCATTTCCCCTGGGCTTACGTCTCCCGACAACGTTACCCACGTAGTTCTTCGGCTACGCGCTCGAAGTTCCGCCTCTAGGGGCGAGAAGCTCTCAGATTTTTGTCCAGGGTCGGGAGAGTTCCCCTATAACAAATGAGAAAACCGAGGGAAAGACCAACGAGGGAGACAGAATTAAGCCCAGGGAAAATGACCGCCATAGCCCGCTAAAGCGAGCTCAAGGGCATGCCATACAAGGCAAAGCGCTTGTGGAGTCAATTCCCGTCACTTAAGTCAGTCTAGAGAAACCGAACTGGGACAGAAAAAGATTCTATGAGACAAAATAACCAAACAATTACAATCTGAGGCAATCCTTTATTTTGCTAACACGGTCATTTAACCAATAGCATGTAGCTATACAATAACTCTAGTTCTAGAAGCGTCTGTTCGGGCATCCACGAGCATAATGGCCTGTCCGGCCACAGGACCAACACCTAGTCGGGGGGCGAGGCCGTCCCCCTCCCCACTTGTGGTACGGTGAAGGGGGGCCGCGACCGACCAGAGATGGCACCCCTAAGAGCATTGGCCTCTTTACGTGACTTTTGAATCGCCCTAGCCACTTCCGCCTCCTCTTTAGACGCTATTAACTTGATCAAGATATTCTGCAAATTGCCATCGGTAATCAGAGGACGGCACTGGCGCAGCACTATCCCAAAGCGGTTCGCCCTTGCACCTGCCTTTTCCCTGGCTGTATCGACTAAGTTTTCCAAGGCTGCCATCGCCGTATAGGGATCGAACAACTCGGACGGTTTGGCCAATAAGGTCTGCAGTGCCGACACGGTCGTATCAACACTAGAAACATCGGCAGACTTACGTAAGGTCTCCACTTCCTTTAGAAGTTTGGCGAGCCAAAGAAAATAGAAAATTGCGAAAAGAAAAGAAATTCTCCTTCTCCTTCTCCTTTTTTTTTTTTTTTTTGGTCAATATTTAAATCACCAGACCCTTCTCGATCCATTCCCGTTCATTGGATCCATAACGGACTATATCTTATTCACCAGACCCTTCTCGATCCAATCCTGTTTATCGGATCCTAGACAGTCTATATCCATTCGCTAGACCCTTCGCGATCCCCGCCGTTAATGGGATTCTTCACGGTCTATATATCCGCTAGACCTTCTCGATCCAACCCCGTTTATTGGATCCTTCACGATCTATATCTTATCCACTAGACCCTTCTCGATCCAATCCCGCTATTGGATCCCTCTCGGCATAGTTAATAGAACAAACTGGTTATGAAGCTCAATAAATTTCAAAAAGAGTGTACAAAGCTGCTTTGTTTTATGTTGAACGAACCGTGACCCTGCACATTGTTTTGTTTAACGTGTTAGTCCAAATTTTTCTACTGGTCAGTTGCTCATATGCATTTCAATACCTTTTGTGTTTTGTGCAGGGTCAAGGCAAACGAACAAAAGAAGTGGAAAACAAAAACATATAACAAAGGACTGACTGAGTTTCATAACCAGTTTATTCTATTAACTATGCTCTCGGTCTCCATTTGTCCACTAGACCCTTCTCGACCCAATCCCGTTTATTGGGTCCTTCTCGGTCTATGTCTAACCACCAGACCCTTCTCGATCCAATCCCGCTATTGGATCCTACGCAGTCTATTTATTTTATATGCCAGACCCTACACGATCATTTCCCGAAGATTGGCGATCTTTGCAGTCTTAATGTGCAGATTTTGCTATCTAAACTGCCCGGGACCCCAGGGACTCGACACAAGAACAACATTAAATACCGGCCAAGCCCCTTGGGACCAACACGGAATCAGGCCCCGCTAATCTGCATAACAAATTAACCTGATATGAAATCGTGCAAAAACCAGACTAATAAAAAATAGAATAAAGGGTAAAATAAAATACGACGAATGCTGTGTAAGAGCAATAGGCGAACCACGAGAACGATACCACGTCACCGACAAAACACAAGCGTCCTTGAGCATAAAACGTAAAACAATGAAGCGAAAAAAGAACTCGAAATGACGAACGCTCGGGCGCGCGAATAATGCAATAACAACGCTACCTCTAAAGATTCTTTCCCCGGTTCCTGCGAAGAACTGGCTGCAACTGCTGCCGGCGTGGTATGCTCCGACGGCGGTAAAGCGTTCCCAACAGCCGCGGCTGGCGCAGAAACAGGTGAAGACGCAGAAACTGGAATTTGAGCTGGAGTTTGAGCTGCCGGACCCGGCTGTAAGGCAGCAACAACCGAGTCCCTTTGCTGGCCATCGACGGTCGGGAGCGGCATTGGAAAATTGTGCTTCGCTCTGACTTTGAGCAACGTTCGCAGCAACTGACACTCCTAATTAATTCAGCTTGGTTTATATAATGCTAAGTGACGTCACAGGGATGCTAATGAACTATGAATAGCTATTGGCCAGTCTTCCAAATAAAATATACATGATCTTATTGCTGCCTTTCGAGAGTTTTGTTTCGTGATACTAGGTATAATATATACATACACCTAGCTTAGGCTTTCTCCTTTACGGAGAAGTCTGATTTGGCAGTATCGTCTCGTTACTATGGGAACCACTGATTGAAATGTTGGGCTTGTTGTTCAAACTTCAAGGCTAGCAAACCTCTCGACGGCTTTTCTCGGTTTTTACACGGTAAATATTCACGAGTTTTGGCGAAACAGTCTCATATGACAAAGCCATAAAACAATCGGTACATAATTTTCGGCAATTTACTAAATTTTCGTTTTTTACGTTTATTATGTACAAAAATTGTTGTCTTTTCTAACCCGCAGCTTCCGCGTGACGTGAGATTGGACTGCCTGTGTTGTGACAGGTCACGAAACCTACAACCCAAAAAGGCCTGGATGCTAGGGTGCTGCTTGCAGGAAATCAGCCATTTGTCTCGAACATTAATAGTTCGTGAAAATCGTCGTCAAGCCAAAATCTAAACAACCAAATCAGAACAACTGGTGAGTTATTATTTTTTCTCTTTTCTTTTGATAGAGATTTATGGATGGGAAATTGCAGTTTGTATTATTTGTATAAGCATTAATCGTTTGATCACGAGTGCCACGTATGAAAATGTTACAGTGATAGCTCTTGAAAGAAATATAAGAAGCTTAACCTAACTATACAAAACTATGAGTAATGAATGTACTGTAAAATACGTGTAAGCTTATGTCATGGTTAACTTAGAAATAGCTTTAAGTATCCTATTTAGAGGAAGCCTTGTTTTTCTTTTATGTTTAATTTAGCTTAATTGAAATTAATTAAATTAACGCGGATTTTTTAACCCATTCACTGCTGGAGAATTTGCAGAAAACGGCAATGTGAAGTCATTAATGCGGTTTTTTTATTGCTGTGGAGGCAAATTGGTAGCAAATTGTACGAAACTTTGTTTGCAACATGAAAACTAAGCTTCCTTTTCGTTTGGGGTCAAAAAATGAATCGACGTTGGTTTCGGGCATGCGCAGAAAGCAAAATTTTTTTTCTTCGTTCTTCTCCTAGTAGTTCTTTTTCGTTCTTATTCCATTTTTTTCCCCTCATTGCTGGCCTTTCACTAGACTTTATTTATAAAGTAAAAGTTTCCCAGAAATGCTAAAGAAGGTGAAATTTTTTAACAAGAAGTGGCAAGTGGTATGAAGACCAGATTTTCCTTCGATTTTGCAGTCAAATCTGATAGGTTTTTGACGTTTTAATCTGACCCAAATTCATGAGAGCTCTCTCATTTGGGCACTTTTTGAAAGATTTCTTCCTTCTGCTTGAGTTAGGAACAAAAGACATCTTTTATCATAAAAAGGGATGATGTCACAAATGGTAGAAGGACCGTGGTTCCGTCACGGCCAGTGTAGGAGTGAATTGGTTAAGGTGATTTCACTTACTGTGTATACATGTAATTTCTTGCTCATTAACGCGTGGACGAGTGCGCGCACATTTAGAGCATAGAGGTTTCCTTTGAGACTAAGCTTGGTAAAAAATAAGTGGCTGTTTTCTCATAAACAAGCACAGGCACCCCACTTTTGTATGAGAAAAGAAGACTAAATTTCCGTTGTTGAAAATTTAACAAATAAGAGAAATAGAGCGGAACTGCAGTTTCTCTGTTTTTCATTTTAGTAATCAGGAAAATGGATTTTGTCTGATACTTTCCTAGTGCTAAGACTTCTCTGTCTAAAATGAATGTAAAAAGGTTACCTGTGTCCAACACAATGCAGAGATGCCAACCTCTGGAGATTTAAAATAGGGAGTTTTTTCTGGGGGTGAAATTCCACCATCCCCTCTTCCCTCCCCCCCCCCCCCCCCAGGTGTGAATCGAGCGACACCCAGGTGTATAAATGGGTACCGGCGACAAAAAAATGCTGGGGGTAACCCTGCGATGGACTAGCATCCCATCCAGGGGGGAGTAGCAATATTCCTAGTCGCTTCATGCTACAGAAACCGGGTTTAAGCTCCGGCCGTTGTGAGCCTTCTGGCTCGTGTGCGCGACTTTACTTTTACTTTCTGCATTCCTGAGACCCGAAAAGCGTTTGTGAAGTTAAGATATGATGAAAGACCGCATTTTTTTTGGATTTGGGGAAAATTTGGGTTAAAATCTTAGCCTATTTTAGAGAAAAGATCCAAAGTCGCTTTTATCCGGGAGATTTGGTGACCCGTAAGGGAGACCAGGAGATTCGTTCCGTATCCGGGAGACTCCCAGATAATCCGGGAGAGTTGGCATGTATGACAATGTATGTGATGTCTTCTTTAGCATGTTCAAAAATAAGACTGCTTAAGTGCCAAAATAGGGTATATTCGATGCCTGGCAGCTCCTTAACCAACATGGGCACCCTCATTTTTTATTTTAAAATTAAAGTTCTCATATAAAGAATACTCTTGTAGGCAAAGTTTGAACAAGACTTAATTGCAAGTTCTGTTTCAGTTTTCAGTGGAATTACCTTAATTAGTTGAAGTGTTAATTTCTGCAAGATTATTTTCTGTCATATTTTTGCTTCAAATTCTGCATCATGTCCTTAGCTATATCTACTAAAACAGCTTTCTTTATTTAGCACATTTCACACTGTGTATGATATAGCGATATAGAAAGTGTTAAAATTGGCCAACTGTTGAAAGTATAATTAGGTGTTTAATAGTTTCTGTTACTTTTTTCTCCCTCTCCCCAGTCTCCTTGCCTATAATGCAATGTCACAGTGATATGTGTTTCCTCCCCCCCCACCCCCCCTTCTCCCCTCCAAAGTCCACATTCATTTCAAATGTTGTTTAATACTCTTCTGTGGGCATACGGCAGGTTAAACAGCACTGAAGTCAAATTTTGTGTCAGCTGAAACATGACAAGTAAATGTATTCTTGTGACTGGAGGAGCAGGTTACATTGGAACTCACACAGTGGTGGAACTCATCAATGCTGGATATGATGTTGTTATAATTGACAACTTTGTCAATGCCTTTTCAGGTCAGTGTTGTCTAACAATTTATCTATGATGTACTCTACAAAGTTATACCAGTGGACTTACTGCCTGCTCTGCTTGAGGTATAGCAGTGATGGGTAGTTGCAAAGGCCTTTATTTGGGTTTAAAATTAGCGATTTCAGGACTTTTTTGGGTTAGAAATTTTATTTTCTGGTGAATGTTTTCAAGAGGAAAGATTTTGGCAGGACTTTTTTGGGGGGTTGATAAAAAGCGTGCCCTATCTTGTGTTCTTGATTTCACGTCAAATAATAACAAATTATATTATTATTGTGTCATTGTCACTTACAAACTTCATCATCATGCGGGTGACAAGGAGACTTCCTGTTATAGCAGGTTTTTTTCATGACAAATCATGTTAGTACTTACATGCATTAGTTACATTATAGTATGTCATTGATTTTGTACTCAAAGGACTTTTTAGGGCTACATCTAGGGCATTATAATTTTTTTGGATAATGGGACTTTTTTGTGTCTAAAAATTTGGCTGCTACCAAGATCGGAATTGGTCACCAAAAAATATTAAGCAGAGTCCAGCGGAAATCCTCCTCTTCCCCAGCGCCCACCTCAGCTCGCATTACTTTTGGTCGCTCAGTCAATCACTGTGCGATTTGCTCGCCTGCTGGACAATCCAGAGAAGAACTGCTAGCAGTCTAAAAAGCTTGGTATTAAAATTAATAAAAACCTGTTCCTTTATACAGAAAGTATAAAGAGAGTGGAGGAAATCACTGGTAAAAAGATTGTCTATTATTCCATTAATTTGTTAAATAGAGAAGCTTTAAAGGAAGTTTTCAGCAAGGTAAGATATATTCTTGAACACTATAAATAATAGGAAACCCAACCAGTTACTAGATGCTTTAAAAATACACAATTTGTTATTCAATACCACATATTAAACATGTAAACTTTTTTTCGATTTTAAACTCTCCCCTCTTTTCCAAGCAATAAAATGGGAGCCCCCCAAATCCTACCCATTCTCAATTTTTTTTGGTTATCAACTCTTTCTGTGGTTATCAGTGCGGACATCCTTAAGTGGACAGTTTGTAGTAGTAAGGATGGTACTTGTTGTTGTTGTAGTAAGGATGCACATAAACAATTAGTGCGGACGTCCTTAAGTGGACAGTTAGCAGTAGTAAGGATGTGCGTAGTAAGAATGCGCACAAAAATTAGTAGGGACATCCTTACAGTGGACAGTTAGTTGTAGTAAGGATGCGACATTAACAATTAGCGCAGACATCCATAAGTGGACAGTAATTAGTAGCCCAAGACCCAAAATTTTGTTCCCATGCAGACACCTAAAAGGATATTGAAATGGCCATTCCTAATATCCTTTACCTGTATTATTTCGTAGCCTGCGAGCAAGCTCTCGGGCTCGGGGTTTCGGGTTTGGGGGAGCGGAGGGTGAGATAATTATTTAGTGATTTACACATTTATTTTTGTTATAATTTTCAACAACCTTTATTTAACTATCATACTTCATGAATATTTAACTAACTGAAAGTTCTGAGGGACATAAATGAAGTTCCAAATTTATAACTATTAATTAATGAGGACTTATGTACAACACGTGGAGGAGGGGAGGGGGGAGGGGAGGGAGGTCAGGGAGGGGGGTTCCCATTTAAAATTAACAGGGGTGATCATAAAAAATTTTGAAAGGAGCCCCTAAAAACCTGTTTTGTGGGTGTGGCTCACATCAATTTTTGCCCCTCAGAGGTACCAATTCTTTTTGAAGAGTTGTTCCTGTCAGCATTTTTTGATTTGATTCAAACACCCTTAGCCTTAGTGGTACCAAACTATGAATTTTAATCCCTAAAAAGGTACCACAATCACCCCTGTCACTTTTATATTTAATGATAATAATAATATATACATTCTTATATGGCGCATTTCCTAAGCTCAATGCACCTAGTGCAATAATGGGAGTCCCTCTCTCCTGAAACGAGGAATTTTTACAGATAGACCCGTCGTTAATATTCTACAAATATGCAATTGATCCATTTGATTAATTACTTATTAAAACTTCCTGACAAAAGCAAATCCCTGCTCTAAAACCTATATTTCCAACAATAAGATCAAGAATCAGAGGTTTTGTAACTAACGATCTTAAGAGTAAGATACCGAAGTGAGGTGTTGGCCACTAAACAGTAGTTTTTCTTTCTTTCTTTGTATTTACAGCATCAATTTTATGCAGTAGTTCATCTTGCAGCTTTAAAAGCAGTCGGAGAGTCTATTGAAATCCCACTGCGATATTACCACAACAACATCACAGGCTCTATTAACTTACTAGAGGTAAGCACATGGAGACAATTTTGATCTGAAAACAATTTCTTTAAAATGTACAATGTCATGCATTTTTCTTTTGCAATGAGCATTTTTGGACAGCTGCAAGGTAACAGGAGTCTTTTGAATGTGTATGCATATGTGTAAATAATCTTACCTAATAGGTTTTAGCGATCTTATGGGTAATTATATTACCTGTAGAGATCCTCACACAAATTTCATCAGAACTGACAGGATATTAATTACCTTTTCACAAAATGTATTTATCTTATTTGTTGCATAGAAGTTATTCAACCATGCATTATGTAGTTTTGGGTCAATACTCATGGATAGATGTATGAAGGGTCAGATTGAGGATCATTGAATTGTGGGTAGTTCAATCCATGATGTATAACTACACTGTCTGCTCACCAAAATGATTTTATCTTTTCAGTGCATGAAGGAACATGGTGTTTGGAAGTTTGTGTTTTCTTCTTCAGCGACAGTTTATGGAATGCCTCAGATGCTGCCCATAAATGAAGAACACCCTGTAGGTGCTGGAATAACAAACCCCTATGGCAAATCAAAGTTCTTCATTGAGGAAATTATTAAAGATTTGTGCAAAACTGAAAAGGTAATGGCCAGTAAACCATGTGCTTTAACAAAAGGTCTTATATGTAATTTGTTTATTCCCATCTCAGAATATGGTCAACTGATCATTCCCTTTCGTTCTCTCACTGATATCTAATCTTCTAGTTAGCAGACCATTCAGGTTCAGTTATCAGGCGGGGGGGGGGGGTTCTCTGTATATTTTGGGGTTGGGTGGGGATGTACCGCTGGGACTCTGAAACCCTTACCCTGTACCAGACCATGTTCAAATAATTTTGCAACCATATTCTACACTAGGCACCAAAAGTCCCTACCCTATCCCTGTGAGACTCACTATTTTTCAGAGACTCAGTCAATCTTCATACCATTGATCAGTTTCCTGCTAAATGATACCCTATTTTTCTAGACCATAACTCTCTGATTTCTATACCCTATCCCAAACTAAACTGCTTGAAAACCAGAACCTTCACAGCAGCACATACCCATTATTTTGTCATGTGTCAACAGAGCATGAATGCTGTGCTGTTAAGGTACTTTAACCCTGTTGGAGCACACAAATCAGGCAGAATTGGCGAAGACCCACAGGTCAGTGAAATAAACATATAGAAAATAATACATGTACATACATGGGTGCATGGAGTCTGATATGAAAGTTCTCTTTGAGTGTGAACAGTAAACAAGTGAAATACATCTGCTATAAGACTATTTTATTGACTTTAAGTTTGAATGTACGTCTGCATGCTATAGATGAAGACAACAGAATTTTATATATTACTGATTAATGTGTTTATATAATATACATAATCAGGGCTCAAAAATTCTTCTGAAGTCTTTCTTGCCATGGGCTAGCTGGTATTGCTACTTTACTAGCCCAGAGCCTGAGAGTTCTAGCCCAGTGCATATTTGTTATGTGAGCTACTCTAGTCATATGCTAAAGTACACATAAAAAATGTTCATAGCTTTTCAATAATGTATTTAATCCAGTTCTGAATTTTAAGTATTGCCAGGTTAGGGTTAGAAAAGGGCTGAATTTGTCAGTTAAAGATGGATACTTCCAGCAAGTTTGGCAGAACATTACATCTTTTCTAAACATTTCATTGCAGATCTTGCCAGTCAATTCAAGAATTTGGCTTGCTAGCCCACTGGGCTAGAATGGTACTTTTTTCACTAGTCCAACGAAAACTTTTGCTAGCCCCGGGAGTTGGGCTAGTGGATTTTTTGAGCCCTGATAATTTGTACATAATGTTTTGATATAGATTAGGTTAGTTTAATTCTTAAATGCACGACCCCACAAGCTTTGTACATGTGTAGCTTTAAATAATCGTGTTTAGATAAAGATTATGTATGTATGTATATGTACATGTATTGAGTGGAACATGAGAAGGAAAATTTCAATATCTCAAAGCAGCTATGTATTTTTTTTTTGTTTATTATAAATACAAAGTTTTAAGCAATTTTCCAAACAACTACCAAAGACTTTCAAGCTAAAAGGTGTTTTGAACTTTGGCCTCCAAGTATTGTCTGAAAGTTGTACGAGTGTTTCCAATCATTTTCTGAAGATTGCTGAAAATGTCCAAAGATTTCTGAGGAGATCTGAAAATGTTTCAGTTGTAGGTCAACAGCTTTTAGCTCATTTGACATTCCATTAGGGTAGGTACATGTAACTTCAAGGTATTAATATCTTCAATCTAATTCACAGACGTGAAGATAAAATTGATGTCTTCACGTGTGTCAAGTTATGATTTTTCTGCGATGGAAGAAATCCTTGTATTTTACTGAAGTTTATATAGTAAACCTATAGTCAACAATATTGATTGGCTCAAAGGTTTTAATAACTGAAATTATTTATTTACCTATTTTGCTTTGGATATCGTACATGTAGATGTGTCCTGTGGTTGTATGATGTGTGTTTTCAATGATGGATGATTGATCATGACTGTTTAATGTTTACAGGGTATTCCTAATAACCTAATGCCTTATATTACAGGGTATTCCTAATAACCTAATGCCGTTTATTACAGGGTATTTCTAATAACCAAATGCCGTATATTACAGGGTATTCCTAATAATCTAATACCTTATATTACAGGGTATTCCTAATAACCTAATGCCGTATATTCTCCAAGTTGCTGTGGGCAGACGGCCTCATGTGAACGTGTTTGGTAATGATTATGACACTCCTGATGGCACAGGTAACAATAAAAAAATAAGTATGTCTTAAATGCTATGATGTGACTACTTAAACAACCAACTTTCTACAACAGCCTTGTTTTTTTTCATTGTGCCAAAATTGGCCCATACATTAGTTTGTTTTCTTTAAACCTTTCTGCAAAATGACACACAAAAACTCAAATAAATTAAAAAACACAAGGAACCTTTACAAGCGAACACAACACCTTCAATTTCCAGTTTGTTAAGGAAGCTGCTGAGATTCCACTTGAAGAACCATTTTTGAATTGAGAGAATAGTATTAATTTGTGAAGATGTTGCAGTACAATCTTGACACCTGTGAGATCTAATTGATCAATAAATCCTATAAAAAATTCTAATGCTCTGAGTTCAGTATTTGCTTTTGTGTTTTTCTTGTAGGTGTGCGAGATTACATCCATGTAGTAGACTTGGCTGCTGGTCATGTTGCCGCCCTAAAGAAATTAGAAGAAAATTGTGGTTGTAAGGTAAAGACTTCAGTACCCTGAAATGATACTGAGGCAATATATGACACTTCGTAATAGTAAAGATCAGTGCATCATAGTGCAAATAATTAACATGGTGTCCCTGATGATGATGATGATGATGATGTATGTGCACTCTCTTCAGAGGGTAGAACTATACAATGTATTAACCCTATCATGCCCTCCTAGAGTCAATTATAGAGCTGACATGTAGTGTACATGTAGTTATAACTTTTGAGTCTGTTAACGAAACCCTATGGTGTGACCATTCAAATGAGACCTCTTCAGCAGTACTTTAATTTGCATGGTACCATTTGTTTTTCAATATTTTACAAAGGAAATTTAGGATTTTTCTTGAATTTTAATTTTTGACACTCTTGGGAGTGAAGGGTTAAGGCACAAATACACTTTCTGATATCTCAGGATCTCGGTTAACAAAATAGGGATAAGGACATGCATATATATGTACAATGAAAGAATGAATAACAAAATAGGGATAAGGACATGTATATGTACAAATATGAATATTTTGTGTTTTGCCAGGTATACAACCTTGGTACTGGCAGAGGATTTTCTGTTCTTGAAATGGTAAAAGCTGTTGAGAAGGCAGCAGGAAAACCTGTGAGTATCCTTAACCCTTAAGTCCCAACATCAAAATACAGATTCTCCTTTCTTGTCCCTATACATTTCTCATAGAAGAAGTGGGAAGAAGTTGTTAAAATATCAAGAGAATTCATCTTGGGCGATCATGTGCTTAATTCTCATTACTGAAATGTGGCTTTGATCACTACTGGAGCTTAAAGAGTTACATGGTTTATTTTCTTTCATTTGTTTATAACTGAACATTTTGATGATGAATCCCTGGTGGATTTTCTGTAGGAACTTTGTTAACACTTAGCATTAAAAATCAAAATAATTTATTGTGCTCCTTAAAAATATTAATAATCAAGCCTCCGTAACACTTTCTTATTTAATAATCACATAGATTCTGTACAAGATTGCTCCACGTCGTGATGGGGATGTAGCATCAGTGTTTTCGGATGCTTCGTTAGCTGAAAAAGAATTGAGCTGGAAAGCAGAAAGGGGACTGGATGAAATGTGTAAGTCCTTGTTAATTTTGCTATTAATTTGATGGAAGTGGGAGGTGATGTGTTATCAAAGAGGGTGCCATGGTGGTTCAGTTATCAAAGGGGAGGCACATTTATTTATTAAGGAGAGAGAGAGGTTTATTATAAAGGAGATAGGTACATATCAAGGGGAGAGGAGGTGCACTATAAAGGAGAGAGGTGCATTCAGGCTCGAAATTGCGCCTGTATCAGGTGCATTTGCGACTAAAGATTTCACTTTTGCGACTAAAATTTGTCTATTAGCCGCGATTTTGCGACTGTTTTACGGCCTACCTAATAAAGGAATTGCTGTATTCAACAGTCTTGTGTCTTACTTGTAACTGGTAGTTGTAATTTTATCCGAAAAATCCTGCGAAATTCACATTGAATTAATTGTAGTTAATCGGTTCCGGTAGTAGTTAGTTATTTTTTTGCGACTACAATTTTCGAACTTGTGACTAAATTTTAGGAACTACCCGCAAATTGCAATTGAGAATGTTTTTTTAATTTCGAGCCCTGGCATTACTGAGGTGGGGTTGGGGAGAGGGGGGAGGGGTGGAGGGTTAGAAAGAAGGAAGGCACATTTCTTTATGTTGTCCTCTTTTCAAAATCATTTGTGAATAATTTAATTTGCAGAAGCACAGTCCAGTACAGCTTTTGACTTTCGAAGCTCCCACTTTCTAGTAATCATCTCCTTTGAATGTGCTCCTCTTCTAACAATCATTCCAATAAGCACCCCTATTGTGACAAACGTTTTGTTACCCAGTCGCTATTTATTTGATTTTGGAGCCAGAGAAGATCAGATGCTAACTAAAGGTTAATAATGAGCTGGGCCACAGAGTGGCATTGGGAGTGACAAACGTAGGTAAAAATCAATAGACAATATTCATATTCACGGTATTGTACTGGAACTAGCGTGCAGTCGAGGCTCATGCGGGGGAATCTTTTTAATGAAATATTTAAAAATATTTTTAAAAATATTTAATCTTTTTAAATATTTTTAATGATATTCCCCTGCATTACCCTTGACTGTAAGCTAGTTCCAGTTCAATACTGAGAATACGAATATTTAACAATTAGACCCGTGGCCCTTGAGGGCGAAGGGTCTAATTGTTTTAGTATCACCCAACTAGTCGGACAGAAAAAGGCAATAATAAAAAAAAGCAATTGCAAGTTGAAGAAATATTTATTTGGGAATAAAACGAAAAATAAAACCGGCGAATTTCGCTACTCGATGACTATTACTATTAGACCCCTAGTAGCGTAGCCAATCAAAATGCAGGATTTGCATTAGTTCACTAGTTGGGTGATACTAATGTCTGTTGGTCCTTCTACCCTTCCCAGCATGCCTTGCACACTTGCAACTCACGTGTACCAGACCTCCTCTGTCTTTTTCTCATGGTTTCTTAATAATAATTTTTAATATTGACTGGGTAGGAGTCAGCAATAGTTGTGAGATTTGACTTTAAAAGAAAATTCTATCTCTTGTCAAGTGGTTGCAAAGAAGGTTCAACTGGAATTATAGCTTATATATGGAGCTACAGTATGATGTTCACTTTTGTCTACTTAGGTGAAGATTCGTGGCGCTGGCAGGTACAGAATCCACAGGGATTTAACCCATCAAGCAGTTAACTTATAGTCTGTTGGAAATAAAATGTACATGCAGTTTGGTCTGAAATCAAAATAATGGTCACCCGGGAATGGTCACTCTGATCTAAATCTCTGAATATAGGAACAGTCAATAAAATTGAATTTTACTACTTGTTTGTTTATTAATGCATAATATAACTCATTTGACTCTGGCTCACCTTAAACAATGGGAGGCACCATACAAATACAGTTGAACAGTATTAAGCGGCACCGTATTAAGCGGTCACCCTCTAATTAATAATTAATAATTCCGGGGATTTGTTTAAAGTGACTGCTTTCCCATATTTACTGTAAACTTAATTGACCTCTTTTAAGTGGTCACCTCTATTAAGCGGCCAGTTGGCTATTCCCCGAGGGTAACCGCTTAATAGAGGTTTGACTGTACCTGTTTGATTGGCTTAAACATTGAGCCCACAATATGTAATGGTCACCTGCCTTACCCATGGAACGGAAGAAAGGGTGAGAAGTTGGACGCGGTTTGTGTGTGGGGCGGTGAGTTAATGGAGAAAAATGCCTAGGAGAGGGTAGGGTCTGAAGGTGTGCAAAATATTTTATTTAGAGCAGTTTGTATTTTATGAAATGGCTCAAAGGAGCTTTTGATTATGCTAAGGAGTCTCCCTGTACAAAACAATGTAACTTGGGTGGGGGCGGGGGGGGGGGGGGGGGGGGGGGGGGGGGGGGGGGGGGGGGGGGGGGGGGGGGGGGGGGGGGGGGGGGGGGGGGGGGGGGGGGGGGGGGGGGGGGGGGGGGGGGGGGGGGGGGGGGGGGGGGGGGGGGGGGGGGGGGGGGGGGGGGGGGGGGGGGGGGGGGGGGGGGGGGGGGGGGGGGGGGGGGGGGGGGGGGGGGGGGGGTGGGGGGGGGGGGGCATCAACCCACACTTCAGTCACTTATTTTGCAGCTAGGTAATAAGTTACTTGTCAGAAATGCAAAAACAATTAGGGGGTCACTGGCTTCGTTTCTGAGATATGATATCTAAAAGGCGACCCTAATTTTGATAAATTGGTCTAACTCTTACAACCTCGTTCCCAGGGTCTCTCTTCTTCCCTCCCTTGGAGCGAGAGGGAGCGAGAGAGAGAGACCCTGGCTCAGGCTGGTCACGTGTCTCATGGACAATTATAATCCTAAGGAGGGGTAGACAGTATTTGTAACGTTGCCTTGTTTTCTGTACAGTGGCAAGGCTCGTGCTGTGCGCGACGGTTGTTGTTTCAGCTGTGGCTGTGAAATAAATTATGTTCCATGTTCCATAACCTCTTGTTGAAAATAGGAATCTGTATTGCAAGATATGTATAAAAGACGTAAAAAATTCTCTGTGATTTAATATAGCAAGACCTGGAATAAAACATAAAACATCCCAGGCTTATTGGGGTAGGGACAAAACGTGGGGTACCCCATGGCCTAGGCCATGGTGTAGGCCATGGGGTAGGCCATGGCCTACCGGTGGTTAATTTCTTTAAAAAAATCCTAAAAAATAAATAAATAATTCCTCTTTGAATACCATAAAATCTCTGTGTTCAAGAGTTCCAGCCTTGTACCACTTCATAGAACTAAAAGACAGAGTTTGAGACTAACTTTTTAGCTTACCAGCCTAGTGGCTTGTGACAGGTTTGATTTCACTAGCCAAAATAAATTTTCACTGTCCAGACTTGCACGGGGGGTGGTAAAGGGGTGGGGAGTTACAGCGACAGTTAAAGGAGAAAAAAAATCTCCGAGACATTTACATGTAGTACTGCTATTCAGGTTTTCTGTTTTCAACCGAATTGAACATATTTTACTCCGTTTACTATTTTGAATTTGTATATATAAAAATAAAATTAATTTCAAAATCATTCAAACTCTCGAACAAGATTCAAAGATTCTTTCTTTTTGGAAAAACGCATATGTGACCTCTTTGACCTCATTATTTATGCTAAATGAACCTGATGCCGGGAAGCTGTTCCGCTTGATTTCAACAGCGCAAAGCAGTTTGATTCTTTCCTGTCGTTGCTTTTGTAACAAAAAAGGAAAATCGTTCTTTATAGCATTAAATAATATGATGCCGTTTACAGTCTATGCATTAGTTTCTGTTCTCTCAATTTACTTAAATTGCGATTGATATGAAATAATTTTCAGTTTCATTTCCGTCCAGTGCAGTTCCATTTTCACTAACCAGAAGGGCTTAGTGAAAGCCAAAATCCGTAGCTAAAACTGAATTTTTACTAGACTTTGGCTAGTTGGCTACCGTAAGTCTCGAGCCCCGGTTCATGGGTTGACTATAAAAAGGTGCGTAAATTGAAACCCGAGATTCTCCCCCAAGGATAGTTTGAATATAAAATAGTTATGGTATAAATGGAAAATTTGAGTTAATAATGCATGGAAACTTGAGACGTAATAGGCGCGTCGTATTTACGAAGCGGCAGACACAACAATTCATTTGAAACATGCAAGGTCAACCGCCTTCGCTCTGATTCAAATCGCAGCTCCAAAACGACTCAATAAGATACAGGGAAATAACATTATTATCAATTGAAATGATTATGTTATAGGTAATACAGCGTTTGGGTTCCCTGTGGTAGTACTTTTTTTCTAATCCTTTCCCCGGCATGAATCATCAGGATTAAGATCTTATCTGAAGTAGCCGCTGCGTTCGGATTTGGATTTTCTGGATGCATTATCACTTAGGATTTTAGTGAAAAACCCGTTTTTGCTTTCAAGAATCACGATTTAGATTTCCCACCCTCTCCCCCCCAAAAAAACCTGCACCTTTTAATAGTCTACCCCTCCGTTTAGTACAAACTCCCTGCCTTTAAGTTGTATGAAGTGGTACAAGGCTGGAACAGACAACACAGAGATTTTACAGTATTTAAGAGGAATTATTTATTTACTTTTTAGAATTTTTTTTTAAGAAATTAACCACTGGTAGGCCATGGCCTACCCCATGGCCTACACCATGGCCTACCCCATGGCCTAGGCCATGGGGTACCCCACGTTTTGTCCCTACCCGGCTTATTGTCAACCGAATAGGGATGTTAGAAATCTCTTTGGCCGTGAAAAGTGCTTCAATTTTGCTGTTTATGTTATGCCTGCCGTTTATAACTCAATAAATAGAAGGACAAAAGATCCTGACAACTTATAATTTTCGAACTGAACATAATATGAACAAAATCCTAAAATTGAAATAACGAAGGTTCAGTCAAACGATTCAAACGAAAGCGAATAAACAATACGCAAGGATAAAATTGTTGCTCAAAAATTCACAAGTATATAAATGAACAATGTATAGACATCCAAACGACTGGAACTGGTGAACATAGTAACTAAACAACATGCCTCACACACGAAGAATAAAAGCTTTCATTGTCTTCTCTCGATCGTTTCCTGTTATAAAAGTGTACTGTTGATCAGCGTGCAAACATTTGGTCCGTGGCGGCCGCTTCTTTCTTGCTTTGCCATCGCCAGAGAACAGACGGCAGAACTTTAATGTGCCTTTCGCAATATGCATAACTAATGTATGGGGTTGTACGGAAATCTTTCCGCAATATGTAGCGATAATTCATCCCAGTCCGGAACAATGCTATAAATCAAGAGCGCGAGCTTTGCGGCGTCAAGTAATAAAATTGGATTGCATTCTGCAGCAAGTTCAAAATTAGCTTTACTGCGGTAAATCTTCAAGCGCCGTGACAATTCCTATGATCCTAAAGCAACTCACACTTTCAGAACCAGACCATGTGGATTATGGAAGGCCAAATGGTGCAAAATTCAAGAACTCTAATTTGATCACATTCAAGGATAACGATCACATTCAACAACCACATTCACATTCAACATATCTAAATTAATCAATTTCAACAGTCATCTCGATCACATTCAAGGTCACACATCACATTCAACAAGCACATTCACATTCAACATATGTAAATTATCAATCACATTCAACAGACATCTCGATCACATTCAAGAACATTATTTAAATGTCAACATATCCCATAATGTTTTGCGCTACTGTCGACGCAAAATAGACAGGCTGAACCATGGATAGTAGAAGGAGCCAGCTCCTTCTACTATCCATGGCTGAACACGACTCCCACTCGCCTTTAAATCACAGCTATGAATTTGTTCTCTTCAATTATATTGACCTTTTGATCTCGGAGGATCTTAAATTGATAGCCGGGAGGATTTCATGCTGTCCAGGGCCGTTAAAATTATATTATTTCTTTATGCATTGTTCAGTGCTAGCACAATTGGCATACATTGCGGTTTCTTTGGCTCACTTTTGTTGCAAGATAAATACTCATTATCGGCTAAAGTTTGTTATCGCTTTGAAAGCGCTAGGATTGTTAAATTTCTCAGGCCGTGATTTAGTGTCTTGCAACAAAAGTGAGCCGAAGAAACCGCAATGTATGCCAATAGAGCTTGCACCGTACAACGGCATATAAAATAAATAATATAATTCTATAAACGGCTCTGGACAGCATGAAATCCTCCTATCAATATGAGAGATATAAATACACGGAGATCAAAAGGTCAATGTCATGGAAGAGAACAAACTCATAGCTACTAGCTGTGAGCTAAAGGCGCAAATCTCTCAGACATCTCACTGGGAAAGCTTCATGCTGTTACTAACATGGTATGTAGATACCAGTGTTACAATCATTCACTAAAAGTTTCAGGTTTTAACGATGTTTTGCTTCCGATTTGGAAAGGTCACGCAATTCGTCACGCTATTTCAGATAAGCCGTGAAAATAAACAAAATTGAACCAGTTGAAAGTTATTTTTGCATCATACATGCTTATAAGCCGATTTAATGGAACTTATAGTGAATCCAATCTTTTGTGATGGGATTTTTGCGTAATTGGCCGTCAGCCGCTCAATAGGTGGTTTTCATGTTACGTCATCGCCGCCATGCTGGTGGACATAAACAATAGTTCTCTCATTAGCTCCCTTTGTTCGTCCACCAGCATTTGTTCGTTTCACTATTGTTATCTATGTCTCTAGAGATTGGTTGCAAACCACCTATACAATGTCTAATATTCGTCCGCCTTTAACTCTTGAACGAAATGCTCTGGCGCTTCAAAATTTGGCCCAGATGTGTAGTTTTAAACCCTCTACAATTCCATAAACATTTTGGAATCGAAATCTGTTTTTCAATGCTTCCGGAATTTTGATATGAAGTGCAAGCCAAGAATGATTTTTAAGCCACTGGCTACGTCGACAGTAGCGCAAATCATTATGGGATATGTTGACATTTAAAAAATGTTCTTGAATGTGATCGAGATGTCTGTTGAATGTGATTGATAATTTACATATGTTGAATGTGAATGTGCTTGTTGAATGTGATGTGTGACCTTGAATGTGATCGAGATGACTGTTGAAATTGATTAATTTAGATATGTTGAATGTGATCGTTATCCTTGAATGTGATCGTTATCCTTGAATGTGATCAAATTAGAGTTCTTGAATTTTGCACCATTTGGCCTTCCATAGTGGATATGTTTTCGAAGTCTGAGGATGACCGCCACTTCACATTTTTCGCGAGCCGCCGAACGCTTTTGCATTTGTTTCGCAATGCCCAACTAGAGCAGACAAATTTCACACTTTGCCGCCCCTCCCCCGTGTCCTTTAATTGGAATCTCCCAGATTCTGGGAGACACGTGACCAGCCTGAGCCAGGGTCTCTCTCTCTCTCGCTCCAGGGGGCGGGAAGAAGAGAGACCCTGGGAACAAGGTTGTAACTCTTACTGGATATGGCCCCGATGTCTGTTAGTATAAAAATATTGCAAATGCATCTTTAAAATGTAACTTTCAACACAGGCCACCCAACTGTGGTGTGTGAGCGACATCAAATTACAGATTTGAAGCCGGTACAGTCAACTCTCTCTTAATGGACACCTCTATAAGACGGACACCTGGTGTTGGTCCCTGCCGTTTTTCAGTCATTTTACCGTAACCAAACTCTATAAGATAGACACCTCTCTTAGACGGACACTTTGAAACCATCAACGGACACTTGAGAAGTGCTTGCTTTTTTTACTGAAAAATACTTCAAAACGGAAATGTAGGTGCTGAATAATAACAACAACAACAGCAAATATTTAAACAGGGTAGCCGCTTCACATGAACAAACGAGTCCACTTTTTAATGTTATTTTTGTTCCAGTTTGTAGGTTTTGCTTAAGTAAACGACTTTAAACAGACTTCTACATCTACATTTAATAAGTCGGTAAAATCCGAAGACATCACACCAACTATAAAACAACATTAAAATAGAAAAAAATAAAAAAATGAAATAAATAAATTAATATATCATAATCACAATATTACATTTTACAAATTAAAATATAATTAAAATCTAATTAAAATCTAATTAGCATAATAGTCAAAAAGCTTGGCTTTAAGGGGATTCTAATGTGTTACTTTCAACTAAATCACCAGGCAGGCAGACTTAAAACAAACGTGTATTCATTGTGCATAGGTTCAGCTTTATTGTCTCAGAATAACTGGGGTCACGCCGGTCCCGATGGTGTCTGTCTTAGAGAGAGTTGACTGTACACAGTAATGAAATATAGGTAATAATACGATTTGTCACAGAATTGAGAAGCGATAGAAAAATCGAAAATATTACACAATAAAGACTTCTTACCTTTACTTTATTGTCCCTTGATGTGTCCTGACCGGTTTAAGTGGGGCGAGTGACAAAAGTGGTAAAAATGCATTAAAACCGGTCAGGACACATCAAGCGACAATAAAGTAAACTAAAAAAGGTAAGAAGTCTTTGTGTTATATTTTCGATTTTTCTATCGCTTCTCAATTCAGTGACAAATCGTATTATTACCTATATTTCATTACTGTGTACCGGCTTCGAATCTGTAATTTGATGTGGCTCACACACCACGGTTGGGCTGCCTGTGCTTTCTATGCCAAATTTTATACAATAGGCCTTTCAAGCAAATTCATTCAACTGGTGACATCCCTTAAAGAAAATCTAATCTTTAAACGACAGCATTTGCTCATCCTGACAGCCGCAAGTTGGCAGGATGCAATGTCATGCGGGTAGAAAAATGTTAAACTTCCCACATTGATTTTTTGTTCATTTTTTCCCAATCTGTTGAGAATTGGTAAAAAATATGCACTTATTGACTGAGTGGGAGGGCCGGACGGGAAAATATTTGGCTCAAGGTCATGGCGTATGGACCGAGAGCCAAATATTTTCCCATCTGGCCCGACCTAACTCAGTCAATAAGTATATATATTTTATAATATGACTAGAAAGTACAAGAATAGTTGTGCAGTGCGAGGTCACTTGAACTCGAGCGGGGCTGGACGGCTTTTTCCGGACCGGCTCACGTCAACCCGTCTGGCCCCGCTCACGTCACCTTGTGATTCTATTTTCTGTAGGATTGCATCAGAGGGGCTGCACGGTCATATTATAAAATTATCTATCGAAAAAAATAATTATGGCGTCACCGACCATCCAAGCGAGTTGAATCTAAGCAAAGTTAACGCAAAGGCAGTCCAGCCCTTTATGTACCAAGATTTCTCTCTTGTGCATGATGTAGCATGGCCTAGCAACATGAATTGCGTGCACAGTAAGGATGTGCATAAACAATTAGCACAAACATCCTTAATTTTTAACAACTCTGGACAGTGCCAGTCTTACGGTGCACTGTACACCATGTTAGAACTTTATTTGAACACATTTTTACAGACACATGAAAGTAAAATGAAAGGAAACTATTGATTAAAGAGATCTTTTTATTCTTTGTTTACTTTGGTAAATAACTGTCAACTTTATTCATGCAGACACTGCAGGCTCTTCAGTTTTGTTTTTTAAGCACATGGACTATAAAGCTGATCATATAAATTATGCCAAAATTAAGATACTTTTTGTTGTATAACCAGAAATAAGACAAACAAAAAATAACTGAATTGTTTTTTTGTATGCACTGAGCTTTATTTTTACCATGCTATTCCTCAAAGGCAGTTGCCTTTCTAAAACTTCTCCTAGCACTGTGCCTAAGCATGCCTGTTACGGCCAGTTCTCCTCAGCGAGGAGTTCTGAACAGCAGACTGGCTCTAGCTCACTACAGCTTAAACTTGTCCCAAGATAAGACAGTCATTTCAGTGCTCAAAAGTATTACTGCGCTTTTCAATAACATGTTTACTCTGTAGAACTTCAAAACTCAACCAATAGTTTAATTTTTCATTGCCGCGATTATCATAGCAGATCTCTCAGGAAAGAACAGTACTTTATGCAAAATGGTCATGTTTGTGGGTTGTGATTGGTGGATTTTGATCCATTTTGTGAGTTTCAGTTTTCAGGGGGTAGAATGTTTGTCGTCATGGTTACGTTTAACGGCAGCATAAAACATAAACCTTAGTTAAACTTTTAACTTTTGAGTTAACATGTTATTGCAAGGCACAGTAACACCATAATGTAACAGTTAACATTGAAAAAGCAAACATTTTGAGTCTGACCTATCAGAGAGAGAGTTTTTTTTTTGCCAATTGAAAATGATCTTTATTGTGGCTTTCTATGGAAACTTTCTAGACATATTATTATACAAAAATAGATAATGAAAGAAACTGAAGGGATTATTACACACAACAAACCAAGATTGTTTTCTAAATGTTTCAGAAACATTAATTGTAGTCTTAATTAAAAAAACAATTAGCTCAGTTGGTGCAGCTCATCTTCCTTAAAAGCACAAGTTAAACAAAGCTTTCATTACACTGTTGCTGTCTAATATTCGTCCTGCTCATCTCCATATTCCTCCTGCGCTTCATTTCCATTGTCTTCTGGTGGAGCAAAACCATCCTAGGAAGTAAAACAAGACATCAAATTGACAACCCAACATCTGCTGTTTTTTAGTTTGAGAGCTGAGAACTTAGAATATACTTTTTCAATTAAAACTCTGTGGTACTAAAATATTTTAATTAGAAAACAGGTTTACTATGCTCTGTTTGTGTGATTCATATGTGTTTGTTTTGTACATTTAAAGCATGCAAGAGTGGTTTTACAAACTTGAAGTTTGATTCACTCAGTCAAACTTAGTTTGTAAAACTGCACTAGCAAGCTTTAAGAAAACACAGATTGACACAACAAAGTTCAACATCTTATTCATGTTGTTGAGATTTTTTTATTTTAATATATGTTAAAAAGCCCTACATATTGCATTTAGAAAGGTTAAATTTATAACCAATTCACAGTACACCACACAAACAGAGAATGGTAAGCCTGTGGTTAGACCAAATAATCAGTGGAGATGTGCACTACATGCAAGCAAATGCTACAGCAAAAATCGAGTTTCACCTTAAACAGTGACTGTAAGAACATGTTTTCCTTCTTCTCCACAGTCAATGAGTTGCCATTTATGCCACTGGCTGAGACTTGTTAAAGAAGTCAGATGTGTTCAGAGTCCCAGTGTTACAAAAGCTAATTACACATTACATGTGTTTGCCAAAAGGCAACAGACTTTAATAGTAAAACAGAATTTACTTTTGATTTTGCTTTACAAAAACACAATGACAAAAGACAGGCTAAATTAAGCAGCCTTTATGATTGAGCTGTCCTCTTTGTGTGATGACATGAAGTGGTGATTAGCTATGACATAAACAATGAGGTCCCCTAAAGTCTTCATTACTCTTGGCTGCCTGTAAGGCCTGGGGGTACTCTCATATATACAGTTGACTCCCGATAACTCGAACCTTCAAGGGAAATCGAAAAAGGTTCGAGTTATCGGGAGTTGAGAACAAATGACCATAAAGTAAGTGGAAAACCATGACCACATGCACCCGGGCACGTGCACTTTTATTCTTACAACGTAGTACATTTTTAAATACTGTAAATCTAATTATAATTGTTTGTAATGGAATACGTAATCAGATGTTTCTTGACACATGTATTGTGCAACCAGAACGTAACGTAACAATAAAAAAAAACAATGCAAAACATCGTGCCGTTTTGCGAAGACAATTTTCTATTTTTTGCGTGCCGATAAGAAGAACGACTGTACTGTTGTGGTGACTGGCAAGGCAGTTAACCGTGGAGATGGGGAAGGGATGCAAGTGCCATGCACACTGAACTTCAAGGGACACAGAAAATGGATTGACATTTTAAAGAAGGAGTTAATCGGCAAAGATTAATGCAATCTGAACTACCCTAAACGGACTGACCTCTAGAATACTTGGCTGCTTAAAAATAAATTCAATGTTTTGTTCTACAGTACTATATTTTTTGACTTGTCACGTCTTGACAAACGTGGTTCGAGTTATCGAGAGTGAAATTATATAGAAAATGACCTGAAGGGAAATGGAAATTACTTCGAGTTAGCGGGAGGTTCGAGTTATCGAGGGTTCGAGTTACCGAGGGTAAAATTACAGTAAATGTATGAACGAAATCCACGGGAAATCGATTTTGGTTCGAGTTAGCGCGAGGTTCGAGTTAGCGCGAGGTTCGAGTTAGCGAGGTTCGAGTTAGCGAGGGTTCGAGTTATCGGGAGTCGACTGTATGTTGTAGTTCAAATTTATCCTTGGTTCAAATTTTATTTTCCTTTGTTTTTGGCTATGGTAATGTATGATAATGAGTTTTAAACAAAGGAAAATAAAATTTGAACCAAGGATAAATTTGAACAACAACATATACACTGTAAGTCATGGGTATGGTTTTAAAGCAGTTTAGTCTGGGATGGAAATCAGAGAGTTTTGTTCTAGAATAGGGTATAATTTGCAGGAGACTGATCAGTGGTATACCAAAAATATACAAAGTCCCCCCCACCAACCCAGACTGTAAGGCTTATAGAAGGTCACTGGAAATTCCCAGGGAAAGTATGAAGCTAAGTTGGAATTGCCAGTCTGGTGGGAGGGGTATGCATATTTTCTGGAACAGCACAATACACTTCAGGAAGTAAAAAAAACCCTTTTATGATCTGTGATAAACCATGTAATTGGCCACAATACCGTCATGGATTTCCAGGTTTAACAGATAACATGTATAAATAATTCAACATCACCCACCTCCGTGGCATAAAGAATGGCCATGATCTTTTCCACTACTGGAGTGCCTGCATATTCTTCCTCTTGGCAATGAACTTCAATATCTCGTAATTTACCAAAGTAGAAATCTCTTTCCTTCTCTAATCCTTCCACTGTCAACTGCAATGCAGTCAGCTGCAGAGAAAATAGCAGTCAGAAATCTACAGTTACAAATGTAACTCACTTAAAAACAGACAAGCAAAAAGGGAAAAAATCATATTTTCTAGCTTAGTCCTTCCCAATAGCACTTATAATAACCCTTTAACTCCTGCTAAAAATCAAAATTCAAGAAACATCCTCCAAAAAATTATTTCAGTTTGAAAAATGTTAAAACCAAATCGTGCCATGCAAAAGTACTGCTGAAAAGGTTTCATTTGAATAGTACATCACACCACAGGATTTTGTTGAGAGACTTAAAAGTTAGAACTACATTACATGTCTCCACAATTGACTCTGAAAGTAAAAGGGTTTTAAATACAGCATGTCTAGTATAAGTTTATGGTGCTGCCAATGCAAAACTGATAATGATACAGTGCTTATTTAGACCAGTGTTTTACATATCAAAAGCTTTGGGTGTGTGCATATTGATTAAAGTGCACCTAACCCCAAAACTTTTTTTTGCTTAATCAACTCTATGTACGTTGAAAAGTTGAATAGTTAAATATTTCTTGTTTTTAACGTTGTGTTAGTGAATTATAGAGGTTTGAATTTACAAAATGTTAATAAGATGACGTCAAATCAAGACTCGTTTATTATACAACTACTTGTTTCCACCTCAAAGTAATATTTTTTTTACAAATCAATTGTCAGACAAATAACAAATTTTATTAGTAATTTCTTAAATTGATTTTCCTTAAACTGTGAACTGTGTTTTGTAAATTAAAATAGAAATAATGGTAAAGTCTTGATTTGACGTCATCTAATTAGCATTTGTAAATTCAAATCTCTATAACCCACTAACGCGACGTTAAAAACAAGAAATAAAAGGGGTTAGGTGCACTTTAAAAAAAGAATTTTATGTACATGTAGCTAGAGTACATGGTAATGTACACTAGACTTAAATTGTTATCAAAGCAGAACAAATTTAACCAAAGTGGGAATTATCTGGCCTTGGAGTTACTTGAAGAAACGAACAACTCAACAAACCTCGCTATTAAGTTCTTGTATTTGGGTATCCTTCTGCACCAGTGCAGCTGAGGCCCCCCTGCTCCTCCTGCAGCACGTGCTGCTTGCGGATTTGCTCGACCGGCCCCTTGGGCACCACCCCTTTGGGCCCCACCACCAAGCCTTGGCGGTCCTCCTGCTGCAGTTCTTGAAGGATTTCCCACTTTTGATAAGGCAGTTCGTCCTGTGCAGAGAAAGAAAGTGTATTCAATTATGAGTGTATATTATTATAATAAGAAAGTGAATGTCTCCGTACTCCGTTTCTGATTATCAAAGTCATGTCCTGTCACCTAAGCATTAATAATTTAATAGTAATAGCAACAGTAATAACAACTAGTTTATTTTAAAATAGATAATGAGACTGCATTTACATGGGGTGGAGGGGCAGCTATCGAATCTTTTGTTCAGTACAAGCCTAACAAATAATAATGACTACTAAATTAATTAAAAGAAATAATAATTTATTAATAGTAACAATAAGCAATAGATAAAAATAATATAAGCAACCCAAGGTCTGTATGGGTATTGACAATGGTGAGCTGCAGGCAAGCCACTGTAAATACCAGTTCCGATCTCATGCAAATAGTTTGGGGTTGTTTTTAAAAAACAGTTCAATTTTGTGCAGCCTGCTGTCATACTTTTTTATTTAAGATATTGGGGCAACATTTTAGAGCACAGCATAAAGAAATCATAGTAATGATGGCTAATCAACAATCCAAAAAAATCATGAGAGAAATGTTAA
Source organism: Dendrophyllia cribrosa (assembly GCA_024195265.1). Lineage (NCBI taxonomy): Eukaryota > Metazoa > Cnidaria > Anthozoa > Scleractinia > Dendrophylliidae > Dendrophyllia > Dendrophyllia cribrosa. Next base: position 41,861,896 of record JAJLRJ010000008.1, read on the forward strand.
TTTTGTCTTGACAGATTAAAATAAGGGGTGCCTGGAAAAAAGCCCTAAGTGACTTCTGATAAACTGCTAGATTCTCATTCCAAATGGCCTTGTATTCCCTTGTGAAACACAGAGATAATTTGACATTACATCAAAAGTCACTTAGGGCCTTATTCCGCACACCCCTTGTAATAAATTTTCTTTATTACACCAGAAACCAATAGGTGGGTTGAAACGTGTAACACGCATTCATAGCCTTCAAATATTAATTTTAATAAATATTTTAATAAATATTAATTTTTTTCGTAGTACCATATTTGGAAACCCCTTGGTCCCTCGAGATTGGAAGCAAGTTGTTCTAGCAAATTGATTGGTTAATATTTTTATCTTGATTTTCCAAATATGGCTGTAACAACTTCTTAGCAAATTGAACAATCGGAAGCTTGTTTTGAAGCATACAAGAGACAGTTGCACGTTTCAACCCACTTATGGCTTTCTGATTACACTGAAAGCATTGATTGTTGGTTACAACAAACATGTGTGTCACATTTCAACATGAATTTGCTTAGCGTATTATTTGTATTTTTGCATCAGTGGAGTGGTGTAGTGGTGGGAGTGGTATTGTGGCGGAGTGGCGGAGTGGCGGTGTAGTGGAGTGGTGTAGTGAGAAGAGCATTAGATTTCAGATCTGAAGGTGGTAGTTTGTCAGGCCTGGTTCTCGGCTGCTGTGTTGTTCTCTTAGACAAAGACATTTTATTCTGTATTGTCACTCTCCACCCAGGTGTATAAGTGAGTACCGGTGACAAAGGAGGAGGAGGAGTAATATTACTAGTTGCTTCATGCTACAGAAACCAGGTTAAGTATTGTTCCACATCAGAACGATGGCAAACTTCATTGTTCTGCAGCATCAGCTCTTTCCCACATAGAATATCAATCAATCAATCAATCAATCAATCAATCAATCAATCAATTAACTTTATTTAAACATGGTAAAACGGCTCAGTAAAACTGGTTTTCAGACATGCCGTGCACTTAAATATAATCTAATCTAAATGATAACAAAAATATATAATATATATATATATATATAGTGGCAAAACTGTTACACTATACTGGTTTAAATAATACTAATAAGATTAATAATAATAAAAAACACTATCTTACATCATAATATCCTCTATAAACACACTTTGATTTCAAGAATAGAAGAGGAGCTGATGGTTAATAATTATATTTCATTATAAAAATAAAGAAAATCCATTTGCGTCAAATAAATTTTAGGAAATGTTCATGCTTAACCAATCAGAATAGCAGAAGACAATAGCTAATAATTTTGTTTCTTTGACGAAGTTCCCCAAATACAATTTCTTTTAAAAATTGTATGTTGTGCGATTGGGTCTCAAATTACTTGAAACCTTAAAAAAATTAGACAAAATGCACCTTGAACCTTAACTTTTTAGCGGTTTTTGAGTCTAGGTCAATGAGATCACTAGTTGTAACAATGAAAAATCTTGACATTCCATCGTGTTTGACAGTCCATTGCCGTTCAGCGCTATCCTTCTTATGCGGATCATTACTTAATCTCCAGCCATGTGCATGGGCTACCTGTGGCATCTCCAGCCGTGTGGGTTGTCTGTGGCTCATGTGTGACTTGACCTTTGTATTTTTTACACAATGGATCTCCAATTTCCTTTTCATTTATTCTTTTTCTTTCTTTGTTTTGAATTTGAATATTTTCACAAGCTAAAAACAACTTGTCTTGCCTTCTCACAGTTGTTTCACAATGTGTGATTTTGTATCTTGGATGAAACAAACTTCTTTTTGGCTGATAAATTTCAAAGAAATAGTAGGGGAATCACATTAAAATGTTTATTTTCCAAGTTGATCATGGGTTACAAAGAAATGCTCTCTTGCAACAGTTTTCAACTGTCTCACAAAATCAACTGTCGCTTGTATATGTACATGTACCTGTTGCATTTTTTGCAACACAAAAGTTGCATCACATACCTGTGCTTATATTTACTCATTTTGATTCCTCGACTTTTATTTCATTTAAAAACCTCATTAATAATTCATAAGCACATGAGCCTATCAGAGATGTCAAATTGATCATGTGCATGAACTTTTATACCTGGTAATCCATGGTCATTCTGAAATGCGCAGGGGGGGGGGGGGGGGGGGGGGGGGGGGGGGGGGGGGGGGGGGGGGGGGGGGGGGGGGGGGGGGGGGGGGGGGGGGGGGGGGGGGGGGGGGGGGGGGGGGGGGGGGGGGGGGGGGGGGGGGGGGGGGGGGGGGGGGGGGGGGGGGGGGGGTACTTGATATCAGTCCCTGGATAGCCTGTGTACGCCACCCCCTCCCCTCAAGAAAAATTGGAAAGGGGCGGGGCGTCTGTGATTTACTATGATCCTGTATAATTATCAATGGTGAATCACAGACGCTCCTCCGATTTTTCCTGAGGGGAGGGGTAACTGAACACAAGCTATCCCGGGGGAAAGTGGGGTTGAATGTGCAAACAATGCAATTATCACTGAATTTTCTTTGAGAATGATTATATAAAGACCACACATAATCTTTATATAAAGATTAATAAAATTATTATTCAGGATTCTTAGTACAACAAATAATGACTTTAATATTTTTGTTCAGTTCTGTTTTACGATATCTAGTCTTTCACCATTCTATTTGGAAACTTCTCCGACAAAATAAGCAAACAACAATTTAGCAAGTAAGGCATTTGATTATTTGAATGACACCAGTGCCCTCATGTAAATTGTTAGGTAAGCAAGTGGTTCAGAGATGCAAGCTGTTTATTTCTACTCATTCTCTACTACTGACAGACGTTTTATCCACCAATTACCTGTCGGGGTCCAAGGGAATGGAATGGGCTAGCCGATAATATTAAGAACACTAAAGAAATTTTAGTAGTAAAACTAGTGGGATTAAAACGCAACGTTTCGACCGTTCTACGGTCATTATCAAGCAAATGTGAGGATAAGAATTTACATAAGTACTAAATATATGGTTGAACAAAGAAGTGAAATATGAAAAAAGGGGTGTTAAAAACTAACAATAAAAGCATGCAATAAGAAATAATTAAAACTATGTAAAAACTTTTGCATGAATTGAGACTTGGTCTCAGTTCGTGAATAAAAAACATCTCATAGACGAGACAGTCAAACTTGTTCTTGCATTTTTTAAGGATGGTGAAATTCTTGGTGAGATCATCCGGTGTAAAGGAATGCTTATCACGAAAATGCTTGCCAATAGACGAAGACGTGTGCCTGTGTTCGTCCAGGCGTTGATGTAAATGCCGTCGTGTGAAACCAACATAACCTGCATCACACAGGTCACATTTAAATTTGTAAACAAGACATTGTTGGTTAACAAGCGGATTGAAATTATAATAACAATAACTAATAGATTGAAAATCACGCGAAAAGCAACAAAAACTTTGGACTTGTTCTTCGTGCAATTTTCTATGCTGATTGTTATTATAATTTCAACCAGTGAGGTATGTTTGAGTCTTTGACGTCACTTTCTCTCATTCGCAACCAAGCCTTGGAACAAGGTTGATTAATGGTGGCCGTAAATTCTCGGAAATAAATGTTAAAATAAAATGACTTCTGATGTTTGTAATGGATTGAAATTTGGCAAGATGAGTAAGAAAGTCTAATAGTACACAAAAATGTAAAAAAAAAAAAAAAAATGAAAATCAACAATTTGATCATAGGGGCACTTTAAAAAATGAAAGAATGGAACACTGACTCAAAATCAAAATAAATGAACTCAGCTGTGTTATGCTTACCTGTTGGTGCCATAGATCTTGCAATTTGTCCTGCTCCTTTCCGTGGCACAGCATTTAATGGAGTATCTGTTTTACCATGCCGTGCCCTGACAGGGTCATATTCAGGATCAGGACCTTGGTAGTTTGCATCAAAAAACCTCTTGAACCACTGAACAAATTCAAAGTTGTCCTGGAATTTCCCTTTGACCAGTTTTTCAACTGGAATTGCCTAAAACAGAAAAAATAAGGGCCACAAAGTCAACTACTGTTAAAAAAGCAAACTTGCTTAAATCAGTGCCCATCTAACTAGACTTGCTTCTGCCATGCCAAACTGAATTCATAAATTAGTTACTACATGTACATCGAAATAGTGCTGAAACGATACACCGGTGCACCAGCGAACCGTGATATTTTTTGTCACGATACAAATATCGATATTTCAACAACATATTGCGATATTATGATAATATTATGATTCTTCGTCAACATTCAGAAATTACTGTCTTAAATGACTCCTTACCCAAGTCCAAGCCTTTTTATATCTATTTATTAAACAAAGGGACAAGAAAGTTACATCCTTGCTTTGTATAGCTTCGCATGCTTCTGACACATATTTTTCATAATTAGTTGTCAGCTGACACAGTCTTGCACGCCCACGGGAAAAACACGCGGTTCGTCGCAAAATGTCTTCCTGTGTTGGTGGAAAAATGTATGTAATGATGTATCATATCGTGGCACTTGTATCGAGGTATGTATCGTATCGTGAGAACATGTATTGTTGCAGCCCTACATTGAAATATATTTTAAATGTCACAAACACTAGTTATTTTGGTTTGTAACAACTACTAAATATGACTGAATCAAATGACAAAGGCTTTTATTCAAGCGACAGACCTGTCTCTTTCAAAAAATCTCTTTTGGACAATGGTAGACAGCAGACCTTAATTGGAACACTAAAGAAAATACTATGCAAAGACAAGGTTTTTCGAAAAGAGAAACTATCATTCAATTTCCTGCACCCCCCCCCCCCCCCCCAATACAAAGTTCAGACATAGTGGCCTGGTTATATGCATAAAACTCAACATTGCATTGGGGGTGGGGAGGGGAGGAGATGACAAAGACAATTCGTGGGGAAAGTGTCCCAAAACTTCTGACCAAGATTGTTGGAATATGTTTGTGTTGAAATTGCTCATTTTCACTAGAAACTAACCGAATACTGTGAATGATCTGAAGAGCAGATCTGTACACGACCCAAAATGATCCCTGACCCCAATTGATTCCCAAATCTTTTCACACTGACCTTGAAATGATCCCCAAGGACTTATCAGGACACCCAAAAAGTGTGCTTTATGTGACCCAAAACTACAGTACTTATGTTCATTTATCGCTTGCAGCAGCTACCACCACCACCAGATCTCTATTTTTGCTGCTAAAAGCTTTTTTTTTTCAAGCAACAGACCTGTTGCTTTAATTTGACATTTCCTTTGATACATTAATATGTTTTTGGGCTTTTCAAAGTGATCATACAATCTAGTGACAAGGACCCCTTCAAAATAAAAAGAATGAATGTAGTTGCAATTTAATTTGCCCCTAATGAATTAACTCCATATATTCCAGAAGGTGTCAAATATTTCAAAGATAAAATGAACAAACATGACAAAGATCAATTCACTGACAATATAACAGCTTCCTATGATTTGGAAATTGGATATTACGTCACTCTGTGAAGGAATATCTCTTGAGGAACTAGTATTTTACTGTAGTTTAAACATTTTGCTGATTTATAAAAATACAATTAGCCTAAAAATAATCCTTAAAAAGGGGAGAAATTGAGCGGGGCCAGCCTTACCTTGTCCACCCCGGCCGCTTTGAATGCTTTCTGTAATATCTTCCAGTTTGTTATGAACTCGTGTTCTTGATTCGACGCAAACTTGACTTTCGTCAGATTTACACAGTCTTGAAGAAAACAAAAATAAGACAAATACTGTTAATATTTTCTTATAACTAAAAAACACTCATAGAGGTAGGCTCAGGAGTTTGGTTGACTTTACTGGTGATGTACATGCAATTTAATAAGTTTATAGCTTCAGCTTACGAATTGGCGTTTATAATCATTTAGGTAAGCCACAAATTTCAATTTCTCAAGCTTTAAAGTTACACTTACCCATGAACAACATATCCATGAACTGGCAATAAGCAGCACCTTTTAAACAAAAACATATTCTTTCTATTTCACAATTGCAAAACGATCTAATACAAAATAAAAGGCTACACTCAATGAATCGAACGTTAGAAGATAAGAGAATTGTACATGGAACAGCCACAATGTACACGAGTACTAACCGGAACACAGCTGTTCAATTTTAGTGTAGTTAAGTTGTAGACTATCGTTGATCCATTGCAGCATGTCATGTCGACTTAGGTTGTCTGTAGTACAACTGGTACTATGCACGTTGATCGCCATTTTCGTTGAAAAGATGAAACTGGTCGGCTTTCGGCATGCGAAGACGGATCAGTTGTGCCCAGTCCACTCCAAAAGGACATTCGATGACGTATACATGACGCATTTTTGTGTTTCTGGGAACGTGAGAGGAGTGGTGTGATATTAGCTGGTGTTCTCGTTCTGCAGCCCATGTGCATTCACATACAGTAGCACTGTAGCACAAAAGTAGAACACACCCGCTTCAATAAATCTGAGTAAAATCATAAGGGAATCACAAAGAATTTTATTAATAACACTGGCGTGAGAATCCGTCTTTCCCCCTGTGGGGGAGGGGAGGGGAAGAACTCCGTATAAAAGTGATGGGGGTGAGGGACCGCTCATTAATTAGAGGGGCGAGGGTTACCAGAATTTGGGCAATCATTTGAGGGAGGGTCACATGTATTTGTGTGTTTCTGATCCTTACAGCAGAAAAACAGAAGGAACGGTTTGTTGCGATGATCGTGCATTCTATGTTTTTTTGTGTGTGTATTTCTGTTCGCCCATTCATGATGTTTTGTTTCACTTCACTGATCTCACAATGGGAGAAGATGTAGTGCGCGCTACCTCTCAACCCAACTGCAAGCATTTTTCCTACGAGACGGAGAAACTTGAATGGCTTCAAAATCAAATTGATGAAGTTACGATTGCTTGAAACGAGAGTGCGTAAACAGCTTAAGAATTTGAGAGAGTTTTGGCACATGATCTGCTTGACTGACCTAAGCAGTATCGAGGAAAAGGCAGTCGCAACCCAGAAGGATATGTTGCTCCACGTACGACAGAGGATATTGTGGAATGTAACTGAGAAAATTTTACATAACTGTGAACAGTATCTCAAAAAATTAGATCGTTTGAGATACCCTATTTTTTTGCTGTAGCATTCTTAAGGCTACTGACGCAGGCCCTGGGGTCAGTGGTACTAATACTGTGGTCCGATTTAGAGACGTAGAGATTGCAAGAATACATGCATCCGATCGTGTTAACCGGGTTCATTGCGCACCAGGCGACTCGGCACAAAAAGAATCGGAAAGAACCAATGCATCTGTTGGAATTGAAGTGTTATAAAAATAACATTGACTTATCGCAGCATGTCCGTTTTGCTACACTCATAATTTTATTGCCTTCCTGTCATAGAGCCCATACAAATGTTCCTTCCACGGAAAAAACGTAGAAACGCATTTCGGCATGACTTGCATCGTTGCAATAATGCCCGGGTGTTGCTAAAAACTTTGCGCAGTATTGTCAATTTACAAAAGGAAACTCAGACGTTGTTTCTGGCTTTACCGTATACAAACGAACGAGCGTAAGTTTTGGCGAAACGCACGCAGTCGAAAGTTTCTGCCCCACGTGGTGCAAAACAAACCAAATACTATAACAAGAACAGGTGGTCACACAGCATGACATCAGTCTGCTTGTTGTCACTAATTAACGCCATTTTAGATTTGGCTCTTCAAACTTGAAAAAAAATTGAAAAAGTCAGGTAATCTTTTCAAATTTCGCCTCGAGAAACCGGAGCTGAAAGCGTCGTGGTTGACTAAAGTGGAGTGTAAAATAAGTAATAATACTTATTCAGAACTGGCGCTGAGTTTGCTTTAGGAGCATCCAACAAATTTTTTGGCGGAACTGAGCTGTTCGGAAGGTTTTCATTTTCGTAACATCGAAAAATTTAACGTCTTGTTTTCGTAAGGATTAAAAGATTGTCGATTTGGGTACGAAAAAGCTGAAACTGTTTGGCTCACCGTTTCCTTTAATGGCACTAAAATGATAAGGAAAAACAGTACAACGCCATTTCAAACATGGCGGGAATTGAAATTTAAGATATATTGTTTCAAAGTTTTGCTGGAAGAAATATGAAGACATCAGACATTTCCGGCAGGAGGTTCGGTAAAAAAAATGTTTACGCCATACATCGCCTATAGTATAATTATTTTAATGCGAACGATCGCCGTAAAATAACAGATGATCGCATGCATGACGAAAAAAAAATTAAAACCAAATGTTTTAGCCTCAAATTGAACAAAAAAAAATAGAACCAAACTCAAAGACCAACAGGCAAAATACATGTAATCCTGAAATATACACTGTCCGTGGATCAGAAAAAAATGTTCTATTGATACTCACTAAATAAATGTCGCTTGATAAAAAACTCTTTTATTCAAATGTACATACAGCGTTCGTGAAATTGTTTCTGATCACTTTTACAAGCACCCTTATTGAAAAATTCTATACTCGTTTCTGGTTTCGTTTAAGGGGTGAAATCTCAAATCAAATCTCTCCGCTTGCCATTCTTTTGACACAGCTATAGGCTCAATACATTTATTCTGAACATTGCTCGGCAAAGAAAGGCACAATAGCATGGGCTGAGACAATATTATTCCAGGTTGTCTTTCCTTGCGAAGAGCTAAAATTTGCTTTCTACTGAACAATTACTACGCACGATGCCCTGAAATCGATTGCACGCAAAACATCGTAAAGGACTGACACCATATACAAGGGTGTAGCCTGGGACTGGCACACGGAATTTCATTATTTGTTGCATGCAATGAATGCAGAATACCGTGCGTATTCCAATAGGGACATTACTTTGGCTCCCAAGGAACCTGCGCAGGAGTTCTGGGCGAGCAAAAACAAAAAACAACAACAGGAAATAACGACATTCTGTACAACTCCCTTTTTGTTTCCAATTTTATTTCTGCTTTTCGGTCAAACGACGGCATTTTCAAACTCGACAAGATGGTAAAACCGGACGAATTTGTTGATGCCATGTGATCCAGAGACACGTTAAGGTAGGGTCAGAAAAACGTGTAACTGGCTGTTTATGTTTTACAACAAGCGTGGCCACATTCAATTTCATCAGAAACCCATACAAGTTTCTGTTAGCGTATTTCATGACATGAACTAAAACTTGTGGTCAACAAAGATGCAGTCCTGGTCCTCGACTGTGAGCTCCTGAAAAAAGGAAGAAATAGCCAATTTATAATCAAAATGTTTTCAGTTTCCCCCCTCTTCCCCCCCCCCCCCCCCCCCCCCCCCCCCGTGACTGTTTCGACTGTATATCTGTGTATAGGAAATTTAGGGGATACATACATCGATGATCTGGTGAGATGTTATATATGATTATCCATTTGTATGCTGAGCTGTTTTTAGCACAAGCTGATTGGAGTTGTTTATAACAAAAAAGGGCCAACTTATTTAGGGAGCATTCATTTTTTAGGAGGGGGAGGGACGGAGGAATCTAGGGGGGTCTCCAAATCATTTTCTTTCTTGAAAGGGGGGGGGGGGGGGTTGCAGCAAAAAAACTACCACTTTGTTGGCTTTGAATAGTACAAACTATAAATAACAACAAAATTGCATCAGAGATCAAAATGTAGTTCTTATTATGTTAGATATTTATGACCAAGTTTTTCATTGTCAAAGACAAAAGATAACATTTATACTGTGTTAAGAAATAAGAAATATAGAATGAGTAGATGCCTTAATTTACTTATTTAATAATCAGAACATTAAACGTGTGATTATTTCAAACAGAATTATTCTTATAAGGTTATTTAAAGATAAGTAAGAGATATGTAAGAGTCTTTGATTTTATTTTTAACTTGGAAAATGGCAAGAAATACAAGGAACGGACATCATAAATTTTCAATTACTACTCCGGCCCACAAAAAGGAAACAAACAACTGCATTTTTATTAAACATTTCATCATTTTTTGTGTGATATGGAATCGTGGCTTTTGCTAAATTTAAACGTCCAGAACTGATGCACCAGACTAATGCACCTCAGAGCAGTTACTACCTAGTTGGTGGTTGTTCACATCGACTGCAACTTCATTTGAAAAGGAAAACCCTGGAGCCAACAAATTTTGAGAAATGCTCAATCGATTACTATGAATGACAGTGCTGTTAGTAATGCATCATCGGCACGTAGATCTGAAATGGATATTTCTGAGTCTGAGTCAGAAGATGCTGACAGCACTGAATCTAGTGAAGACGAAATACTCATTGAGTTTCGAAGTGAAGTTGAAGATGAGTCAAGCGAGGAGGAAGATGAAGTGCAAGCCAGCTGCGTAGTAAACCGATATGGGAGAAGTGTAGGAAATTGGAAAACCCGTTATACTTGAAGGTAAAAAAAAGACAGACTGAGAAGTCAATCAGAGCGCGCAAAAAAACACTATACAGTGGTTTGGTTTGGTATAATTTTTATACAAACAGCTCACTAATAGCAGTTATCGCCGTCTATATTGATTCATCAGTTAATAATCTTCTCAGGCTTATCTCGCTACAATATGCGTACATTACCAACGGTTCATTACGTTTGGAACATAGAAGAAAATTTTGCAATCTACTTTCCTTTTATGCACGCATTCTTAAACTTAGGGCCCGTTTGAATGAATTGATTTTCGTGCCGGGATGAGTGTTCTCCCTTGATGAAGTGAGTGTTGATCTCAGCCGAGCATGAACGAAATAAAACAATTTTTTCCCCAATAAATTGGTTTTTGAATTGGAGATAATGTAAGAACAAATTGTACAAAAGGTCTGGTAAAGAATAGACCTCATCATAATAAAATGGCTGATCGAACTTTCATCCCGGGAAGACTGTTTGCTTGGAATTTTTCGTCGCATTTTATCTAGGGATGACATTTTATCCCGGTGCTCAGGACAGGGATAAAATCATCCCGAGATTAACTATTTCCGTAAACAGATAAAAGGAAATGACCAGATACCGAGATGAACTCATCCCGGCTCCCGGAACGAAAACTCTCAAGCAAACAAGCCCATGGCAGGGGCGTAGCTACCTGTACGCACGTGAGTACCTGAAAAAGTCGAAAAAAAAGAAAGATTTGGGATTTGAGGGTGGGGGGAGGTAAACGGGTGTTGAAAATTGATTGTGCGTACCTCTGAAAAAGTCCTGGCTACGCCCCTGCTTGGGTAAACAAGGCGTGGGTGTACAATCTATGTTTAGGTTGTGATAATGGTTCAATTTCTTACCCAACATACTACTTAGGAAAGATGCATAGGTCGCATTCCCCGTCACAGCTCCAGATGCTGCAGGATTATGACGAACTGTTCTCACTGTAAATTGGTTTTGCTCTTCACCAGGTCCTAAGACATCAATCTCCACAACATGGGCATCAAGACTGCAATTTTTATAAAATGATACCGTCTCCTTATTATATGGTAGGAATATCAAAGTCGTTAGTTGAATCATGCTGCATGCTCATAGGATGCTTAAGTCTCTTTTGTTGTTTTCTCAATATTTTTGGAGGCAGGTGCACTGCGAGAGTGCGTGAAAAACGCATAGTATGACAAGATGATTTGTTGGTTTGTTAGTTTTGGGAGGCTAGCCTATTCCAGGCGATAAGATTGTGGGGGGGAAGCAGCTAAAAACTGACCCGCGAACAAGCGGGGAAAATGAAGGGCTCCCCGCTATCTGAACGCCTGGCCATTGGGAGGCAAATATTTCCTGCGTCTGAAAATGGGCTTTACAAAGGCGTTCAAAACCAACACTAATCAAAGGCTCCTACGAGCCAACTCGCCAATACAAAACAACCTTCGGACCCTCCCCTCTCCTACTGATGCGTTTTGCTCCATCGCATCCTCACCCCAACGCACCTTGAATGCAGTTGAATGACTTTTAAAACATTGTCCATGAACTTTGTTATTTGTTTTAAAAGGTTTTTGGTTCTGAGCTGTCGAAACACCCAGCGGGTCTACGTTTTACGGATCCGAGGTCTGAGTTGTCGAGATACCCCGGAAAGCAGTGTAATTTGTACTTGTGTGACTGTTTCGCAATCGAAACCGGATATTTCCACATGCATTGTCAATGCCTTTATAGTTCTCGATCACAAGTGTGGTTCTTTTTTCAGTTGTCGACATATTTCAATTCAATTCAAATCGAAAACGTATAGCGGGTTTTACGAGGTCTTCAAAAAGTTCGGGTGCTTCGTTTGTTTGGGCGCTTCGTTGTCGACTTCGGGTGCCTCGTTTTCGAGTTCAGGTGCTCCGTTTTCGAGTTTGGGTGCTTCGTTTTCGAGTTTGGTTGCTTCGTTTTCGACTTCGGGTGCTTCGTTTTCGACTTCGGGTGCTTCGTTTTCAAGTTTGGGTGCTTCGTTTTCGAGTTTGGGTGCTTCGTTTTCGAGTTGGGTGCTTCGTTTTCGAGTTTCTGGGTGCTTCGTGCTTCGGTCTTCGTTTTCGAGTGCTTCGTTTTCAACACTACCGCCTACAACTATCGCATGCAACCTGCTCAGGACATACATGTACATACAAAACGAGTTGCGTCATCTAAATCAGCCTACAACTCGCTCACAACTGATGCAAACATGTATTTAAACCCTACGACAATCATAGCCACAAACAATGTTATATGATGCGAGTTGTATACAACTTTTGCCTGACGCAAGCAGTGCACGCTTCAAAGAATCACATGCAACAAAGTTGTGCCGTCTAAATCAGCCTTAAACACGGACCCGCGCTATAAAAGGGATAGCTCCGCCCCCTTTGTCACACCATCACTGCTTCAACGGCTAATCAAAGATGGCTAACACTGCGAGCAACACGGAGGAAGACCATTGCCACCCAAAATTGGTCTAATTCTACCTTCACCAGCTCAATCTTGTATAGAATTTATCTTTCACGAAAATAAAACTAATAACATTATTTGAATTTATGCGCCTTTTAGCATGAATATAATATTTTAGCTTGCCAAATTTGAATTTCGCGCTGGTAACGGTTCCCCATTGGCGAGCGGATGCACGTGATGTTGACAGTTCGGTGTCAAGTGTGAAATGACTGACTCCGTGTTTAAGGCAAACATCATAGGCTAGTTCTGGTCGAATTTTACTTGTTCGTCTGAAACGAAACTCTCTACATTGTATAAGGCAGATAACTGCCCAAGGGCCGATTTACACGGTACAACTTTGTTGTATGCGACACGCTTAAAACATGCTTACAACACGAATTACTCTGGGCAAATCAACTCAAGTCATGTCGTAAGCATGCCGTAAGTGTGTCGCATGCAACAAAGTTGTACTGTGTAAATCAGCCTTTAGACAGACAGCTAGAGCTGGTCACGAAAGTGATCAGCTTAGACAGAGTTCACAGTATAACAAGCTTAGTCAATTCAATATACTTAAACAGTTTTATCTTGCCTGGGATCAGCTACAACACACCCTTGTGCTTTTTCAAAACCAAGGTTATGTGCTGCAAGTGCTGCTGCAGCCATTGTGTTCACATTGTTTGGAGCCAAAGGACAAAGATTACGAATGTTTCCTGGAAGACAATAGCATCTGGAATGGAAGGCTGTTGATATTACCACCATTGACAGTCCATGGTAGGGGTGGAGTTAATAAGGGAAAGGGGGGGGGAGTAAATTTATTATCAATATGAAATCTCCAAGGTTGAACTGTGACTCAGATGAAAAGAATTAATGAATATGCACTCCTAGTCGAAATATTCTGAAAAGAAAAATTCCGAGCACTGTCCCCCAATGGGAGTTGAACCCATGACTTGAGCTATGGGAGACTTGCTGAAAGCAAAGTCATACAACTGGGTCCATACTTATTTGTAGTAAAGTTACCAAAGGCAAGTGCAAAATAATGTTATACCAAATCAGAGAAGAATATGCTTGTTACTAACTTACGTATGTTTCAATATGTTAAAGGGGCTATGTCGCGAGGTGTTACGCAAGCTCCAATCTTGAAAAACGTCCGGTGGCTGTTTTTCAAGTTTATGCCATCATCGTCCAATCCATTCAATCCTGCAGTGCTGTGTTTACCAAATGGTCTCAGATTTTTCACATATGTAACTAATCTATTTGTCTTCATTTTGGCCCGGTTATTTTTCCGATTCTGAAATCGTACGGCTAAATATCTCAATATGTACGAGCAGCGATAGAAATCAGTTGACCATGGAATGTCATGGACGAAGGTTCTTCTTCTCTGTTGGCTAAATATAGTACATTTCAGCATATTAGCATGGTAACAGAGTCTTCGCTTTGTACTTCTTTACCGCCACAGACAAACCTAACATTTTTCTGATTTTGTTTCGCTTGAGAAAAGAGCGATTAAATTGTTGGACTTAGATCAAAACAAGCAATAGCTCGTGTACGTGACCACTGGTTCCGTTTCGAGTCCTGTTTCGTATCAGCGAACAAAAGAATTTTGACAGATAAAAGTGTAAATTAAAGTTACTAAAATTAGGCCAAACCTCGCGACATAGCCCCTTTAAATTGCATTAAGGCATTCTGGGCACTTGGTTGTATTTACGGGGATAAATTCATGAATAAAACAAGGTTTCATGGGCTCCAAAATGGGGCAGTGGTTGCATTGTGGTGACTGGAAATTACCATGTTGCATTATGCATTATACAAGTTTGAAGCCTTTCACCCCCCCCCCCCCCCCCCCCCCCCCCCCCCCCCCCCCCCCCCCCCCCCCCCCCCACATTTTGGCCAAAACCATGATTAACACACCTTACATAAAGTATTTGAAAACTCTAGTGCATAATCGCTCCCCATCATCTTATCAAAGGATGTTGCTACATCATCCACTTCCAATTGCCACCCAACCCACGAGTAGCTAGCACTGCTCTTACCCGCAGCTGTTACACAAGGCAATTTTTTTCTTTCAACTTGCAACCCAACGCTGACAAAAGCTGTTACGAGACAAGTTGAAGATGAAATTACATGTGAAACACCCTTTCCTTGCGACTTGTCTCACAATGAAAAATTACACTGCAAGTTGCTGAAAAGTTGAACACTTCTCTACTGAGCTTGGGCTGCCTGTGGTTGACATACTGAGCTTGGGCTGCCTGTGGTTGAACACTTCTCTACTTTTCGCAACGTTGCGAGGTAAGTTGCAAATGTGTAACATCTGCAAATCTGCAACTTGTCTTGCAATGCTCTTGTCATCATTGCATTTCAAGAAAAAATTTCCTCATGTAACAGCTCTTTGACTGAATTTTGGGCTGTTTTCTTCGTGGTATTACATAAATTTATATATTATGGTAAATAAATCCTCACAAATGTGACCTCTCACGCGAAAACGTACACTAACGGCTTTCCGTTAAACGGGTAAAACGCACGGCTATCGAACGGGTTAGAAACGGCTTACCAAGCCGTTTCAAACAGGTGAAACTGAACGGCTGAACGGCTTATCAATTATTTACCGGCGGTAAATTTGGTCTGCAACGCTTCCCAGCCGCAGACTATATTAAAACGACTGAATAACAAAAATAACTTGAAGGGCAAAACAAAACAAGCGAACTGCAAGCGAACTCCGTTGAACTCCTTGGATGGATGTCACTAGTCTGTACACAAACACACTGCAGGAGGAAGGCATTACCACCGTATGCAATGCATACGAAAATTTCCATAGAAACAAACCTCCTATCCCAACCCATTTCCTCAAAGAAATGCTAAAAACTTAACATGCAGGAGAATTCGTTTCATTTACCGGAGAAAATTATCTCCAAACACATGGTACCGCTATTGGAATGAAAAGGCAGTGGCTTTTGCCAACATTTTCATGGCAGCGGATTATGTGATACTTCTGGAGGATGTACCTACTTGTGGAGGATGCACCTACTTCTGGAGAATGTACCTACTTGTGGAGTATGTACCTACTTGTGGAGTATGTACCTACTTGTGGAGTATGCACCTACTTGTGGAGTATGTGCCTACTTGTAGAGTATGCACCTACTTGTGGAGTATGTACCTACTTGTGGAGGATGTACCTACTTCTGGAGGATGCACCTACTTGTGGAGTATGTACCTACTTGTGGAGTATGTACCTACTTGTGGAGTATGCACCTACTTGTGGAGTATGTGCCTACTTCTGGAGTATGTACCTACTTGTGGAGGATGCACCTACTTGTGGAGTATGTACCTACTTCTGGAGGATGCACCTACTTGTGGAGTATGTACCTACTTCTGGAGTATGAACCTACTTCTGGAGTATGCACCTACTTGTGGAGTATGCACCTACTTGTGGAGGATGCACCTACTTGTGGAGTATGTACCTACTTGTGGAGTATACACCTACTTGTGGAGTATGTACCTACTTCTGGAGGATGTACCTACTTGTGGAGTATGTACCTACTTGTGGAGTATGCACCTACTTGTGGAGGATGTACCTACTTGTGGAGTGTGCACCTACTTGTGGAGGATGTACCTACTTGTGGAGTATGTACCAACTTGTGGAGGATGCACCTACTTCTGGTGTATGTACCTACTTCTGAAGTACTTTAATGACTTACTCCTAAAAACAGTAAAAACTATACTAGGAGGCAAGTTTACTAATTGTTAAAATAAATCTTGAATGAAACTAAATATAATAATCAAAGTTAAAGACAGCAGGGAAAGTCATGTAGCAGAAAAACAAATTTAGCCCTTTTAAGTTTGTCGTACGCAGTTGTCGGTAAAAAGTGCACCAAATTTGCATGTGTCAAAAGGGTAATTTGAAACCTTAATACAGACCATCGGCGCTTCCAAGAATTCTCTGTTATCCTTGTAGCTTCGCTCACCAAATTACGGCAGATAAACGGCAAGTGAACGGCTCGAACGGATAGCATTCATGAGCTATATTTTTGTTGTGCGACATTTGTTTACACAAGGGCATCTTTGTAGATTCCTCGTCACTGATGAGAAAAAAACCTCGCCGGCTGAATCCTAAACGGACAACGCTGGCCATTCGAAAGGACGACTGTAGCCGTTAGAACGGGTGAAGATTTTTCTGAACGGATTATGCAAAAGCCGTTCGAACGGATGGCGATTTTTTTCTGAACGCATGCAAATTTTTTCTGAATGGATAGCACAAGCCGTTCGAACGGATTCAGAGTTTTTCTGAACGGATGACCCAAGCCGTTCGAACGGATGTTAATTTTTTCTGAACGGATGCAAATTTTTTCAGAACGGATGATAAACGGCTAGTGAACGGAATTCCGTTCAAAAACGGAAAGCCGTTAGTGTACGTTTTCGCGTGAGAGGTCACAAATGTTCTTCCCCACAAATGTTGCACAACATTCATATGTATCAGTGCACATTTTCATGTACTACTTATAAGTCCTATAATTGAATTACAACCTACCATCATATAACACTGTAGCTTCTTTCTTGACTTGTGAATTTTTAGACTTCAGTGGTTCATTTAATTTAAAACAAGATGGGTGCTTTTTCATGGTCACTTTAAGTCCCTGAACAAAAGATAGGAAGTGACCAAAACATATCAGTAAATAACTTCCTTAAAAAAAAAAAACATTTCAGACCATTCATCATAATTGTACTTTTTGTTTATCCTAATTTGATGAAGTTAATGTTTTTAAATGTTCAATTGGAAAACCTAGTTATTTGTAACCCCTACTGGGAAAACCTTTCTAGATTCTGTTGCCTGGTTAGCATGTTGGACTTCAAGTTCTAAGGTTGGTGGCTCAGGGTCTGGTCTCTGTCATTGTGTTTACCCACATATGCTTCCAAAAATAACCGGCATGATATGAAGAAAACATCTTTTCAGTGTGGACATTTGATTGGTCAGTACTAATTGAGTTAATATTTGTTATGGCTAAACAATGCTTTCCAGCGTCGTAAATAGCATTGTAACTCTCTTTAAAAGTTACTGCATTACCATAGTGACAAACAACAGCAATGACAATCACTGGCACCCTGCAGTTGACTGGTTTCACCATCCTCAAATTGGGTTAAGATTTATTATGTCTAAACAATGCATTGCAGCATCATATTAATAGCATTGTAACTCTCTTTGAAAGATGCCATGTTACAACAGTGACAAACAACTGAGCTATGACAATCACTGGCACCATCAAGTTGACCAGTTTCATTGGAAATGGCTTGACAAAGGACATATCATATGTAACATTCAATTCACCTTTAATGTTCCCCTGTCAGCCATTTTCTTGATATCATTACCTCCCCACAGGGCTCCACTTGGTATGTAAATGCCATGGGTACCACTACAAGCTTTTTGCCTGAGCTTGTTCTCAACATCTGAGTTTGCTAAAGCAGTGGGTGAACCTATCTGTTATAACCAAAACAAATTACACTTGTAAGGAACAACTAGCTGCTATCTATGCAGCGCTTCACTGATTTCATTGTTCAGGAAAACAAAAGGTTTCTTTTGTTTCTTGGTCACCATCAACATCTCCAAAAGCATCGCTGAGTTTTTTGCGTACATTTTTACTCAAAAACAAAGCAGCGGAAAAAATACAGGGCTGTTGTTTTCTATTAAATTGCAAACATGCAAAAATTCAGCTCATTTATTTTTTTTTTTGGACAAATAGAAAAAAATTTGACATAGCATGGTTATGCTCCAACATCTTCAATTGTTCATTAACCACACTGAATGCTACATTTTGACAGACTATTAACCCTTTAAAGGGACACTGTCCTGGCTGAAATAACGTACGTGTTTGTCATGAACTGTAATCCACTTCGATCCTTGCAATCCTGCACTTTAGCTCCAAACTACTGCTTTTGTTTTGCTCTTTAGAATATTTTTATCCAATTGAGTTGTCATATTTGGTGATATCTGGCATTATAACATGGAAACAAGTTAAGATAATTTTTGCTATTTCGGCGGCAGGACAGTGTCCCTTTAACTCCAAAGAGTGCCAAATATTAAAATTCAAGAAGCATCCTAAATTTCATTTTGCAAAAATATATTAAAAACAAACAGTAGTACCGTGCAAAGGTCCTGCCGGAAAGGTTTCATTTCAAGGGTCACACCATAGAATATTTTGTCCACAAACTTAAAAGTTAGAACTACATTACATGTCTCCATAATTGACCGTGGGAGTGAGAGGGTTAGCAGCAACTTGCCCAGTACATACCATGTAATCAGCTACATCAAGAAACACTTCACCATAATCAACAGTTATGGAAGGGTGGGCAACCTCTACAATCAAATCTGGAGTCCTGTTAAATAGTATTAAAATATCAGATCACCATCATCTGCTGACATAATGATCATTTTCAACACTTGCTGACACATTTCATGAATGTATTTAATATGAATTGTTATATGCTCCTTTTCTTTGCACGACATATTGATATACAAAACTGTTAAGCATGGCTGTTGTAACATTCTTCCACATTATCACTGAGAAAGCATCCACTGCAAGTGATACTGGAAATGTTGTCTCTAACTGCGCCACCTTTAATTGCCTCAATATTTCTTCATTTGAACTCATTGCAGCTAAGACAATTTCATTATTTTGTCTATCACTGTGCATTGTCAACCCGGCAATATTCTGCTCCAAACCAGCACCGCTATGCTAAAGAGATAGGTTCAGCTCAAAATGTCAAAAGGTTACTAAACTTCTGAGCGTTGCTAAGTACCTATATAACGTAGGTTGTATCTCGCAGCATGTCTCCTAGGATGGTGCATTACTGGCCTTAGGTTACAGCTCATTGTGCTGTCACCATAGCCTGTTGCTGGCCTAGCTGTACATTAGTAGCTTAAATACAGCTCATAGCACTTTTTAGTTTTTTAACCTGCCAATACCCTACTCCGGTTGTGGCCATTCTTTGCTGGCCTAAGGTGTGATGCAGCTGGTGGTTGGGGGGGAGGGGGGATAAAAAAAATGACAGGAGGGGAAGTCGTACCTTTTAGGGGTCAAAATTTGTAGATTGGTGCTGCTCAGGGTGCTAAAATCTAAAATAACCACTGTTAGAACTGTCGCTTTACCTTTTAGAGTATTGAGCAGAAAAAATATGACAGGAATTTGACTGACAAATAATTATTATTTGTCAGTCAAATGTCAGTTCATGTGATTTTTATATGGAAGTCCCCCTCCCGGGTTTAAAATGTCACACAATTAAAGTTATCAGCTCTATTGCTGAGCAGAGTCCTCCTATATTATGCCAAAGTACCTGGGTGTCTTCATTGGTAGTTTTATACTTAATTAAACTTTATAAATCACATAAAGCAGAACAGTAAACACCTGAGTGATCAATCAGTACATATTATTTGTGAAAATTATGAAAATCATAAAACAAAGAGAAAAAGAGATGTTAAAGGTTCTCCATGCAAAGTACATGTACGTACGTACGTACATGTACATGTTTTACCTTTCTGGAAAAGATAGCAGATTTTCCAAAATGTATTTGTCCTCTACTTTTCCTTTAAGTTCACTTGTAGTTCTGTTCCAAACAAAGCTTAATTCAAGATCATCTCTCTTAAGTATTTCTTCCACCAAGTATTGCCCTAAAATACAAATCAGCCCTTTCAATAAGCACAGATGGCTGACGAAAAGCTTTGGTTACTTGACTAAGTGAAGTACATACATACATACACAGAGTTCTTGTTAACAACAACAACAACAACAACAACAACGTTTATTCATACTGTAACGTTACAAAGATGTATACATAATATATAAATTAAATTTATACAGTAGCTGGTTACCCAAAATAACTAAAAAGCTAAACAAGTTAAGTTTTTGAAATGAAGGTAATAAGCCCAAATTAGCAGGTAACTTTGTTACCTGCCTTCAAGCGGGGTGAGGCCCCCACTGGGGTCCAGGGTCAGCGCCTCAGAAGTGGTGCAGGAGACGAAGACGGATATCTCGGTACGATTTTTATCATGATAGCCAGTACCATTCACGCGAATAGACAGTAAAAATAACCGGTTACTGAGTCTTAACAAGAACCCTGCATACATACACATTTTATTAACTCATCCCTGTCTCAACTCATTAACTCATCCCTGTTTAAATTAACTCTGAAATTGGCAAAGTTTAAGTTTAGGTTTCAGAGAGTTCCAAAGACTAACAACCTGACAATAAAAAAGTTCTCTGTCCACTGGCAGATCTAAATAGTGGGATATCAAGAGCTTGTGTGTTTCTAGTAGAGCACTTTGACACATCAGAGTGTTTAATGAACTGCTCAATCAATTAGTAACCTGGGTCACTTCCTGTCAGTCAGTCAGTCAGCTACTCTTTTTGTATACCATAATCAGAATAGGTTGTACACTTTTATAAGCATACAGTCAAATCTGTATTAAGTGGACCCCCTTGGGACCCTCATTAGTGTCCGCTTAATACAGGTTCTGATACCTTGCTCAATATAATAGTTAATAATTAAATCTCTTATATCTCCACGTTTATTATATACCTACACATACTGATTTCATTACATATTTTTAATTCCTAAACCTAGGTCACAACTGTCTGTATTGAGTTGAATCAGTACTTTTTACTTGAAATCATGCTTTTAGAAGTAGTCGGTAATGCCAGATTTTAATAAAAATGCATTCTAAAAACACTTGAAATGTCTGCTTATATAATACGGGTTTCTGTGTAACAAGATGGCCTAATTTTGGTGTCTGCGTCCGCTTAATAAAAGGGTCCGCTGAATACATGTTCGATTTACAGCAAATAAATGTATGGGAAGAAAATTTTGGGACCCATAAAGCTAATGTGGCACGGTTTTTTTGTAGGTCACATTCCACAAGCAGGGGCGTAGCTACCTGTATGCACGTATGCATGTGCGTACCTTAAAAAGTCAAAAAGAAAGATTTGGGACTTGAGGGTGGGGGAAGGAGGTTGGTGAAGTGTTTTAAAATTGATTGTGCGTACCTACGAAAAAGGTCCTACGCCCCTGACAAGTCAGTTCCCTCAATATTTGTCTGGTAGAGAAGGGGCCTGGGAACGAAATTGAAAAATCGCGGGACAATACGCCTTGCAAAGGCGAATCAGTTTTACTAAATTTTACGGATTACCCTCTTAGGCATATTGGTACAATTCACCTAAACTTATAGCGATTTTTATCAATAATCTAAATTTCCTTCAAAAAAGCAAACGAACTGAAAAACACAGAATATTCGGGTGAATATTTGTCGGCAAGCGCAAGCAATGGCAAAGCTGATGCAGATCAAAGTAAATAAAACTTTACACTTATCTTACAAACAACATCTCACCTATGTGTCCAAATCCCACGACGCCAATTCTCCTTTTTTTCATCGTGTTTACCTGTTATAATTAAATAAAACACACTTGCACCCTTGCACCCTTGCCAAGTACTAGTTGCCTGAAGGTTGACCGAGGGGGAACTGGAAAGATATGTATTGAGCTAACAATGTGTCCGCTCAGCGGCAATGTTGTCAACAGCAACAACCGATCAACTCCATCTTTCTTGTGAGGATTGTATTTAGTTCTGCAATTTCTGACGAAATATGCCGCCGAAGAAAAAGAAATCGGGCAAGAAAAAACTTGCCAAGATGACTGAAGAAGAAAGGCTTCTATATATGGAGCAAAAACGGTTGGCAGAAGAAGAAATGAAGAAGAAAAAGGAAGACATGTTGACGCAGTTTTTAAAGGTGCCGCGCAATTATTGTAGTTCCACTCTGTGATTTAAGCTTACACTTTTCTGACATTTTCTTCGTATAAACGCTCATGAGAAACAGACTAATTGTAATCTCTAATTCATCTATTTCCTAGGATAAATTATTAAAAGAAGAAAAAAGTACAAAATTCAATCTAAACAAGCTTCAAAACCAGTGGAGGGTCATAATGAGGGAAGGTAAAAAAACCGCCACTTGGGACCTTTTTTACCTTTACAGCCTTAACATGGAAGAACGGCTAAACTTCAGAATACCCAGCCACTTATTTGCATGTCATTGAATATGAATGGTTTCTTTTGTTTTTATATGCCTCGTTCTTCCAAACGTTTGGGGATATGTAAATAAGTGGCCAAGTTGAATCAGTAATTTAAGCTTAATGAAATAAAGTCTTACATTAGTTTCTCATAGTTTCGAGTTGTATCTGTAATGAATGAAATGAAGTCTATGTACAGTTCCGGTCAAGTGTAAGTGAACAGTCTTGACTGAGACTCGATCTTTGATCCTCTATGTTACTCGAAACTCGAAGTGACACTTACATTTGACCAATACTGTAGAATATAACATCTCATTCTATTAGCATGTTATATGATAAAAACAAACAACCTACCTACCTACCCAAAGTAAGTGAGAGTATCTCGTTCTTTAAGTATGTTGTAAGAGTAAGTGTGTATCCCTTGTTCTTTAAGTGTGAGTTTGAACATATAAACACTTCAAATGAATGTATTTTATAGTAGATAAAAGGCGAACCGTATCTAAGACCTAGGATAACTGACCATTGGCGAAACGACGTGTAGACAAAACGACCGTTAATCGTTTTACTACAACTGGGCTGAAGAATATTGTTCGTTATACTGTGGTCTTCGTTATATCGGGTTTCCACTGTATTATAAAATGTGTCAAAAGCCATTTTAGCTGAGGGGAAAATCCCTGTACTAAAATCAAATATTAAATAAAATACATGTACATATAAAATACCAGTAAATTATAACATTTAAAACTTTGAGACATATTAGTTGAATAAAAAAACTACATGCATGGAAAATTTGGGCTCACAAACGTTCTTTTGAGGTAGTAAGATATATTGAACAATGTATTTTTTCACCGGTTTAAGGCACACATACTGTAGGGTATTTATTTGTCTTTTATCAGTTCAGTGGACATTCTTTGTCTCAATCAATAACAAAACTGGTAGGACAAAATTTATATAGCATATTATAGGATACTGGAAATTTTATGTATAGTGCGATGTAAGCATGTCGTAAGAAAGTAATGTTTAAGTCAAGTAATGTGTATGTAGTACAATGTAAAGTAACATACAGCAGGGCTATACAAAACTATAACTAAATTATTGTATGATATTGATAACTCATGTATAGTAGATGCGTCCTTTTCTGTACATATATTTCTGTATACGTGTATATAGTGTAATGTATTGTAGTAATGATATATGTATTCATCAATTAAAAAAAATGTTTTATGTTGATATTTCACAGCGAAATCACAGGAGTTGAAGAAGGACATAGAGATACTGAGTCAGACGTTTGAACGTGTAATAGACAGAAAGGAGGCCATAATCAAGTCTCTGGTTAAGGATATAGAAGAAGCCGAGGAACAATACCAAATGGCTCTTAGAAGTCACTTACAGAATATTGATAGGCTTATAGGTATTATTATCATGATGGCCTTTGAAGTAACTTACTGACATTCTGGGGGGGGGGGGGGGGGGGGGGGGGGTATAGTTACTCCTTGGTATTTTTGGTGGTTCTCCAAATCCTGACCCTATTTCATACCAAACTACACCATTTTCCATACCTGCTTTCAGACCTGGCTACTTTTATACATGTATGCTCTTGTAGTTGCCTTCACATAAAATGGCCAAAACAGCCAAAATAGCTGTCAATAGCTATACCCTTTGGGGTGTCACATACCTATATATATATAGCTTATACAGGGAAGAACCGCCTCAACATTCTTTCAATAATTATTACTTAATTGTAAATTTAATAATGTTGAAGAGAAATATTTGTTTGCTAAAGGCTTGTCAAGGAATTTCACCAAAGTAAAATGAAAGTAACTCTGATCCATGCATTTTATTCAAAGATTTACAACAGAGAAGACTACAAGAAGCCCAAGATGAATATGATCAAGAACAAGAGATCCTAAAAGAAGAATTTGACACAGAAAGGTGAAATAATCATTTTGAGATGCCTATTACGGGTGTAACGATTCATATTCCTTGCGATTCGATTCAATTTCGATTTTGAATATTTTGATTTGATTTTGCAAATGTTTCTTGCAGATAGTTTTAGACTTAACTGCTGTACCGTCTTCAGCCAGAAAACCATAATCAGCATAATATTTCCACACAGCAGATGTAAAAGATGCAGGCGGATTTACGACTGATTGGTCGTTCGTCGCCATGTTTGAAAACTTGACAATTAGCATGTTGCGCATGGTTTTCCTTATGGGGTGGTAGAAGCCTGGGGGGGGACTCCCATATAAAAATGACGGGGGTGCTCGTCGGAAATTTTCGAAAAACACCCTAAAAGGTACCAGAATCTTGTTTGATGGGCGTGGTTCAAAAGAATTTTTACCCCTTAGAGGTACCAATGTGTAGTTCCAGAAAATATCCAGACCCCTACCACGGAGGGAATTTCAAACAGGACCCCCCACCCCTTCGGATTTTCCATTTTCACAAGGAAACATTGACCCCCCCACCCCTCTGGAATTTCCACAGAAATATCGCCCACCCCCCATACCCTCTGGAAAGTTTTTTCCTTCCTTTAGACAGGGCATCTGACAGGATGCGGTGGTGCGGATCCACGTAATTCTCTAATTTCCGCATCCTCTGCATCTTCCGAGCATTTTCCACATAAAACTGAAAAATTTGCCCAATATTAACGATAAAGCAGCTGTGAACCTGCGTCACAAACATAAAAGCCGAAGAGATTGATTATTTTGAAGCAGGTTTTCTCCTAAACATCGACTAAAAAAACGCCGCTTTGTTCATGAGCGATTTTTAACCTCCAGGCGTTCCACGCGTCTGTTGGCGATGAGCCTGGATTCTAGAGATTCTAACGAGTAATGGCGGGTTTATCTGCTTCACAAAAGGTATTTGTCTTCAATTGTTTCTAGTTTGCGTCCGAAGAACTTTTAAGAAAGAGAAAAACGTTTCTTAACTGCAGCACGGTTGGGAAAAACGCAGGTTGTCTGATTTATGCTTCAGAACGACCTGCAAAAATTGGTTAGTGACACTTATGGAGTCAATATGAATTCACGAAAAATCAATCGTTTTCAAGACCATTCGGACGCGAATTTTGCCTCCAAACCCCCCTCCCCTTCGGAATTTCCTGGGCCATTGACCCCCCCACCCCTCCGGAATTTCCAATTCCCTCCGTGGTGGGGGTCTGGATATTTTCTGGAACTACACAATTACACAACAATACATGTCATATTCTGTCATATTTTTTTCGGCTCATACCCTAAAAGATGCCGCGATAATTCTAACGGTGGTCATTTTAAATTTTAGCACCCTGAGGGGTACCAATCTCCAAATTTTGACCCCTAAAAGGTACGACATGCACCTCCGTCATTTTTATATGGGAGTCCCCCCCGGGGGTAGAAGGGCAGCAATTTTACCAGGCAACACAAAATGGCACACGAACTGCAAACGCCTTTGCTTGTCAATCAAAAACGCAGATTTTAAAGAGTTCTGTATTCTGATTTCACAATATAATAACTCATTGAGGGCACCCTGGAAAAGGTATGCAAAAATTGAACCAAAATCGAAACATGGAAGCAAAGAATCGTGAATCGAACCGAATGGTTATAATCGCAATTAATCAAGAATTCAATTGATTGTTTCACCACTAATGCATACATGTATGTGATATGTGGTTACAGAAAATATCCATACCCATATGTATGTTTTTTTGTTTTGACCTTCGATTCTCATGATCACACCTTTGGAGTTTCCACTCCAGTAGTAGGCGAAGGAGTGGAAGTGGCCAGTCTTCAAACCAAAAAAACCTTCCATGGGCTGGATATGGAATATTTTCTGGAACAACACAATACTGGTGGGCATGAAAGCTGGAGAGGAGAGTTAAGTTCCATCTGTTGGAGGTTGGAGGGGGGATGTCAAGCAGAGTGTTCAGCTGGCACACAGCTATACATGTACATTTTGTATGCTTCTATTTCTTGAGGTTTCTGGAAGTTTGTCATGTATTTAACATTTTTGAAGTTTGGAAACCCTATTTTGTGTGAATTTGGCTTTACATTGTGTAATGCAATATCACATTGTCAAGTATGTGTACATGTAACATGTGAGGCCTGTCAATTTTTTTTTCAGAATGAAAATAGTCAGTCAGCAGAGAAAAGAAATGCATGACATACAGGACATCATGTTTGCAATGGAAGAAGAGTGGAATGAATTGGAAAATGACGCTAAGCAAGATTTTCAAAGCCTTAGAGATGAAATAAAAAACAAAGTAATGCAGCTACTCCTGACAAATAAGTACAAAACAGGGAACCCATGTCACCTTTAAACCAGTCAGAGCAACATCAAAATTAGTTTTAAGCAATTATTCCCTTCAAAATGCTGGAGACTGGGGGGGGGACTTCCTAGTCATAGGCTAATGGGGATGTGCCGCTGGATGGAGTTGTATTTTCACGATTGGATTGACTATAATGGGGGATCAACTTTCGCTGGGTATGTGCCGCTGGCCTCTCAGAGCCCCTACCCCATAGACACATCCCCATTAGCCTATGACTAGAAAATGATTTTGATGTTGCCCTGACTGGTTTAAAGGTGACATGGGTTCCCTGTTTATTATTATTATTATTATTATTATTATTATTGTTATTGTTTCATTATTATTACAAATTTGCAAAAAAATGAACAGAAAATGAGATTGACTTAGAATGAAAATGTTTGAATTGTTAAGAAGATAATTATTTGTTTTATATGTACATGTAGCAGCACCAAAGGTTTGTCTTTTTACCCACCCCTAGATTTGCTGCAGAATAAATGGCAAAAACCTTATTTTCTGATTTTCATGATCAGTGTTATTGCAATTTAAACTTTGGTGGCATTAATGTTAATAGTGCAATACTTTATATTTTAATGCAACTTAAAATCTGTTTATTTAGAACCTTGAAGAAAAGCATGCTTTGAGAATACAATTGGAGGGAACAGTGGAGGATTTATGGAGGCAATTTCAACAAGTAAGAACTTTGAATAAAATTAAATGTAGATATTGAAGTAAACCATAAAATATGTCCAATATACCAGGCAGCAGTGGAGGAAGGGGTAATAATTAGTGGGGACCCCCATATAAAAAATGACCAAAGTGCTTGTGCTTTTGAAAAACACTCTAAAAGGTACCAGAATCTTGTTTAAAGAGCAGGGAGCAGGGGTGGTGTAGTGGTGAGAGCACTCGCCTCCCACCAATGTGGCCCAGGTTCGATTCCCGGCCCCGGGGTCATATGTGGGTTGAGTTTGTTGTTGGTTCTTTCCTTGCTCCGAGAGGTTTTACTCCGGGTACTCTGGTTTTCCCCTCTCCTCAAAAACCAACACTTCCAAGTTCCAATTTGATCTGGAATCCGAGGGCCGCAGGTTTGTTAGTCTTATGACTATTTAGTGTCACCCTCGTTAAATAAAGACGATTTATTTTGTTTTATTTATTTTTAAAGAAATATTGCTACCCCCCACCCAACCCCCTCCCCACCCACCAACCCACTGAAAATTCCAGTTTAGCCGTAGTTTTTGAGACCCCTCCCTACCCCCTTTAGAATTTTCAATGACCTTCCATGGAGTTGGGGTATGGATATTTTCTGGAACTGCACATTTAAAAAAAAATTGCCGCACTTTCTTTAGACACATGACTGCTACAAATGTTTGGATATCTTTAACTTCTGGGTGATCAAGTTTATTTTGTTAACTTTATTCTCAGGCACTCAAGAATTATAACGAAACAACAGAGGAAAGAAAGCTGGCTTTTGAAAATCTCAAAGCAAAAGATGAAAAAAGTTCTTATGAAATAGAGACCCAGATGAGGAAGTTACAGAGAATACAGGTTAGCCTCAACATTCTTTGGGGTCACAGAAAGATTTATAACAATTCAACCCCATCCTGTAGAAATATTTGCTACTTGTTACATGTAAGTGTATTTGTACCAACATCATATATGTACCTTCCTTTCAGGATAACATTTCACAGCTAAAGGCTAAAATGGCAAGCAATGCTAAAGAATGTGATGAAAGAAACAGACTTATTAAAGAGGTATTAAAACATGAATAGTTTATACCAGTTCTTATTACACGACTAAGACTGTCAGAGGGCCAATAACTGAAATCAACCAATCAGAATGCTCGATTGCCAGTCCAATATTCTCTGAGTATTGGACCGGGCATTGTCCTGCATGATCCCGCGCGATCCTCCTGCCGGCAGGAGTCGTGTAATAAATCTCTTGTTAACCAAGCTTGCTCGGGACCGTACTGGGAGAATATCGGCCCTCGGTCTTTTCTGTACGGACCTCGCTGCGCTCGGTCCGTACTGTCAAGACCTCGGGCCGATATTCTCCCAGTACGGCCCTCGCGCTTGGTCAATAAGATATATATAATATTATAGTTCATACAATATTATTATTATGATTACTGTGTAAATAATCTGAAGGTTTATGTATCAGCCTCCACCCTTGGATTGCTGTAGTGCCTGTTTTTTTTATTAACTTTAAATAAAGGCTGCGACAAGAGCCTCTTGACCAGAGCATTTTACCTTTGATTACCTGAGCCAATAACGACAATAACAAGCCTGCTTATGGATGACCTCCTACAGGATTTTGGATCTATCAAGTGCTGCAATTGGGTGACTATAATAGCATATGCGTGATCCAAAACATGTGGTTTAAAAGTGTCCAATAGTGAAGACAATTGACTCCAGTTGAATTTCAATGTAAATGTTATTTAGTATATTTAGTTTAAAAACTCTTAAGTTGTGATATTTTTTTAGCAAAGAGAGGTAGTTGCCACTCAATTTCATGAACTGAAAGCAGAAATGAACAAGATGAGAGATTTAGAAAGGTAAACATTGTGATATTCATTTTTTAATTACCCCCATGGTAACAAATTTTAATAATTTCCAACTTTTATCCTTGCCTTCCATCCCACAAACTACCAAGCATCTGACTGACACAGGCTGCAGTATTAAATTAATATTGAATTTTAGTCTCAATCTTGAAAAAATGACCTTAGGGCTCCAATACAGGATTCTAACTTTGAATTCACATCAACTGCCAATCGCACAAAATATCAAATCCACTTACCCTTAAATTGAATCTCTATGACTTAATTTGGTACTTTTCAGTGGATCATATTTCACGATCTTTCTTTCCTCAGTTGTTTTGGCTCCCAACAGTTTTGAGAGAAGATATTAAGCCAAAACCCCTGAGATAGTGCAAACTTGCATAATTAAAATTCTTGTTTTTTTTTTTTTGATCTGCCAATTGCCTCTTTTCATAAAATAAATTATCAAGATGGTGGTTACTCACAACTGAAATCTTTTTAGGTCACGGCTAACCCAGCTCACACTTCAAAGCAATGCAGCTATCAAGGAACTCAAGAGGACTAATGAAAAGGTAAACCTAACACATTACAATCAAACTACTCAAGTGTGTGCACTGTATTATTAATAAGAAAGCTAATGTCATTAGTATAAAGTGGTAAATGTACAGTCTACATAAAAAAATAGTATGCATAAAAAATGGAAAAAACTAGTTTTTAATATATAATTTTTATTAAATTGCAGTTGTAATATTGTGACTTATTATAGAAAAGCAAGCAAGCCTGTTTTTGTTTTTACTTAGACCAGGCTTTTAGCCAGATATTGAAAAATGGACGTCCTGAAGATATTTCCCTGCATCATAAATTTTTAAAGGATTACATAGATGGAATTTTTATGAATTTCTTCAAAAAGTAAGCATCCACAGGATGCCTGGACATCCTGCTGGCTAAAAGCTTGAATTAGACTGACAGTATTTCCTTGTTGTTTTTCCAGGGTGAACGCATTTTAAAACTGGCTGAGATGTGTCGTAAACTAGAGACAGAAGCTGAAAAAGTACTTCCCTTTTATGCCTCTTCCCTGGCTCCTGAGGAAGATGATGATGTGGCTGCCGCTATGCAGGAAGCTCCATCAGAACCACTGGCCGAGGTAAAAATTCAACTTGCTGCCTGTTTATTTAATTATATGACATGTATTTAAAATGATATACGATAGCGAAAGTATTAAAACTACATTTTCATTAGGTGCTGTGGGAGAAGAAAGGCACAAGATAATTGATTGCTCTATCTGTTTAAAACCACACTTAGCTATAGACTGTATCATTCATATTCAATCTTATTATTAAATTATAATTGACCAAGCTGGTGAACCTTCAATGAATAAAGGGGTAAGTTTCTAAAGAAACTGTGGTGCTGCGTGCTGAAGTGAAACATGAGAATTTAAAGTATTATCAACTGAGTTGATAATTATATATAAGGCAAATTGGCCACTGTAAAACCTTAATACTGTTGTACTTGGTTTACTTACAGCTCCTTCATAAATATTCTGCTCTGGAAAATTTTTGGAAGAGGTATAATAAGGTAGGTGGTGAGCTGCAAAATAATTTTGTTTGTATTTGCAAGGCTGCACAATTGCACACTGTTTAGTTTGTATTGCAGACTGTCTATTGCGTGTTATTTGGTTTGTTGCATACTGCACAATTGCATGCTATTTAGTTTATGTTGCATACTCCCCAATTGCATGCATACTCCAATTGAAGGGGTGCTTGGAAAAAAACCCTAAGTAACTTCTGATAAACTGCTAGATTCTCATTCCAAATTCCTTGTACTCCCTTGTAAAAAACAGGGAGAATTTGACATTACATCAAAAGTCACCTAGGACCTTATTCCATGCACCCATTCAATTATATTGTATGCTGTTTAGTGTTTAGTTGTCAAGTCTAACCACATTCAGGACGTTCATGCTAAATTCTTATGCACATCTTTTCTGTGTGTGCAATTCCCATCAAAATATCATGCCATGTCATGTACCATGTGAAAACCAAAGAATTAATAATCAGGAACGTTATTTCAGTGTCTAGTTTTCTAGTCTATTAATAAGGCCTTGTTAGGTAGAGTGTGCGTGTCTCATAGCCTACATGTAAATTCCAAGTCTTGTCTTTTTGCAATTTTGTGAGTTCGCATGTTGCTGTCTTAGTTTCTACCACACTGCAAGTTTGCAATTTCCTGGAATCTTGTTACCATTCATGCAATACTTTTCTTTTGCAGGTTTTACTCGACAAGTTAGCTCTTGATAAAGAGAAGCACACTCTTCTACAAGAAAATCAGCAGCTCAGGGCTGTCCTCAAGCAGTACTTAGATGGTACGTTTCTTTCTTTTTTTGCAGTATTGACAGTTTTTTATTTACACACTTGCAAACCTATGATGGAGTAAAGGATATATGAACAATGGGATGTTTTGTTTTTAAAAAAGAGGGAACCAAGGATAACTCGCTATGATTCCAGAGCCAGTTTAAAAGAATGTTGGCTGCACGTGCCTCGTTAGGGGAGGTGGGAGGGGAGAGCCTGAGGGCATCGGTTCAGTGGTGTCTGTTCTAAGTTAGTAAACCGTCTTTCTAGAGTGAGTCGTTTGTAGTAGTCCGTACTGTAAATAACACATTCAGCAGAGTTCCAGTCAATTCTGTGATTCGTGTGTAAATAGTGTTCAGCAATGTGATTGTTAATATCACCATTTTTCGTCGCCCGTTTGTGTTTAATCAGTCGTATGTTTAGATTTCTGCCAGTCTCACCGATCTAAGAGGCGTGGCAGTCGCAGTGTTTGATCTTGTATACTGCTCCTTGTCTGTCGTAGGTTTGTCCTTGTCTTTAACATTTGTTAGAAGTTTTCGTAAAATAGTAAAAGGTTTGTGAGCGACACGGACGTTGTAAGGTTATAAGATCCGTGCAATAGTCTCAGAAGTGCCCTTGATGTAGGGTATCGTCACTGTGGTGACAGGTTTTGCGTTTGTTGTGTCAGGTTCATTGTTTTTGAAAACGTTGCGTTTAACAAAGTCTGGGTTGTAGTTGTTCTTACTGAAAAAGTTGTCAAGGTACCTGGTTTTGTCAGTTAAGCTGACAGAGGAGTCACAAACTAGTCGTCTCTATATGAGAAGTAGGGTTGTACGATGACTGGTCTAGTAATCTGTTGGTACGACGAGTGGGTTTCCTGTAGATAGTAGTTTGTAGTTTGTTGTCGTTTGGACTTACTAGACTGTTTACACTCGACTTACCATTCTTACTTCCTTTCTCAGTTTTGCGCCATCACCTATCATTGATCAAGAATCAAATCAATTTTCAGCCGTTCTCAAGCTTTAATGAGCTCTTTGTCGCCTTTTAAGTGCCTGACCTGAGTTACGTTGTTATCTGAATGAGTAATAATGAAGATCATCACTCAAAAGAAGTTTTATTGTTTATTAGTCTAATACAGCGATTTTTCATCGAGCATCAAAAATTATTTCATGACTGCTTTGGTTTTGCCTTTTTATGCTTTGTGATTGGCTAAAAAATCTCTCGTTTTCGACCAATCAGAAGTAAAACCAATGGTGACTTGCCTGCATACGATTTCCTTATTTGGTGGCTACATGCATTTACTTTGAGTTCTGATTGGTTCATTGGATTGCGTGCGACTGTTGTGATTGGCCAGAGTTATTACTATGGTTTTAGCTTTACGACGCTCAATTAAAAACTGCTGTAATATTGGATATTTTTTGTAGCCTTTGTAAATATAGGATAATTAGGGATTTACTATTAGCTATTATTTATTGTCTTACTTATGTTGTAACACCATACCAAAAGCTTTATGCTTTAAAACCTCCATGTGTATCTCGTATAAATGAAAGAACGACGTCTTGTGTAGCGCACAAATTACATGTCTCATGGCGCTTTACATACACTTATGAGAATGAGATCGGACGTCAGCTCATGAAGGCGCCTCAGGCAGCCGCCATCGGTCATTTCCCCCACCCCACCCATGAACAATGTATGACACTGAGGGTGGTCACAGCTAGGGTTTTGTTTCGTCCTCGGTGGTTCTTTTACGTCCCATCGGAGACGGGACCGCTGTTTCAATGTGGTCATCCGAGACACGTGAAGGTCTAACCATTTGCAGATGAAATAGCAAAGGCAGAACCTTCGTCCTCAATTATTTTAAGACGTTGAGTGTTGGTCCGGCGAGGAATTGATCCCGCGACCTCCCGCTCTGCAGACTGGCACTTTACCAACTGAGTTAACCAGGCGGCGGTTAAATAGAAGTTTTTGTATTATAATTGTGTCCACTCAACTGTGCTGATTTGTATTTATTTTCAGGTATTTCAGTTAACGATGAGATTCTGAGTCAGCACAACCCACTTTTTATCGTCAACAGCAAAACAAATGTCAGGTAAGGACATAACTGCTAGCTCATTCAAGCACTTCTTCTCGTGGTTTCCGAAAATTACCCTTGAGACTTATCAACAATACAGTTGACCCCCCTCGGGAAACGAAACTCTGGAAACGAAAATGTGAGAACTTAAAAAACGTTAGGCTAACTTTTTGAAATTGCAGTTTAATCAGACCCAATCCGTCTCTGACTAGAGACACTCGTCGTCAGTTTTGGTACACTAGGGTGCCCACTAGGGTGGTAATTTATCACAAAACTCTACCCTTATTTTTCGGTTTCTGTTAATGCAAGAACATTTTTTTGGATTTCGAAGAGACACCAAATCCGCGTGTCACTTCCCATTGAAAAACATTTAAATCAAAACAAAGCGAAATAGTTCAGCACTTTCATTCCATTCTGGGTCATTCTGCAATGACCTTTCAAACCGGTCGTTATTTTTCCTACAAATATTAACCCTTATTTCACTATGCTCAATATCTCTGATGAGCAATAAATACAAGGTAAATTGTGAAGTAGTTCTTCCGCAAACAGTTTTTATGCTTTAATTACGTTTCCATTTGTTGACACAAACCATTTTCAGCAAGATGTAAAGTAGCAGACCCGTTTACAGAATGAATTCTTATTTCTATTGTCTTGCATGTTTCAATAGGCTGGCCGTTCCCGTATCTGACCCTCGTGTGAAGAGATCGGCGCCCACTGTAGTAGAAGCAGCCCATGTGGTTAAGCACTCCATATAACTCTCCGACAAAAACACAACAATCTGTATTTAATGACATTTATCGTTGTAAAAATGTAAATAATTTTGTTAATGTGTTAGATTTGTTTACACCTTAGTAGTAAACAACGCGTCATAAAGTATTTTTAATTTCAATAGTTTGAAGAAATAAAAAAGTAAACAAGTGCTGAGTGTCTTGTATAACTTAACATGGGCGTTTACCCATGTTATGTTATGTTATGTTATGTTATGTTTTATGTTATGTTTTATGTTATGTTAGGAGGATAAAATGGAAAATTAACGATTCATTTTGGTTAGTTTCAAGGTGAGCTGGCAGAAAAAGGCTGTTCCTACGTTTCAACCCACCCATACCTCGTAACAAGCCAATCAACCAGTTGTCTCATTTACCAGCCATGCAGCCAGCTAGAATTACTCAGGCATTATATAAAAGTAATCGAAAACATTGAAATGACTTCCGAGCAATACTTGCTTAAATCGTCAGTAAAATCCCTAAGTTGCTTAATATGTTTTTGTAAAGGCAGCCGTTTGATCGTATATTTAAAGTTGTGGTGTTTGCCGTCGCACGAGTTCGCGGATGATCGTTTAATTGATATCCGCCACACAATGCCTTTGAAACATAGTCTGGCTTATGGCAGCTTTCTCTTTGCTTCCTGTCTTGCTGTACTGTGTCAGTCACTTTAGTGCTGCAGTTTCTGCCGCACAAATTGCAGTAGACAGTGGTACCCGAACTAATGTTGTTTTCAAAACACAATAGCGCAAAGTTTACTTCGATGTGGCACACGAAATCAAATAACAACCTCCATCCACTTTAAACCTGCGGACACTCACAACTACCTTCACTACGGGTTACCTCACCCTCCTTGCTAGAACGCCATCCCTTATAGTACATTTTTTCGCCGCCGTCGCATCAGTTCCCATCAGGAGGACTACAACACCAAATCTAACGAGATGGCGTCTTTTTTGAAGGCGAGAGGCTACCCTCGCGAAACATCAGCCGTCAGAGAGCCC
Organism: Dendrophyllia cribrosa; assembly: GCA_024195265.1. Lineage (NCBI taxonomy): Eukaryota > Metazoa > Cnidaria > Anthozoa > Scleractinia > Dendrophylliidae > Dendrophyllia > Dendrophyllia cribrosa. The sequence goes on from JAJLRJ010000008.1 coordinate 41,897,700, forward strand.
TAGATAGGTCAGGACACCCGGCATCTGTTGAGAGATCCGAAAGAGTAAGCCTTGTACTTACCTACCACCCAAAAAACCAGGATGTCAAGAAAATCTTGTTAAGGAACTTTGGAATCCTGACCGACGATCCTCGAATAAAGGACATTTTCACCACGCCCATGTGCGTTTATCGGCGGGATACCAACCTTCGAGACATCCTGGTTCACAGCACCTTTTCATCACACCCGGATCAAGAACAAGCTGGAACATTTCCTTGCAAACGAGCAAGATGCTGGACATGTGCCTTCACCGGTGGGAATTCCAATATCAACCACACGAACGGATTCATAAACCCCAAAGGACGCCATAGCTGCACCACGATAAGTGTCATTTATACCACCATTTTTTTTTTGTACCCGCTGTCAAGTTTTGTACGTTGGGGAAACTGGTCGTCGACTCGCAGACAGATTCGGCGAGCACCTCTGCTCTGTGGAAGGCTGCAATCACAGCCAACGGTATTGCAACGGGGGATTCCCCGTTGCCGAACATTTCAACCAACCGAGACAAGACTCAACAACATGTCGGTGTCGGTGATAAAGAAAGTCATGGGAGCAACCGCCACGCGACAGAGGGAAGAAATGAGTCTATAAATCTTTCGACACAAGACCTTGACGCCTCATGGAATTAACATTGACTTTAAATTCTAATTTTCCATGGGGCTACATTACCGGTAACTTCATTTTTCATTCTCTGTCGCATTTATGTCGCTAAGCGTGCGCTCGAATTCGCGTTTTATTTGAATATTTATTTTTTAATGGCGTTTGTCTCGTGAGAACACAAACACTGATGAAGGGGTTATCCCCGAGACGTCTGACTGTCTTTGTAACAGTTTTTTCAGCTCTCAATCTCAACTAAATTTCAATATTATCACGCGAAATCAAAACCTAAGCGCGCGCTCCATCAGCGGTCGTTAACAGAATTGGTGGGATTTAAAGGAGTAATATTTGGAAATTGAAAGACCCCCCTCAGCTTTCCAGTTTTTTAACATGACCACCCCTCACAAGGGTAACGTTTTTTGGATGACCCCCTCCCCCCCTCCCCAAAAAAAAAAAAAACACACAGCTGGTGTTTTAAACAGGTACGTTTATAGCGTTATCTTGCTATCATTTTGAACTGTTACTTTTTTAACTGCCAATGAACATGATAAACATCGTATAACTTATTTATTTAGAAACATCTTGTACCTTAAGAAGGTTGGTCTGGCCAGCTGAAATATTGTACTCAAGAAAATATACGCTGTTTTTAGCTTTATTTTAAAGTTTTATATTCAATTATTTTTGGCTGAGGCAGATCCTCAAGGATCCAGCTTACAAGCAGCGGGATTCTCGTATACGGTTTCTTGCCATTTAACTAGTTATTACAATTAAATATTTTTTGAAATGTGCCTGTTATGAGATGAATATTTACAAATGCATAGAAAGCTGCTTTTTATAAATTAAAAGAATGAAAAGTCAATTTCGGTTCTCCTAGTAATCGCTCGTCCTGTGCGTGTTGTGGCAGGCCTCTCGTCAGCTTCTTCCTCGTCTGCAACGATGGTCACAAAGTAGTGACAGGCCTGCACGACTCCCGCTGTTCGCCAATGTGATATTCTCGCCTTTAGAGTTTCGCTGTAACGAGTACGTCTTTACTAAAGCGATTTACCCCTTTTTTATGAGCCTGATAATGGGAGGCTCTCTATATATCTCCATCAGAAACGGTTGGTTCTGTATTAAATGCCATTTATCCATAAGGATTTTCTTTAAATTGGACACCGCTGGGTGATATTGTGTGACAAAAGGTAGCATTTTCTTGTACCTTTTTCCTTCTGTTGAAGGGCCGACTTTCTCTCTTCGAATTTCATTTCTGAGGGGACTTTAGTGTACCAGAGTATCTGGATACCCTCTCAAATGTAGGCGTGATTCTCTTCCAACGTTATTTCTGAAGAGTTAGTTCGAAGCAGCCTAAGTGCCTCGCCTTTTATGAAGCCTTTACTGACCCCTGGTGGGTGGCAGGAAGAGAAATGTGTGTACTGAAATGTCTCTGTCGGCTTGTAATGGGTGCTATCACCTTTGTAGACGCATGTATCCAAGAAAATAGTTTCTTTCTCTGAGATTTTAGCCGTAAATTTAATGGTTTGGTGATATCTGTTAGCTCGTTCAATGAACCATTTATTTCCACTATGCTGGTGTTCCACAAAGAGAACACGTCATCGATATATCTTTTCCATACGAGTGGTTTTGTTTCGTTTCGGTCTCAACCACTGGCATGAAAATGTTGGCAAAAGCCACTGCCATTTTCGTTCCCATAGCGGTACCATGTGTTTGGAGATAATTCTCTCCATTAAACTGAAACGAATTCTCCTGTAGGATAAATCTTAGCATTTCTTTGGGGAAATAGGTTGGGATAGGAGGTCTGTTTCTATGGAAATTTTCGTATGCTTTGCATACGGTGGCAGTGCCTTCCTCCTGCGATATGTTTGTATACAGACTAGTCACATCCATTGATACAAGGATGGTGTTTTCTTCGACTTTCGTCTTCACTAGGAAGTTGATAAGGTCTGTTGTATCTTTAAGATACGAGATTTGTAGTTTGGCTATAGGCTAAAGTAGACTTTCTACAGTGTTCCCTTTTAGTAATTCTTCAAATAGGGCAAGTAGTGAATGCACTGAACTCCGTTAGTCAGCTTTTTTTATTTTTATTTTTTTTTTATTTTTATTTTTTAAAAGAGGTAATGTCACGGCGATTTTGGTCTTTTTTGCTCCAGTTAGTACTAAACAATTGCCTTGTGTCTTTGGTCTTACACGAATGCTCTTAGAGCATTGAAAACAGTAAAATAACAACTGATTCCTTGAAGAGAAATTGAAGCATAACCAGATTTAAGCGATTTTTCCAAGACTCACAGCTCAGAACTTGACCAAATTGGCCAATTTTTACAAGTTGCAATCCATTTCCATCCGAGCCATCTGCAACCAAAAACACTAATTTATAGTTTCAGTTCACTAATATAACAATAAATTAATAACAAATTTGGAGCATTATTTGTAGGTTTCCATCGATATAAATATATTTTATGACTTCAAAGTGATGCTAAAAATAGGTGACATTGCCCCTTTAAAAGTATTGTTTAGCATCAAATTTTTGTGGTAGTTTTATCTATTACGTTTAATAAAAGCAACAAACCGACTCAGATATACGCAAAAAAAAAACACATTTCACGAGTTAAAGTCAGTTACAGTTAAAGCACTGTTATTTAAACTGAGTTCTACACAAACGTTGGCAACATGTTTTCTTTCTAGATAATTTTTGGGACAGCCCCCCCCCTTTAAAAATCCCCCGCCCAAAAAAATCCCATCAGCCCCCCCCCCACACCTACCTCATAAAATAAAAAGTGAACGGTCCCTTAGTGCCTTAGTTAGTGTGGAGTGCAAGGGACGAAAACCAGATTGATGACCAGTAAGAAAGCTATTCTTGGTTAGATACTGATAGAATTGGTCGTAGATTATCCGTTCGAAAACTTTGGCCACGACTGGAATTACCGATATCGGTCGGTAATTTGTCGGATCAGAACGCTTCCCGGAATTTTTATACAATGGAGTGACTCCAGCAGATTTCCATTCATCAGGGAAGATGCCGGTTATTAAGGATTGATTAAATATATGAGAGAGAGTTTCTGCCAGTAAATCGGGACATTCCCTTAAAAGTTTCGCTGAAATATTATCTAATCCAGGGCCGAGTTGTTCAAAGCCTGATTAGCACTAATCCTGGATTAACTGTCAACAGAACATCTGAGTTGTCATGGTAATTAATCCTGTATTAACGCTAATATAAATCGTCCTTCGAACAACTCGGCCCAGTTGCCTTTGACTTACAAAGTTTTGATAGTAGTGTAAAAACGTGTGCTGGTGTTGTTTTTTTTTAATATGAATTCTTTATCAGTTTCAGTAAGAAATTCTTCGAAGGATTTATCGATATCAACTTCAATTACATGTCAACTACTGATTTGGCCCAATTTCCTTAAAAAAGGAATTTAACATTTCTGCTTCATCCGTTTGGTCTTTAGAATTTAACCCATTGTATTCCATTTCATTGATAACGGTTTTATTCGACTTGCGCGAGGTCAGTTCGTTAGTTTTCCATGTTTTGCGTTGATCTCCCGAGCGTATTCACGAGGTAAAAGTAGGTAAGAATAAGACCATTATAAAGTTGACCATGACTGAAATTTGCACGACAAGATGTTCAACTGTAAACTTACATATAAAGTTTCTGACGTTGTTCTCACTTAAGAGAAACTTACTGCAAAACACGGTGACCTTGTGTAATTCAATTTTAGGTAGCCCGGTTTAGTAAAGTTAAAAATTGCATATTTAGCATATATTATGACAGAGAGTGTGGCTAATAAAGGCTTGGATAATTGCTCTAATTACACAACGTTTTAAAATAATAATAAAAAAACACTGCGTTCGATGAACAATCGGAATCTGTTCACCTCGAAAAGGATTTCTTGCCGACTTTGTGAAAGATCAATTGAGATAAAAAAGTTTACCATGACCACCCAGAAGCTTGCTGAATAATTATGTTAAATTTATACATTTTAAACTTTGTGTTTTCTGGCATGGCAGCTCTTTGTCATGTGTAATCTGCAAGAGACGAGTTAATAAATAAGTATTCTTTATAAAAGGAAAAGCATTGAATGTCTCAGGTATAAAGTGTTTTATATAGAGATTTCTGAATCGATAAAAGTGACTTCGCATGTGTAGAAAAGACATTAATTGCAAACCAGGCCTTTTTTGTTTTGTTTTGTTTTGATATTAAACTAAACAGCTCTGGCCCAGCTGAAACTGCTTACAACTTAGTTCGTCTTTATCGAGTGAAAACGTTGCTGGCTTGCCTTTGCCAGATCTTATTTAGTTCTTACTACCCACTAAAGTACTCTAAGTAAAAGCTTTTTATGACACGATAAAATGCCGAGAAGTTAGACTCCTTGGTCAAACGTGTATATTAATTATTTTTTAACGTTCAATGTGCTATATTAATTGGTAAACTGCAGCATATTATGACAAGTATTGTCATAAGGGACAGCTGTAATAAACGGTCGGGTTTACTGTCAGGCGAAGACGCAAATTTGTAGAGAAAGAAAGACCGATTGAGATAACAAAGCTTATCATGTTGGCCGCCCAGTTCTGCGCTAAACAACTTGATGGACTAGCAAAGCTTGTTCACCTTCAAAAAGATTTCATGATCACTTTGTGTGTTTTAAACTTAGTGTTTTCTTCGGTGGCAGCTCTTGGAAATTTTCTAGTCATTCGCGCCCTGTGGAAAGCCTCATCGATACCCGCTAATGTAAGGACGTTGTTTCTGAGTCTTGCTTTCTCTGATCTTGCTGTGGGAATGTTTTCGCAACCAATGGAAGGTGTTATCTTTGCAGTGATGTTGAAGATGGCATCCACCGGAGACTACAACTTTAGCTCAATGTGTCCAACAAATATAACTGTACATAGTTTTTTCCTCTTTCTTTTCTGTTGTGCATCGTTTCTTAATATAATCGCCATTGCAGTCGATAGACTTCTCGCGCTTTTGCTCCATCTTCGATATCAAGAACTCGTCACTTCAAAGCGTGTCATTATAGCGCTGGTGTCTTTATGGTTAACAAGTGGTGTTACTGCCTTCGTATACATTTCACTTCCAGGAGACAACGACATTGTAACTGTGATTATTTTATTTCTTGGTATTCTCCTGACGACTGCTGTATATATTCGTATTTACAAAATTGTACGACATCACCAGAATCAAATACAGAGCCAAATTCAGATGCAAAATGCCCAAGCAGTGGAGCAACTCCGACAAAAGAAGTCTGCCTATAATGCTTTGTTTATCTACTTTGTTTTCCTGGTTTGTTATCTTCCATTTCATACGTCTAAAATATTGTATATAACTAATAGTTTGCGAATTTCGTTTTTAATGACTAGACAGACCACAATGTTCCTAGTTTTTCTAAATTCTTCATTAAACCCTCTCGTTTACTGTTGGCGATATCAAGAAATACGCGAAATTGTGAAAAACACAATAAAGAAAATATTTCGCATGAACACGGAGGAGACATAAAAAAAGAATGTTTTTTTTTTTGTAAAAACTAGTGATAAACATTCATTAATAGCTATGGAACTTAAGTTTGTCTTAAGCAGAATTGTAAAATAAAAAGACCTCATCAATACCGCCCAAGTAAAACAAATGTAGGCTTGTTTTCATATCGATATGTTATCAGGATTTTAATAAAGGGACAATTTTATCATACACAGACGACTTTTGTAGTGCGAGCAATTTTATGTTGACAGCGTACTATCCGCTCCGCTCCTATCGCGTCGCAGAGAACAAAATATTTCATTGTCGATAAGACGGTATCTATAAACTTAAAGGAACATGCAGTGTCCCGACTGATGTGTCGTGTTTTCATGAGTGCGGCCCCCTTGACGTAGGAAGAACAAAATCGCTGAAAATGATAAAGCAGAGAAATTGATTAATTAAAGCGGCAACAAGCATAAAATCCTGCCTTTCAAGAAAGAAAAGATCGTCTGAAGAACAGAAACTGCCGATGGAACATGAAATATTGTTAGGCCTGTAATGAATTTGTTCTATGCTCGAGACAAACTGAATACAGTTTACTTTCAACAATGAAATAGTTCATACGGTATCATTACACAAAATCCATGCATTGCCTTTCGCTTGGTTTGCAGCAAGTTTGCGCAAGTTAATAACTTAAGGTTAAAACATCGCATCATTTAAAAGTAGAGGCAACTTTACAATTTTGTTTAGCTTCGTGTAAAGGGAAAGCCATAAAAACACCATTAGGTAAAATTTACAAAGAGCGCGCGTGCGGCTATAAGCGAAAATGTTTGAAGAACAATATTAAAACCGAATAGCCTTTATTCACGGATGTTTACCTTGAGACATTACCCTAATTTCTTTTATTTTCGCGGGTTTAGAATTAGCGAAAATCGACCAAAATTGGCTGCCTAAATTTTCGCGAGTAAATGTTCTTTATTTCCACGAGTTAAGTTCAACGATGGGTCATTGAAATGGATGTCGCGACTAAAATACTCTTTCTAGCTCTGTTATGAGTCTGGTTCAGTCTGTCGATAGGAAGATTAACATTGCATTAATTGCGTTATTATCACAGAAATATTATTATTATTATTATTATTATTATTTTTATTATTATTATTAAAAGTGCTTTGGATTTGGATCGTTATAATAGTATGAACATTCTGTTGTCGATAGAAAAAAGGAATCGATAAAATTAATATACAGTAACTAGCATTGTTAAGCTTAATATATGCTTTTTAACCATTAAATGGATATTCTATGGTTGATAGGCACGACTTTAAGGTAAAAGGCTTGCCATGCGCCCTGAATTTGTTAATTAATTGTCTATCAACCACGAAATGTTGATCAAAGCGGTAAAACACAAAAACACAGCATGTCTTTAAAACAATCACCGGAAAAGAAAATTCTAATTTAAAATCGATGGCTACATAACTTGTTGCAGGTGCTGCAGTGTTGAGAAAACGGTGGATAAGAATAGGCCTTTATGTGGCCACCACTGAAATGAATTTGCACCCCGAGAAACGTACCTTTCAGATGTTAAATAAAAACGATTTCTAGATATTTGGGTAAAAATTTATGTGAGCCGCACCCAGACTGGAAACTTCTTTCAAATTTCGAAATTGTTAAATGTAAAAAAATTACTAATGCATTTCTAAACACGAGCCTGTTTCTCTACATTACAATGTCCGGTCAATGCGTCTTGCTGAGAATTGCACAAGAAGCCACAATAGCCATTGTTTATATTTAAGTACGATCACATTGAGTGTATTTGTCAAAATATAACAGACTCACTAAAGCACTAACTTGCACATAACACAAGTCATGTGTCTTCAAGTTTAGTTAAATTCCAGACATATATAGATTTACTCATTCACTGATAAATGGAATACTTTTTCGGACAAAAATAAATACTGTTCAGAAAAAAAATTATAGAAGAACGTCCTCGACTTTGCCGTGTGTCATCTGCAACAAACGAGTTAATAAATAAGTCTTCCTTATAAATGGAAAAACATTGAATGTCTCAAGGTATATACAGTTTTATATAGAGTTTTCTGAATCGTAAAATAACGACTGAAGCATATGAAGAAAAATCCATCTTTTAAGGCGTTAATTGCAAACCAGGCTTTCGTTTTGTTTTGAAATTAAATTAAACAGCTCAGACGCCGCTGAAACTCCTTGCTGAAGACCTTGCCAATTATGAAGGCGACAGCTAAACACGAATTATTTTTAATTTGTTTTTATACAGTGAAAACTTTCTTGGGTTGTCTTTGCCTGATCTTAATTAGCTCTTACTACCTATTAAAGTATTAATGGCGCTGTCAATTCCAAGCCCGCTCATTCCCCCCGGGGCATTTGTCGGGCATTTGTCTTTTTTTTTTTCAATAATGTTGCAAATGACCCACGGTGGAGTCAGCTTATACGTACAAATTCCCACGGTGTGGCTTCTGGAAGAGTGCAAATGCCCGACCCATGGGACAAGATCAAAATTTAATTTTAATTACTAGAAGTTATCACAGATTAAAGTGCGGCTCCTTAGGCACCTCGTTGTGACATGGCATTCGCGTTTCAGGCATGTTTCTGGTTCTTTCTTAATTTAGGGCCGGCTGCAGTTGTGGAACGATGTTCGTTGTCGAACGAGCTGTCAGAGCACGAGGCGCTAAAAAAGTGCGCACGCAGGTCAAAACACGCGCTAAGCATGCGGGATACTATTGTGATGTTTCAAGATGGCGCAGATTTGGTACCGACACTTTTCTCGATTCGTTCCGCTTACACGACGCGCTAAGCATGCTGGATACTATTGTGACGTTTCAAGATGGCGCAGATTTGGTACCGACACTTTTCTCGATTCGTTCCGCCTTGCCGACAAGATTAGGAAGCGTCTCCTTCGTCGACGCAATTAATGATAGAAGCAATAATTGTTCACAAATATACGGATCTTTATTCATTCTAGGAAGTGTTTCGTTCTACCTCAGTATAACTTCCCTCATTCGTTCTAAATATTTGTGTTATGTTTCCGCAAAACGTTTGACTACAATAACATCCTGTCAATTCTCGTTGTTATTTTTGTTAATTATTTTGATTAAAAATTTTAAAATAGCCAGATTCTTCTGTTGCGACATATCCTGACGCAAAGACACCACGGCCGCGAATGTTGGCAAATGGATGTCAACATTTAATATGAGTCAGCTGCATTTTGCATCCGCATTGTTTCTATCCGCATTCAAGTCCACACTTACAGGGGTCTTGTGACGTCATCCACCTCGTTTCCAGTCCGCTTTCTCTTCTTGGGTGGAAGAGGAGCCTGGGAACGAGGTTTAGTGAATAAAGAAGCGGGTTTGTTTTTCTGCAAAAGTGCCAATAAAGAGTAACTAACATGTGTAAAAGAAAAAAGCCGTTATTATCCTTTCTAGCTTGTATGGTGAGAACTCTTAGTAAACCAATTTCATAAGAGTGATTTAAATTAATTGGGATGATTGTCGTCTCTGTTCTGTTCTTGTGATTTTTTTTTGACGACTTCAACAGAAATAGGTAGAATTCAAAAAGAATATTTATGTTAGTTGTGCAGGTGCTCAGGTCACCTGTGTATGTATTGAAACGGTGGTTTTTATAAGAACATTGTAACATTTACATACTATCTTATTCCCTTACACCATATCGGCCACGCGCTTGACTTTTTAAATAATGACAGACCAATTTTAGTCTTGACGGACCAATTTTTATAATGACAGACCAATTTTAACAATGACAGACCAATTTTCAAAGTTATACTGGTACTAAAAAAGTTAGCTAAAAACAAATTCGCTATTTTACAAGCAACACAAAAATACCTGCTGAAATCCTAATTAAGGAAACCTTTGACCGGGAATTAAAGAAAATATCATTTTTTAATTTCAATGTTATCGTGAGTGAATATTGAAACCAGCAAAATTATCACTACTCCTGTTTTACAATCTCTTGTTTTTGTACTGAAAAATAGTATATGATATATTTCATTTATTTCAAACAATAAAATATATATTTTTAAACAAACTAGTTATTGTTTGACAGAAAGTTTTAAACAGACCTGATTCCCCCAGGTGACGTGACGATAAGATATGAATTTTTTAGTCATCTTTTGTAAAATCACAGCCTTACGTTAAATTTGGCTGAGCAGGATGCCTTCCAGAGCGTACTGATGTAAAGAACATCTAGGTGAGTTAAACTATCACTAACATTATACATCAGATTACACATGGAGTCTGTGAAATTCCTCAACATCATTATAAATAAATGGATCAATTAAAAGGGGAATTGCTTTAGTGCATGGTAATTTACTGTTGATTTCGCTAAAGAAATCATAATCATAATTTGTTTTTATTAAAATACTTTAACTCGCCCAGAATTCGCTTTAGTTATAGCTGTTTTATTCATAAAAAGTTGTTGTTCTGGAGTTGTGCAGTTATTAAGCGTTTCCATGTTCAGTTTTCAAATTGTTACCATTTACACTTGATATAATACAAACCCAAAAGGAAACATTTTAATTTTGTGCACAGTACTCCTTTTCACCCCTATACGTTTGTAGATAATGCGAAGTAAGGCCCATGCTAAACGGACTATGATCCTTTCCCCGTCTTTTCCCATCAACAATTGTATTGTCTTTGCGGTAGGTCACATCAGTGGGTGGTGAAGCGTTTGTCTGTTAAGTCTGAGAATGGTTTACAAACCTGTTGCCATTCTTCTCTAACTGTATCTAACGAATCATGTGATTTATGATAATCAGAGTTGACATAAAGTAGGTATTTTGCCGGCAAGGAACAGTGATCTGGGTTTGTACAAACGCACAAATGGTTCCCGTTCGCTCGTTTGCAAAGTGACCTTTTAGAAATTTCTGTTACTCTTTTTTATGTTATATTACGATTCATAATGTTATCTTGAGAGAGAGAATTATTCTTTAATATAAATAGGTCACAGTGGTTTACTCGATTAATCGACGGCGCCTTTTAGCCCCAAAGTTAGCATCGTAGGTCATCACAGCATAGGTGAAAGTTACACGATCATTATAGTTTTTCCAATTGTTGTTTTGGACTTTTCGTGTCTGGCCGTTGTCCAGGTTGTAATTTATTTGACAGCCCTTTTCTCTAATGTTGTAATACCGACAATATGTACTGTATCAATAAATTGGGTTGGGGTGCTTACCATTTAGCCAAGAACACTGGTATTTTCGATTGAAAAACAAATGGTAAGGTTGATTTCCGGGATTTTCGGTTGGAACTTGTGGACAACCTCCAGAGGTTGTCCTGCGATGCCGGTTGGAACAAACCAACCAAAATATCTCTTACCATTTCACCATTTCACCATTTCTCTCCCGCAATTTTAAACATATGCCATCCAGAAAATTTTGAAAGTTTTCGTCTTCAAGGCTCTTGGTTGTAACAATTTAAAAGACATCTAGACATGTATGGAAAAAGCCGTGAGTTTTAACCCCTGCTGTTTCATTTTGGACGAAAATAAGTCCTGTTTTTTTCTCAGTTTGCGAAGTAAGAAGTAATATAGTGTTACAGCATTACGACGAATACTGTTATTGTTGTGCTGATAAAATGTTGTCGCCCAGTCAATCGTTTTATACACTCAGCACTTAAAACGAACCTCTGAAAATAGCACATTGAATCGAAGTGAAAAAAATACTTCTTTATGTTAGGAGCACTTGAATAAAATGATGGCCGCTGATATCGATTGCTCGCTTCATTACATTCCACCACTCAAATTTATTCGCAAGCACCACCTTTATAGAAAACCCGGTCATTCTTATCTCGTGAATACGCGAAGCGTTGAACGAGATATAGTATACGGGGACAGATATGCACATTTTCACTCGTTCCATCATCCAGTTTTCTAGACAGCCTCATTTCACACAATGCATATTTATTTCACGTTAAGATGTTTTGGTCGTTTTAAATGTTTTACTCTTAAATTCTTTGACTTCAAATTCAGTATGGCAAATTAAAACCGATCTGTGGACTTGACCTTACATTGTTTCGTATACACGAGATGGCTCTTAGAGCCCTTTGATTTTATAACAAACTAGTCCATGAAACGTATAAAGGGAATGGGTAATCTACGTGTTGGGAAAGTCTCCTGTTCTGTTATTAAGACCGTTACGTTGACAGTTGGTCTATACCCTCTATACAAACGTCCAGAACAACTAAAAAATAATAAATCAATACGCTTGTAGAACAAAGAACACATGTTTTGGATTTAGTTGTTGATGTTTTAAAGAAACAACATTGACAGTACATTATGAGTGTTGAAAAACAAAGACGTAAAGAAACGGCCTGGTAGTCGAAAGGTTTTGGACATTTAGGCGAAGACAAACAATATTTTATTATGTTCATATCTCTTGTTATATTGTTTTTCAGTTTTGAGATGTTTATTTCCTTACTGCTTAGAAGCACGCTGTTGCTTCTTCTAGCAGACTATTCTCTCGCTCAAGAATGGTATACACAGGAATACTATGGACCGGAGTACCACTCGCCAGGCGTGCCCCAGGATGCGCAAGCTTCTTTTGCAGAGACAAGAGATGCTTATGTTAAGGGTTCAGATGTCGTTCACTCAACGGATTACTACACGGCTAATGTTCGTCAAAAACGAGACATGGAAGATGATAACGAGGAGCGTGGCAGTGATGTCATAGATCACGCTCCAAGTCACGTGTCCAGTGATGATGAGTATAGTTTGTTAGAAAAAACCACAACCAACGCAGAGAACAACGAAACTTCTGACGCTGATGGTTGGAAACTAGGACGAGATAACGACAGTGAGAGCAACAGTATGTTGGACGATGCTGAACAAAGCGAAATAAAGGAAAAGTCTTCTTCAGAACACGACAGCCGTGCAAGTCACATGTTGAAAACAAGAGAAGATAGCAAGAAAGAAGGGAATGAGGAAATCGAGGAAACAAGTGAACAGGCAGACGGAAGTGAAAAGTTCCCAAAAGAACGTTTCTTTAGTGATACAGAAGAGGACGAACAACCTGTGAAGAGACAAAATTTAGGTACAAAAATGCAGATGATTTATTATATTCTGGGAAAAATTACTCTGATATCGTTTAGTGAACGAATAGAAAACGTGTCATGAGTAGAAAATGATTATAATTGAAAAAAAAATCATCATAAAATGAAAAGAAATTTTCTATTTTAGGAAAAAATTACACGACAGTGGTCTATCAGCAAATAGCGTTTGAACTAACAGACCATAGTAATTAGAGCAGTTTCTAATTGAGTGTCGTAAAACCAAAACCAAAGTTATTACTCTGACCAATCACAGCAATCGTAAACAGTCCGATGAACCAATCAGAGCTCGAAGCAATTACATGTCGGCGGCGCCAAGCGCGGGAAAACGCGTGCGAGCAAGTCACGATTGGTTTTGGTTTTACTTCTGACTGGTCGATAAAGTGGCGCGAGAATTTTTAGCCAATCACAAAGCGTAGCAATGCAAAACCAAAGCAATTGTGTAATTACTTTCGACACTGAAAACTGCTCTATATACAAATTACAACAATAATTAGGACTTGTTTACAATTATTCTGCAGTACTCACTACTTGTTCGCCCCCCAAATACGCCTGTTCTTCAGGCTGGAATACCTTACCCTGTACGTATGGGTAAATGAAAAACTTTTATTGCACATTCTATAAAAAGTAATACACTAATTTTAAGTTATCACTGGTTATGTCACTACCCAAAGTAATTATAAATATTATATTATCGTTACTAACTTTTGTTATTTTCTCCAATAGCTTGGGGAGTTCCACAGCAGTATACGTATTCTAGTCTGCTATGTTGTCCATCAAATATGATCTGCCCAGGTACGTGCACAGCTCCGGCGCAAACGGCATTTCATGTTTTTTAGCGGAATCATTTGCGGTCCACCTCGGGATCATTTGTGGTTCGATTAGGGGATCATCTGCGGTCCCGTGATCGTTTGCAAAGGTCTACATGAGTTAAAGTGCATATGAAGTAAAAAAAGGATTTCCTTGGTTTGATAGTGCTTTACTTTCTTTATCAAAATTTGTGGGTTTCATCGAAAAGATCCTTCCCATTGTGAAATTATTCAGCTTGAAAGTTTTGAATTTTCCGCCAGAAAGTGTCTCTATCGAGCGCGCGGCCAAAGCTATTGTATTACAAGGCTGTGACGTAGAAAATACTTCAACTCACGAGTATCATGGCGGCAAAGGAGAAGTCTTCGACCTCGGCGACTTTCTGTCTGTCTGACAGACTCTGTAGAAGACATAATTTCATCACAGTCTGACATTCTTTGGAAGAAATGGAACGAAAAACACTGTGAGCATACAAAAGAACGAATCTCAAGTATTTTCTACGTCATCAACACAATGGATATCGACAACTCGTTCCCAGTCTCCGGGACACTGATTTCTGTCAATTGTGCTACTTTGGACGGCAAAAAAGAGGCCTTAAATTTTTTTCTGACAAATTTCTTTTATCATTTCCAAATAAAGACATAATAGCCTACAAAAAAAAGACAAAATAAAAACTTACTTCATATGCACTTTAAACTACAAGTTACAATTGTAGCTTTTCGTCTTCATGGGACATCCACTTTTGTACATACACTTTCACAAAGTTTGTGCTCATTGGGATGTCTGAGATCTCTTGGCATCTCTTGCTGACTCCAAAGTAACAAGGATTTGATTCTAACAAGCCAGGAAATGGATGACTAATTCTTCTGTCCAGGCGATCCTTCGAGCTACCAAAGTTATGTTAACTCAAAAGGTTAACAAAAAAGGTCGAAATTCAAGCAATCTAATAAATTAAAATTGTTCTTCACTCTCTTTTCAGATAAGCCACCTTGTGTTCCAAATACCGGCGGGTACAAAGGTTTTCAGGGTTACGTTAATTATCCCGGATATTCTAGTAACCAGCCTTCTGCGGTCCCGAGCTTTCAATCTCCACTCGTACCGACACCACCCCAGTACGTCATGAATGCACAGTCTGCAAAAGGTACCAATGCTGTTCCAATTAAGGTGAAACCGACCGCAGAAAAAGCATCAACAAGAAAGATTTCTTCTGAGGATAGATCAAATCAAAAGGACAGCAAAAATGCTGCCTCGCCGCAAACAAAGGGAATTATTTCGGATGTTGAAGACCAAGCGGAATATAACGGAACCGAGCAAAGCTATGCCGGGTATAACGTCAAAGAAAATGAAAAACAATTTTACGACAACTCTCCTAAATATGATGATGGTAAGGTTGTGTTTCCAGAGAGAAATGACTCCAGTTTTTATTTCTATTTTTTTTTACTTCTATTTACCACATACGTCACATACTGAAAACTGAGTATTTTGGACCGCCTTAAAGAATCTGACCCACCCAGTTTGCATTGCGCGCCTACGTTGGTTCATCCGCCACATTCAGGGCCCCCGAAAATCCATACTGTATTGTAGATGAGAAATTCACTCGTGCAAGAGGTGATATGCTTGCCCAAATATGGAATAGAGCCGTATCATAACAATAAGAGAAGCGCGCAGTGCAAACTGGGTGGGTCAGACTCTTTAAAATTAACATTAAAGACAATTTACTAAACAGATAATGTACAGCCTTAAAGTGTATTTGACAGTGATTTTTTTATTTGCTTGATCGAATCTACATGATATTCTGATAAGAAAATGGAAAAAAAATTTCGATATCGATTTTTCTTCTCTGCGTTGTAGCCGTCTAAAAACGTGAAATTTCACTTCCGGTGTGTTACAAAACCGCGCAAGAAGAAAGACTGGAAATAGTCCGCTGTGACGTCAATACAGGAATGCCGGTGTCGAGGTTTCTCAGTTCCTTACATTTTTTGATGCGCCCTAAGGACGAAACATGGTTCTATTAAGGTGTGTTGTCTATGGTTGATGCAACACGCACCAAAAAACGGAGGAACTGAGAAATCGTGACACTGGCATTCTTGTATTGACGTCACAGCGGACTATTTCCAGTCTTTCTTCTTGCGCGGTTTTGTAACACACCGGAAGTGAAATTTCACGTTTTTAGACGGCCAAAACGCGGAGAAGGAAAATCGATATCGAAAATTTTTTTTTCATTTTCTTTTCAGAACATCATGTAGATTCGATCAAGCAAATAAAAAAATCACTGTCATATACACTTTAACTGCATTCTTCAACGAGTCAGACAGGGCTTTTTCCCCAGGAAGGCGGTTCTACAACGACACTGTTTTAGGGAAGAATAAGTGTTAATAATAATCTCTTGTAGCGCTAGGCTGCATTTAAGCGTAGTTGTGGTTGCGAATTTGGTACTCGTGTTTGATCAGTTCAAGTTTACTATCATCACAAGGCCAAACCATTTCTCATTTTGAAAAGGGTTTTCCAATTCAGCACGCAAAGCATGTCAACAACAACAACAACAACAAAAATCTTTATTAGTTAGTTATTATAGAGTTTATAATACTGACCTGCAGGTAGCAAAAGCTAATCTAGGCAGGCCAGTGAAATTAATTACATGATTAGAAATCGCTACACACACTAATTTGTTAAAATAAAAAGAAAGGATCAAACAATAGAAAAAAAAAAGAAGAAACAAAAAGGAAAAACAGATCAAAATAAAAGAAGGAGAATTGTGAAAATATTAATTAATTACTTTTTGATTTAACTTTAGAGATAATCTCGTCAATATTAATATAGGAATCTGCTTCTTTAAGTATAGTCAAAAGTATATTCTTATTGTCAGTAACACTGTCGTATCGGATCAAAACCCAGAGAGTGGCCCTCCTTTGTAGCATCTCTATCGTACTAATGTGTTTAACTGTGTTCATTTACAGCTCAATTCAGTGGAAAGGAAAACACTGGTGTTCATCAAACGTATAACGCCAGAGAAAATGAAAAACCATATTACGACAATTCTTCTAAATATGACGATAGTAAGAGTGTGTTTTCTGAGAGAAATGACTCCAGTACATTTACAGCTCAATTCAGAGGAAAGGAAAACACTGCTGTTCATCAAGCTAAGGAAAAAGTCAACGGACAAGTTCTAGAAAATGATTCTCCGAAAAAGGCCGAAGAAGAAAAATCACAAAAGAAAGCACACGATTCTTCTAAAGAGCACGATTACAAAGATGACATCGAGAAAGAAGCCGTTGAACAAGAAAAAAAAGCTGACGAAAAAGCTGAAAAAGAAGGAGCCGAAAAGCAGGAAAATGACAACACCGATGGTGATTATGATGATGAAGATGACGATGATGACGATGATGATGACGATAGCGAAAGCGATGATAATAAGGATGAGGATGATGAGCAGAATGATGATGACGATAATGAAGAAGAGATTGGTCATTCCCATGAAGATTCTGTGAAGCAAGATGACGGAATTAATAATCCTGTCAACCAGTCTTTTGCTGTGGCACCTACAGTGGTGCCGGGAATGTGTCCCCCCTGCCGTAAGTATTGAGTATTACTGTCCCCCCTGCCGTAAGTAGTGAGTATTACTGTGTCCCCCTGCCGTAGTAGTGAGTATTACTGTGTCCCCCTGCCGTAGTAGTGAGTATTACTGTGTCCCCCTGCCGTAAGTATTGAGTATTACTGCGTCCCCCCTGCCGTAAGTATTGAGTATTACTGTGTCCCCCCTGCCGTAAGTATTGAGTATTACTGTGTCACCCCCTGCCGTAAGTATTGAATATTACTGTGTCACCCCTGCCGTAAGTATTGAGTATTACTGTGTCCCCCCTGCCGTAAGTATTGAGTATTACTGTGTCCCCCCTGCCGTAAGTAGTGAGTATTACTGTGCCCCCACCCCTGTCGTAAGTTTTGAGTATTACCAGTAGTAATCACAGATTAAAAGAGTGCGTTCGATGCCGGGGGGAGTCTGAGCACGAGAATGAAAGCGAGGCCTGGAGTGGGTACCAGTTTCCAGCCGAGAGCGGCCCCTGAAAAATGTGTGGGGCGGCTAATTTGGCGTCCATAAAAATCTCAAAAAAGCCTGCCTTCACGAGATTAGAAAGCGTTATCCTATGGTCGAACGCAATAAATACGTTGTCAGGAGACAGGTGAAGATAATCCACGGTGTAGGCTGATTGAAAAACTCGTAGGAGAATGATTGAATAAATACATTTTGGGTTCATGACGGCATAAAATTCTAATAACTGTTTCTTTAGGAGTTACCCTTTTAGGCTAGAATATGTCTTGAAACTCAATCAGACCATGTAAACTACAAACATAACATAACTTTCCTTTTTTTCTTTTTTCAGCAAAGCCAACTAAAGCACAGGGTAAGAAACACTTTGTATGGACAATATTTGAAATAAGTTACATGAACCTGATTTACTTTTTGTGTATCAAAAAGCAAGCAATCTTAAGAACACTTTTTTAAGTTGTCTCTGACTAATTTCAACACAGTTTTACTGCGGCCGGCTTTGGTCAGCTAAACTACAATGTATGCAGTGATTTTCATGCCTCGATACACCTGCGTCTCTGTTGTTAAAACTGATCGGCAATGCTTAATATTATTGGTTTTACCTTGGCAGCTTGTAATGCTAAAATCGATCTGGCTTTCCTGCTCGACGGGTCTTCAAGTGTTGAAAGATATGGCGTTGGTAACTTCCGAAGAATCATCGACTTTGTCCGAGGTCTCACAATGGGTTTCGCGATTTCACGAACAAACACCCGAGTGTCCCTAACTGTTTACGGAACACGGCCGAAAATCATCTTTGGCTTTCGCAGGTTAGCGTTCAGATAACTTTCTATTATCTGATAAAATACAAAAACGCTTAATAAATGCTAACTAAGAGAAAAGTTCAAGATGTGTATACAAAGCTAAAAAATATATTAAATTATGAAAAAACCGAACGTTTACGACTATTATCATCAACAGTATCCGAGATCGTACAAAACGTTCGGTTTAATAAATTTGACATTTTTTATCTTTGTGTATACACCTTTTACCTTTTAGCGAACATTATGTTAACTAATTTAAAATCGTTAGGACTGCAAAAGGAGGGTAGTCCTGCACTTGTCCAAACGATGTCTGTGATTCGCTAAGAAAACAATAGATTTGTCCCGCTGGGATAGGGATTAGGGATAGGGGCATTGTTCATGTGATATATCAATTGTATCGTTCGCCAATCTCAGACATCGTTTGGACAGCTACGACCCCGCTCCAAAAGGAAATAACACTTAGCCTGTTTCTTTTATTTACCACCATCTCCAATCTATTTAAAAATTCCTTTCTTCCATTCTGTTTATACGGAAAAGACCATTTATGACATTTCCATTTACAGTTAACTGATTTCAAATTTTAACCTAACCCAGTGATAATATTTCAAGACCTAATATATTAAGTGCTCATCAATTAAAAACCAACTCCGTTTTTATTCAGTAAATGCAAGAGAAAATAAAGTAAATTTTTCTCTTGGTAAATGTAACTAATACTAATTTAGAAGTTGACCCCTTTTCTACTTTTCATTCATAACCGAGCCCGAAATATTTATGTTTTACCATTTCAGATACCAGAGCAACACTCAGCTGTTTTCAGCTCTTAATCGCCCCATTTATTACCCAAGGACTGGAGCTAGGACCGGCCGAGCCCTGAGCCGTGCCTACAGAACGCTGTTTAGAACAAATAGGCGGTCACGTGCTTCCAAGGTTATTGTGGTCATCACTGATGGCCGCTCCCTCGATGACGTAATTAGCGTTTCCAAGCAATTACGATCCCGCGGTATCACAATCTACTCAGTAGGGGTGGGAAGGTATTTCAACGCAAGAGAACTGGATTCCATGGCAACTGATCCGGACAAGACTCACGTGTTCACGTCCGATTTTAAGCAGCTGCAGTACATTAGCAACGATCTAAAGAAAGCCATATGTTTGAGTGAGTAGTCAATCTAACACAAGCAACTCTGATATATTATTTATACAATGCTTTTAATAACCGATTGATGGAAAGCTTAATAGTTCTAGAGGATTACATTAACGCTTGCGCGCCATGGTCAACTTAAATGCATGCGCTTGTAGTTATAGTTTAACGTAATTCTTGTGTTTGTTGTTAGGTGCCGGTGGTAGACTTTCTATATCTTCACTGCAGCCGTGTGTGTGCGGACCAACCAAACCCACTGCAGGACCTACAACACCAGGTTTGCACTGATTAACTCATACTGTATTCTCCTTATTCTAATTGATTGATTGCACGTTCCAGCTGACACATTTCCTGGTTTTGACACGACTGGTCACGACTGGCAATGTAAAATCAAGTATGGACCACCAGATACCACCAATAACGAGTACTTTATACACCTTATTCCAAAATGGCGGCCAATTTATTATTCTTTTATATGCATTTTAATTAGCCCTTTTGGCCTCGTCAGCATGTTCAAAATACAAAAGAATTTTCAAGCGAAAATGAGGCCAAGAGGGCTAATTAAAATGCATATAAAAGAATAATAAATTGGCCGCCATTTTGGAATAAGGTGTATTGCTACTTATAGCTTGATACCGGGCAAAATAGAAAACCTTAAGAATACACATTGCTACCATTTACTGGAAAAATACCATAGTAACAAAAATGATAATGATGATGATGATGATGATGATGATGATGATGATGATGATGATGATGATGATGATGATGATGATGATGAAAAAACAATATGTAGCAAGTACAGTGAGCCCATTTGCCAAAGCAGTTTTCGGTAGTGTCCTGCAAATAATAATAATTAAAAAATTAAATAATCGCACGCACAAAGTAAAAATATTTTGCTAAGATTAAACTCAAACTCTGGCGGGAAATCACTGACATTTAAGAAATTTACAAGTGAGAGTAAAAATATTTTGCATCTTAGCGTGGCAAGGTGAATTAAAAAAATGTTCTAATTGGGTATCAATTGTGACATGATTCTTTCATCAAATTTCTCGAACTATTTTCTCCGAGTAAGGCTGGACGAGTTTGTATTGCAGACGTGTTTTGCCGTGAGATAAATTCATCTTTAAGTAAGTACGGTTAAAATAAGTTTATTCAAACTTCAGAAACAAACAGATCACTTTGAGAACGAAAGTTCTTGTATCGTGCTGTTCGATGACCAATCATCTTCAGTTGATACCCAATTGGATGCCGTTTTCTCGTCACGTGCCCAAGCTAAAAAGCAACAGTAATTGAAAAATTTGTATCAATTTGTTGTAGCAAAGAAAACAACGAAGAAGCCAGGCACTCCGGGAGGGCCAGGAACCCCTGGAGGTCCTGGAGGCCCCGGTGGACCAGGAGGCCCTGGTGGACCCGGAAGCCCCGGTGGTCCTGGAGGTCCAGGTGGACCAGGCGGTCCGGGAGGCCCCGGTGGGCCAAAAACACCTAAGCCTGGTGTGACAACAAAACCAACAAAACCGACAAAACAACCGCCAGGTGAGTTAACTTATATAACACTTCTACATTTTATTTTCTCCAAACTAGTTGCACGTATGTTTGGTATATTCATTTTTATTTTTTTTACAGAACGTCATGCAATAAGAGTGCTAATGTCAAAGTTTGGTAAATTGATTCAGTAAATTACGGCATCACTGTATAGTGCAGGAAAAGGCATCTTGTGTATTGTCCTGTCTCTTCTTAGAGAAAACGATCTGATTGATGAGTGTCAAAAGAATAACACTCGCCTTTTTTCAGGGCTCCCGCTATTTAGCTTCCTGAAACAATTATTGGGGTTTCAGTATGTTACATTAATGTGAAGAACCACAGATATAACCGGTTATCTTTGTTGCTATTCCATCAAAGGTAAACCAGGTGGGCCTGGAGGTCCAGGAGGACCTGGGGGCCCGGGAGGTCCTAAAGGACCCGGAGGTCCCGGCGGACCAGGTGGACCAGGGGGGCCAGGAGGCCCTGGTGGCCCTGGAGGACCCGGCGGCCCCAAGACAACTCCCAAACCAGGAAAGTCTACAAAGCCTACAAAGCGCCCAGGGAAACCCGGTGGTCCAGGAGGACCTGGCGGTCCAGGAGGTCCTGGTGGCCCAGGTGGCCCTGGTGGTCCAGGAGGGCCTGGCGGACCAACAACTAAAAGGCCAGGTATGGTTTAATTGCCAGTATTACACATGGCGGGTGGGATAACCCTGTTACAGACGTTCATATAGTGGGGAATGAAGGATAGGCGGCACACAGAAGCAAAAATATCGCGAGTGCTACACACTCTCTCTCTCTCTCTCTCCAGGCTTCCCTTGTTTCCCCGCTCGTTCGCGTTTTTCTCTTCAAATCAAAGCTCACTATTTTAAAAAGCAATTCCAAGCTAAATAATACCCTCACTACGTTAGCCAATAAGAATGCGAGTTTTCTTTGACATATAGTTAATTTGGTATCCTGGTCTAAGTCTTTCTCTCGACAGTTAATTCAGATTTAATACTTTTAAACTGACCTTATAACTGCTATAAAGACACAATTTCCAGGGGTCCTAGTCCTTGAACACCGCGCCTGAATAAGCTTATTCGCCGTAGGATTTGTAAGCGAAATGTCAAATAAAAGGGGTGCCAAAAACTGTATCGTCCTGTATCCCGTCAACATAGAAACTATATTTACTTTTCCGAAAGTGCCAAATAGCTTCTTCAACTCAAAAAACATTACTTAACTTTTTTAAAGCTCGATTAAATTCGTTAACTTTTCACTTTGCCTGCTACAGATATTAACCCATTGACTTCTAGAAATTTAGCAGAAAACAGCAATTTGAAGCCACTAATGTCGTTTTCTGAATGCTGTGGACGGAAATTGCTAGCAATCTGTCCAAAACATTTTCTCAAATTTTAGGCTAGACAGGTTCTTATATAATGGAGGTTTAATTGTCAAACTTTTAGCTTACAAGTTCTTTATGCACTAGGTTCTTATATGCGGTTTTTTACTGTAGTGTAATGCAATACCATTAAACATTATTGCACTTTTAATCACTCCCACTGCCCACCAGCCACCACTATGTACACGCTCTTAAAATGTGATACCTTCTAAACTGAAAACGTGTTTAAATATTGTTCTTATAGGTGTGTCCACTAGACCTACGAAACCTACTGAGAAAGCTCCGGGTACTCCAGGAGGTCCTGGGGGACCCGGTGGACCCGGAGGACCCGGAGGGCCCGGTGGACCAGGTGGCCCTGGAGGCCCAGGAGGACCAGGTGGTCCAGGTGGACCAACCACACCTGTTCCTGGAAAATCTACGAAGCCAACTACACCGACCAAGAAACCCGGAAGACCCGGCGGTCCAGGTGGACCGGGTGGTCCTGGTGGACCAGGTGGTCCTGGTGGACCAGGGGGTCCCGGTGGTCCAGGAGGCCCAGGAGGTCCAGGAGGATCAACAACACCACGTCCAGGAAAAACGACAAAACCTACCAAACCAACAAAAAAACCAGGTTCGCCAGGTGGCCCAGGGGGTCCCAAAGGTCCAGGTGGCCCAGGTGGACCAGGAGGACCAGGGGGACCCGGGGGTCCGGGAGGACCCGGTGGACCAGGGGGACCAGGTGGTCCGGGAGGTCCGGGAGGTCCTGGTGGCCCAGGAGGACCAACAACGAAGTCTCCTAGAGCGCCAACGAAAAAAACAACACCAACCCGGTACCCACCTGGAAAGCCTAATGGTCCTGGAGGACCTGGAGGTCCGGGAGGGCCTGGAGGACCAAGTGGTCCAGGTGGACCAGGCGGACCCGGAGGACCCGGAGGTCCCGCAGGTAACTAACATTTAAACGCGAGTAGCGGCGATCAATTCCAGTTATTTATTGACATTATAATTGCTCTTTCATTATACAGTGGATCCCCAAGCCATATGAGCACCCCGTTAATCCGACCACCCCGTAAATGCGACCAACGACAACCTTTATTTTCCTTTATTCCCTTTATAAATTTAATTACCCCATTAACAATCACCTGATATGTATATTGCAATAAGTTGACAAAAGCTAACAACGAAATAATTCAAGTGATTAATATTTTGCAATGTAGTGTAACTCTCTAGTGCGACCGCAGCCATTGCTATGACAATTACGCATAGTGAAACATTTTTAATATTAATCTAGGTCCAGGAGGTCCCGGTGGCCCCGGAGGACCCGGAGGTCCCGGTGGTCCAACAACAAAACCTACTAAACCAACAAAGCGTCCAGGAACGCCCGGAGGTCCCGGGGGTCCTGGCGGTCCCGGTGGTCCCGGCGGTCCCGGAGGACCCGGAGGTCCCGGTGGTCCAACAACAAAACCTACTAAGCCAACAAAGCCTCCAGGAACGCCCGGGGGTCCCGGGGGTCCCGGGGGTCCCGGCGGTCCTGGAGGACCCGGAGGTCCCGGTGGTCCAACAACAAAACCTACTAAGCCAACAAAGCGTCCAGGAACGCCCGGGGGTCCCGGGGGTCCCGGGGGTCCCGGAGGTCCCGGAGGTCCTGGTGGTCCAACAACAAAACCTACTAAGCCAACAGGGTCTCCAGGAAAGCCCGGTGGTCCGGGAGGCCCCGGAGGACCTGGAGGCCCAGGAGGACCAGCAGGTCCCGGTGGTCCGGGAGGGCCAGGCGGTCCCAAAACACCAGCCCCAGGTGTGCCGACAAAGAAGCCAACAACTCGCAAGCCAGGAAGTCCCGGGGGACCTGGAGGTCCAGGAGGTCCCGGTGGTCCTAAAGGGCCTGGTGGACCAGGTATGTGAATTTGTTTTAAACGTCGTGTGTTGTCGTCTCACCAGTTAGAAAAAATATATAAAATTGCTAAAGGGTGAAACGGAGCTTAAAATATGTAAGAAAGTGTTTATATAGAACAAACGTCGCGTTTGACATTAGGACAATCACATGAGGTTTGGAGGGCATATAGTTTATTTGTGACCCGAGTAGCATCAGTTGCGCCCGAGCGGAGCGAGGGTGCAAATGATGCTACGAAGGACACAAATAAACAATATGCCCGACAAAAGTCATGTGATTATCATTATTATCAATACACAAGGCCAAATCGTACAAATTCATTTAATAAGAAAAAAATGTTTAACAGAAACAGGGCCGTAAATGCGTTTGCAGCCCGTCAAATTCAATATCGCCCGCCACTCACGCATGTTTTCTCGAAGGCAGTTTCTTATTTGGCCACGTATATTGATAATATAATGGTTTAACTGATAGCATCTTAAAATATATGTCAACATCTTGTTTTAAAAAATGATTAATGAAAACCGATTAAATTATAAAAAAGGGAACCAAAGCTAATTTGAAAGCCTATTGTAATGCAGTTATTAACTTAAATTACGCATCTCTTCGTTTTATAAAATTTATTATATTGCAAACATGGTGTTTTTTGAAACGAAGAACAACTTAAAAAATTGTAAAAGTAATATATATACATGTACATGAGCATGATGCAAATTGTGTAAAACAGGTGGACCGGGGGGTCCTGGAGGGCCGGGAGGCCCTGGCGGTCCAACGACTCCGAAACCAGGCGTTCCTCCCAAGCCAACGACTCCAACAAAAGCACCCGGCACTCCTGGTGGACCAGGAGGGCCAGGAGGACCTGGCGGCCCGGGTGGACCCAGTGGACCCGGTGGACCGGGAGGTCCCGGAGGTAACTAACTTTTAAACGCGAGAAGTGGCGATCAATTTTCAATTCCAGTTATTTATTGACATTTTTAATTGCCTTCCCAACATACGAGTAACCCGTTTATACAACCATTTCCTAATTACGGCCACTTTTTCTCCACCTGAACAATAGCTCAATCATCTTGTTATCCTATTGATCCGATCACTCCGTAAATGTGACCAACGACCACTTTTTGGAGTCTACAACCGTTATTTTCTTTATAAATTTACCCGGAGTTAACAACCCCCGATAAGTACATTGGAATACAGTTGACAAAAGTTAGTAAAAAAGGTTGACAAACAACAAAGTAATCCCGACCGATAGCGACTTCCGTAATTTATGTTTTGAATTGATTAATATTTTCCTCTTTTCCAGTTGTAAGAATGGTTCAATTTCGGTGTTTTGCGACGAGTTGATTCGGAAAGGGATTCGTGCCATAAAGTTGACCTCACTCAGTTATTACGACAACCCTGGCCTGTCAGTGACCGTATTAACGGGGTTCCAGTGTACTGTATCATTATACCCTTTGAGTCATTTTTGATTCTTTTAAACATTATGTGTGATCATACGGCCCTTTTACCGCAGTAAATGACCCTCTTGCAACAAGAGGGCTTGTCTTGTAAACCAAAATATCGGGCAAATTTGTATCTTTTCCTTAACGTTGAGATCAATTTGCCGTCTTTTTTTACCGATCCATGCAATAGATCAAACACTCCCTCCCGATTAGAAGCTCAAAGATATGGCGTGCCATTCAACTCGTCTTTTATCGTTGAAAATTATATTGACCCCTATATTAGAAAGTAACATCTGTTTGGGCTTGTTCTATTAGTTTCAGAACGATAATTCAAACAAAATAAAACAACAACAACAACAACAGCAACATTTAGCTTTATTTGCATGACTGTAGATTTTACAATATTGCAAAAGCTTACAACCAACTAACAAAAAGAAAGAAAACAAAAGGATAATGATATACACGTTGGGATAATTAAATTACATCGGTAACAATTTTATCTCGAGAATCAAAACAAGATGAAATAAATTTAATTAATTGCATGTTTACAAAGTAAATGATAAAAAAAAACAGAAAAAATAAAAAGGTCAACGGAATGACTCGGGACGGATTAAAGCCACGAAAAAGAATAAATTATTTGCGTACTTGACAAAGTGAGATAAAGTACAAGTTTTTGTATAGTTTGGTCTGGATACCGTTGCCTATATGATTCTGATAATTTGTTGTAAAAATGTATGTAACATGTACATGTGAAGCGCTGGCGTTTCTCAAACTTAGCAGTATGTCACTGGATGTGTTCGAACTTGAGCAAAACTCAGTGTAACACTGGTGTTAACACTGCTTTGGTGTTAATACCAGTGTAAACGCTCCACTTCACAATGAGTAGATTGACGGGTGGATTTTTTACATTTCCGCACGAACATGCTAGCAGTCAAGCGGTAGCAAAAAAAAAAAGACGTTTGGTACACACGAGCGTATTTTGATAGCAAGTTTAATCATTCATGAGCAAAACATTAACTCTAAAACATTTTATGAATTGAAGCTGACTTTCAACAAAATCAAAATAGTGAAACATTTTTAATATTAAATCTAGGTCCAGGAGGTCCCGGTGGCCCTGGAGGACCCGGAGGTCCCGGTGGTCCAACAACAAAACCTACTAAACCTACAAAGCGTCCAGGAACGCCCGGCGGTCCCGGGGGTCCCGGCGGACCCGGCGGTCCCGGAGGTCCTGGAGGCCCTGGTGGTCCAACAACAAAACCTACTAAGCCAACAAAGCCTCCAGGAACACCCGGGGGTCCGGGAGGCCCCGGAGGACCTGGAGGACCAGGAGGACCTGGAGGACCAGGAGGACCAGCAGGTCCCGGTGGTCCGGGAGGGCCAGGCGGTCCCAACACACCGGCTCCAGGTGTGCCGACAACGAAGCCAACAACAAAAAAGCCAGGAAGTCCCGGTGGACCGGGAAGTCCGGGCGGACCAGGAGGTCCAGGAGGTCCCGGTGGCCCTAAAGGCCCTGGTGGACCAGGTATGTGATCTTGTTTTAACTAATTCCTTATTCAAACACCATATCAAAGTCGCGTTGGACAAAAGCCTTATATCGGAAATTGCGTGACACTCGCTAGGAGCTGTCTGACTCGCGAAAGTGTAAATTTGTGTATATTTTACTTTTCCCCGCTTGCTCTAATAAAGAAATCGGTCTGTTACCTGCAGATTATAAAATATGAATATTTCACGTTTACGTGGATATCTAAATTGTGTCGAATGGCGAGATTTTCTCACGTAATCGCGATTTTGTGCTGCCGATTCGAGAATTTTTACAAGACCGTTTTATAGAAATTTCGCATAGAGAGATAGTCTGGGCCTAGAACTGAAAAATGCATGCACAAAATTAACTGTTGCTGCCAAATTCGAAAACAACATTAAATTTCTTTATCCTGTATAATTCATGAGGATTTGGTAAAATTTGGGCACGTAAAATGGGCGTTAAAGTTAGCCGGCTTCGGTGCTGTGCTGTTTTTACTGTTAAGCTTTGTTCTGTGCGTGACTGCTAAGTGAGACCATTTCGAGGGCACAGAAAGTA
The DNA here is from genome assembly GCA_024195265.1 of Dendrophyllia cribrosa. Classification (NCBI taxonomy): domain Eukaryota; kingdom Metazoa; phylum Cnidaria; class Anthozoa; order Scleractinia; family Dendrophylliidae; genus Dendrophyllia; species Dendrophyllia cribrosa. Next base: position 41,925,938 of record JAJLRJ010000008.1, read on the forward strand.
CATTTGAACGAGGCGGCGATTTCCCTTCGTATAGTCCGTATACGTACGAAATGAACAAGTAAGCTTAATTTGTTTTCGCTGGTTCAATTTTAACTGAAGGTTCATTTATTTTCCTTTTCAGCTGTTATTATAATAGACTATTTCTAAGGAATACGAAAGGGCGGTTGGTGAAAGCATTGAGTCTAATTTCTCTGTAATGAAAAAGAAAAATTTTCAGGAGTCCAGAATTGAACTAAAGGAGTGATTATAAGTTTAAATAGTCGCATTGTCAATGTATTCAAGAAGAATATTTGCCTTCTAATTACTAACATCCTCCATAACAAACTAAATGTACGATACCCGTTCAAAAGATATAGAAGGAGCAAATGGCATTATTTAAAACATGAGGTAAGAGTCGACACCACCATTTTACGCGCGATTCTCTCTTCAGAGGACGATCCGCCATTTGAAATTTGGTCACACAGCGCAAACGCAGTAGCGCTAGCGTCATGTAAGAGTCACCAATACCTAACGTCCTACTCAGTGAGCATGCAAACCTGAGAACCGATCAAAATATGACAGAAATTCCAAAGCTATGTAGTGCAGTTGTTTTATTCAAAATTACGCATCTCCTCATTTTAAAGAGTAATTCATATTCACTCTTGTTTATATTGCATTCATCGATTGAAAGAACATGTTTTATGAAACGAATAACAGTTTAAAGAATTTAGAGAGCAATATGCCGGCAGTACATGTACATAAGTGAGGGGATTTAGTTGAATAATCCTTACTTACATGGTTGTGTAAAACAGGTGGACCGGGGGGTCCTGGAGGGCCGGGGGGTCCTGGAGGGCCGGGAGGCCCTGGCGGTCCAACGACTCCTAAACCAGGCGTTCCTACCAAGCCAACGTCACCAACGAAGAAACCCGGCACTCCTGGTGGACCAGGGGGACCAGGAGGACCTGGCGGCCCGGGTGGACCCGGTGGACCCGGTGGGTCAACAACTCCGAAACCTGGTGAGACAACCAAACCAACCAAACCAACAAAGCGCCCCGGTACCCCTGGGGGACCAGGAGGGCCTGGCGGTCCCGGAGGTCCTAGCGGTCCAGGAGGGCCCGGAGGGCCCAAAGGACCCGGAGGACCAGGAGGACCTGGGGGACCCGGTGGGCCTGGAGGCCCCGGTGGACCGGGAGGACCAGGTAGGAAAATTCCTAGGAGTTAAATCCACTCTAGTTATCGTCTCCAGCTCTTAACCTGAGGTCCTTCAGATGATAACAATAATCGTGTGTCTTGAACCCGGTTAAAATTGTGTACGTGATAGCGTGCACGAAATTATTAACAAATCATTTCCTTTGCTGTAGTTTTAACCATTACCATTATCCATTTTACCCAATTACCCATTTCGTGAAATTGGTACCGTGCAATACTCATGTGACCTGAGCAGATTCCATGTGTATAAAGAAATTTGGAATCCTTCAGTTGAAGATATCCTGCCATGTGTCTATGAAAGAAATAATCAGCACGATCAATATGCTAACGCTGCAACGAAGCTGCTTCCAGGACGACTAACTAACGTTACAGTCGGCCATTTGCCACGTGAAATTAGCCACTTACAATAGAGTGATTTTCCTCAGACCGTGAAATAGTTAGTACACTAATAGAGGTTAGTAGATCTTATTTCCATTGTTTTCTTTTGTGTCTATTTCACTATTTTTGACTAACTACTAGAAACTGTTTCACGGTCTGAGGAAAATCACTGTATCCCTTTTTTGAGAGGTGCCCATGTCTACGCAACTGTGAAAAACGCACGTTTCCGACGAGCATCCCCTATATAAGGTGGTCTAGAAATTCCGATCGAAGTAACGGCTAGCATAACGTTGCAGCTACTGCTGAGTTCAAGTCTCTTGTGGAACACCACTTCAATGAGGCGGTCAATGGAAAGTTTAATGACTGCACTAAGGACGTGTTACAAGAACTAGAAGCCGAACTTGAGGAAGTAGTGATGAGGTTGAAGAAAACGGTTCGAAATAAAGTTTACTGACACTGATTTTTGACTGATTTTCGGTCATTCGATAACTTAATAGCGGTATTTCTGAAATAATTTACACAATTGGACTCATATATTTTCGCGTCATCAAAATATCGCGACACTTATTTTTCACTTTTATAAAAAATCGCGAAAAAAATATAAAAAAGTGTCGCGAAAATTTCATTCTATCTTTCATTTCATCTTTTTATTCTATCTTTCATTCTATCTTTCTGTTTCATTCTATCTTTTCAATCTTTCAGTCTATATGTTAATGTTATTTCACTGATTTTTACATTAAGAAGTGGCCGATACTTTAAGCTACAAACTTCAATTATGGCATATACCTAATTCAATAAAGGTTGCTTTGACAATTGGTCATTGGTAATAGGGAAGATATCAATGACGTCACCAATTGTTATTATTGTGCCAACCAGAACCTTATTGGCTGCCGAAACAAAGGGTTCTTTTGTTCCAGTGGTTGGCACATTTGAATAACAAAAAGAATGTTTGTAAACAGATATCATCCCTATTGGGCATTGGCATTTGGGCATACGGAACACAATGCAATGCTTTGCTTGAGTGACCGCCAAACATTAGCTACCCAAAGCCCAATTACCAATGACCAAAGCAACCTTTATTGAATTAGGTATATGTTACATCCTTTGTTCTTATCATCTTTTTGCTTGTTTTTGTTATTAGGTGGCCCAGGGGGACCAGGAGGTCCCGGAGGACCAGGAGGTCCTGGGGGACCAGGAAGTCCCGGCGGACCAGGAGGCCCGGGAGGACCGGGAGGTCCATCAACAACACCAGGGCCGAAAGGGCCCTCTACAAAACCAACACCTGCCAAACCGGGACAGAAAACAACACCTACAACGGCAAGGCCAGGTTAGCAAAGATAAATGAATAGTCCTTTTTACAGTTGTGTGCTTGGTGACCTTGCCTTTGAGTGGAAGCGAGGCTGGAGGTGACCTTGCTAGCTTTGATACAAACCTTTCTGCCTTTCATATGTTAATAATGCTTTTCTCATGCTAACTAGCTAAATTTACATCTGAAAAGCTCCAAGGTCTGTATCAAAGCAAGGTCACCTCCTGCCTCGCTTCCACTCAAAGGCAAGGTCACCAAGCACACAACTGTAAAAAGGACTATTGAGTATTTCTGGAATGTTACAAATAATATAAGAAGAGCAGCATCACTGAAAGGAATTAGTCTTGCTTAGGAATGTTAAATTGATTTAATTTAAAAAGAATCGATAGCTAAGATATGTGTCTAATTTTAGGAAAGCCCGGTGTACCAGGAGCACCTACAACTGCTCCACCGGGAAAACCAGGCGGACCTGGAGGTCCAGGAGGCCCCGGAGGTCCGGGAGGTCCGGGGGGTCCGGGTGGTCCCAAGCCCGGAAAAGAACCCTGCAAACCTCAAGTACCAACAGCTGTTCCTACTAAACCTGTTCCCACCACACCAATCGGACCAACCGGTCCCAGTGCAAGGCCGGCAGCAACAACGTCACCCAGTAAAGGTACGAAACGTACAGTATATTTAGCAGTTATTCATCGAGGACGAGCCGAATATGAGCTGATATATAACCAACGAGGCGCCGCGCCGAGTTGGTTATATATCAGCTCATATTCGGCGAGGCCGAGATGTATAACTGTTTTAGTAAATTTTCAAACACTCAAATAACCGGAAAGGTGTTGGCCGTCGTCGCATTTTCAACCATTTGTTGAATTTCTAGGGGCGAAAGCTCCCCGAATCTCGCCATTTTTTTTCCGCAACGAGGAAAACATTTTTTTTTCGCGTAATTCGTCATCATTTTTCCATATTTGGGCAAATTAACCAATAACGACTCAGATCGCTAGCGGTGGGACCAATCAGAAATCTAGAAAATCATTATCGAGAGGTAAAAATTTGCTAATATGTAATATTTCATTAGGTAAGCATCGAATGATAGGTTAGGTAGGTATAGGCATTATACGAAAATGTCTCGACCAATAATCGATCATCTTCAGTTGCATAAACATCAATGTATATTTGAATATATAATAAAGCCGTGATAGCAATACCAAATGCAAATAAAAACTAAAGACGAACTACACGGTAAAAAAAAAATGCGTGACGTAGAGTTATGGTTCCCTTCACTAATAATCCATTATTTTCATTTAACACAAGCTAGTTAGAATGAACCTCTTTAAGAAACAAACATGTTAGACAGGGAAAAAAGAGATGAACAATGAGTGGTGTAAAGATGACTATACATGTGACGTCAACAAGCTCGCACTTCAATGTACATTTGCAATAAACTAAATTTGGATTCTTTTTTTGTTATTTCTGCATGCAGTTTGTAATGCAAAGCTGGATGTTGCTTTTGTTGTCGACACGGCCGCCGGTGTTCAAAGAGGATTTTCCTTGGTCAAAAAGTTCCTCCTCCAGCTGGTCGATTCCTTTACCATTTCCAGTCAGCAGGTTCGGGTTGGATTGGTCGTCAACTCTGACCGTCCTCAAGTCAAGTTTAGCTTTGGTCAGTACAACAGTCCCAATAAAATAAAACGCATCCTTCGATTGCTTCAACCATTAGGCAGTACACGACGAACAGGAATGGCGCTGATGATAGCATTAAAACGCCTCTTTGCCGCCAGCAAGAGAAAGAAAACGTTAGTTTTCCTGACTGCTGGGAGGTCTGCTGATCCGGTTCTTAAACCAGTACAGAAGCTAGTTGCCAAGGGAGTGGACGTTTTCAGTGTTGGCGTTGGGCCTGGTGCAGTTCTTAGTGAAGTTCTTACTGTAGCAAAAGACCCTCAGCATGCTTATAAGACAGGTTTCAGAGGCCTTGCAACAATACTGAAGCGTATAACGGACAAAATATGCGCAGGTGTGTAGCCATGATTTGTAAATCAGTTTATCTAGATCTCAACGAGCGGACACTGAATTGTAGCATAACTTATTATACTTTTCGGGAATAGTCTGATGATGTGATATGACTGAATTAGAAATCTCTAAAATTGCCATTCATTCATTTTAAGAAGCTTGCCTATCTCAATGTTGAGATTTTAATACAAGCATCTGTCTTGCTGTTCGTCACTCTTTTAGTAACAGCATGTTTACGTGACGTAATTATAAGAGTGAGAAATAGTTAAAATATCTGAACTGCTAATAAAAAAGTAACCTGAAACTATTTTCTTGTTTGTTTGTAGAAGCTGGAGGCAGTCCTCAGAGACCTAAGAAACCTACGAAACGTCCAAGTAAGAAAGTTATTTAACACAGTTTGCTTGCATGCGTCCCTGCTAAGCAAATGTTTCCTTTTTTGGACTTAATTATAATTTCTTTAGTAAACCCAAATCACAATCTAGACGTGCCTTTCCTGTCATTACATTCATATTTATTTCCTTATATTTCACGTCTTTTACATCAGATCGTCCCAAGGCTGTTGGTATTTTCCCGCTGAACAAGCGAACTCGTGCAAAAGACATTGGTCCACTACGAAATATTCCAGGCATTATGTACAACGTTCGACCTGCCCCAGGCCCTAACGGTAAACGGGGCGGATCCTTAAGGTTGCCTCGATCCAGGACAGGCTATATTGAGTTTCCAAACAATGGAAAACTGGATACCAAGAATTCAATAACTGTCATCGCCTGGGTTAAACCGGAAGGACCAGGAACAATCATTAAATACAAACCAAAAGGAATTACATTCGGCATTCGTTTCCGAGACACTCTATACGCTCGCTTTATTCGCAGAAATGGTCGACCAACCAAAACTGTTAAAAGCAAGCGGCGTGGAATAACTCTGAAGAAATGGAATTACGTGGCCATTACGTACGATCAACGATCTGGGATTGGAACCATTTGGAGAAATTCTCGCCCCATTGCTTTCCAGAAACTTGGCTGGATCAGATTAGCTACAAAGAACCCGCTTAGAGTGGGTGGGGCGCCACGTGGCAGGAGGCCCTTCAGGGGCAGTATCACATGTCTGCAAGTTTACAAGGATGCTCTCACAGGACCACAGATAAAGAACGTGCAGAATATTTGTTTTGGACCAGGTAATGGTTTGCCGGCTTTCCGGGTTATTAAGCTTGTTACTTAAATGAAATTCCCGTCCCCAATTTACACAGACACCGTGACTGTCTCCACGGAAAATGAAATATGACAACACCGCAGATTAACGCCTTTCCTTGCATGTCTGTTTATCTCAGCAGACTACGTATTGCTGAAATGCTGCTAAAAACAAATATATTAATTTTCGCTGTATTTACTGCTTTGCTTTAGTCATGTGATTGTTGTATTTACAGGTCAGCCGACTCCCACGCGACCTCCTACTACTCCTTTGCCAGGTAAGATGACTGATTTAAAACTACTTCTAATGAGGCTCGAGCTCCTAATCAATTTATTAGTGATGGTCGCAACTTTAATAGTTGCAAAGAAAACTTTAAATGGGATTCGAACTCATGAATCATGTTTTCTGTAATTCCTATAACAATGCAGCTTTTTTATCTATTTCCTAGCCTTACCTCCTGCTATGGCATTCTTCCCTCTGACATCCAAATATGGTTCTCGAGACATAAGTCCCACCAGGAACCTACCTGGGAAAATAGTTGGTGTCATACCTGCCCCGGGACCAGACGGCCAGCCAGGGGGCGCTTTCAAGTTCCGAGGCCGTCCTGACAGCTTCATAGAATTTCCGAACAAGGGGCGACTGGACACGAAGGACTCCATAACGATTCTTGCCTACGTTAATCCAGAAACAGCTGGTCCCATTTTTAACTACAATCCCAAGGGATTCGGAATGCATTTCTGGATGGTTCGTCCAAACGTCTTGTTTGCGCGTTTTGTAAAGAGAAACAAAAAGTTCACTCGTCCCATAGCTACTAACAGAATAAAGCCGAGGACGTGGAATTGGGTGGCAACTACTTATGATAAGAACACTGGATACGCCAGATTGTACGTGGATTCTAAAATAACAGCTGAAAGGAACCTGGGGCGAATAAGACTCGCTACCAATTACCCAGTAAGAATGGGTGCACGTGTGGGGGACAAACGGTTTTTCCGCGGAAAAATCACGTGCGTGCAAGTGTACAACGTAGCACTGTCTAGAAAGCAAATCCGCGCCGCGCGAAAGAGTTGCTTCAAACCAGGTGGGTTAACCTACATGACTTCCTTACTTGTTTGTATTACGGAGTATTTGTAGTCAACTCTCAGAGTTTACTTGAACACCTAAATTCAACAGTCAAGCAAGGATTTATAGAGTTTAATTTTTGTAGCTCCAATACAAGAGTGTGCTCATTTCACGAATTAAGTTCGAGCCCGAGCCAAGTTCAAGTTACGAGTCAAGTTTGAGTCAACTTTAAAAAAAATATACATTTTTTCCTTTTTTTTTCTCGATACATTTTTTTATTATAATTCTTGTTGTCTGTGTTGTCTGTCCGGCCGTGGTAAGTCGCATGACTAATTTATTGCTTCCCCTGTTTTAGGACGGGCTACCCCAACCAAACCAGTTACTGGGCCAGTCACCAAGCCCACTCCCGGTAGGTTTGGCGGAATTTTGTGTAATAAATCATCTTCACTAGTTCACTTATGAACTGAACTAAGGCTAAGCATGAAATCGACTTTTTGAATTATTGTTTGTAAAATATTTTTTTATTCGACATCGATTGTGCGTAACATGTTCTTTTTGTTGTTGTTTATCGCGCCAAATTGTTTGATTTAGTTTGGTGCTATTCCTTAGAAACAGAGTAAGCTCTCACCATGTGATTTATGATGTATGTTTTTCTTGTACCAGCTATTCGCAACTTGGTGGCCGTGTATCCACTCGACGCCATTTCCGGTGCACGTGACCTCAGCCCTACCAAAAATCTCCCAGGAAAACTATCCCGTGTAAACGTCGCCCCAGGTCCCGATGGAAAGCCGGACACTGCCTTCCGTTTCTCTGGCAGATTTAACAGTTACCTCGAGTTTCCCAACTTTGGAAGACTGGACACTAGACGTTCAATAACATGCTTGGCATGGGTATTCAACGAAGGGAGGGGAGGACCGATATTTCAATACAATCCCAAGGGGGTAGGAGTAGGACTGTCAGTTGTCCGTCAGAATCAAGTTAAAGCCCTCATTGTCAGTCGAACCAAATCAAGGAGAATTCCAATTATCACACCAAAGGGGAAGTTGAAACCCAGAACCTGGACATACGTCGGCTTTACGTATGACTACACTACTGGCATTGTGGCTGTGTACGTGGACTCCCAGCCAGTTGTGAAAAGGAGTATTGGTCAAATTGAGCTTCTCACAAACAAACCTGCAAGAGCAGGAGCAACTAACAGGCGGTACTTTAGAGGTCGTCTGTCATGTATCCAGGTTTATAGTAAAGCTCTGACTGCGATTGAGATAGCAAGGGCCAAGAAAAGATGCTTTAAAGGAGGTATACTGTATTGATACATATTACTGATATGTCAAAATCAAATTATTCGTGTAGTTTAGTAAAAAACTGATGTTTTAGTTCCGTTTGTAGCGATGTGTTTTTAACGTACAAAGTCAATACACTACACGCGTTTGATTGACACAAAAACAGTTTGCTTTAATGCATACATTTAGTTGCTTAATAGCGAATAACAATACTCAATTTATAGAACGATATTTCCCAATCGTTGAATACAATACAATACTTTATTTTCACATTTCCATGACAATTTTTTGTTACAAGAAAATATATATCTAGCTAAACTAAAATTACTAAAACAATAGGACGAATAACTAAATATAAATACCGTTTGAGGAATCAATAGATTCTTCAGCAGACTGACAGTTTAAAATATCCATTAACGTGAAGGCACAGGACCCTCTTTCATTTTCCTATAAGCTCATGTTATCCTGCAAGTTCAACTGAAGCAGGAAATTAAAATTGCTATATTACGCCCCCTTTACATGCAGGTGTAGAAACTGATGAAGCTCCACAGTGTCCACCTATTGAGTTGTGTGTCTCCTTCTTTGCAGCTGCTGTGATTTTAAGCATTTGCTTTTTTCCCGGGGGGTGGGAGGGGGTGGGTAAAACGAGAAACTACAATACAACTGACAGATGATACTATTTTTCTCAGTAGTTGGAGTAAAGCCAACAGGCAAACCTTCCACGGGTAAGTGAAGTTTAACCTTTTTTCTTGTCTTCTGTAAAAGTAACAGATTCTTTATAATGTTATTCCTTATAACTGCGCCCGATTAATTCACAGTTACTCCAGCGCCTGTAGCAATTTATCCTCTCAGTGGTGTTCTGAATGGGCGAGACATCTCTCCATATAAGAACCCGCGAGCTAAACTCCGAAAAGTTCGTCCAGCCACGGGACCAGACGGTCTTCCCTCGGGCGCCATCAAGTTTACGGGCCGGAGAAACAGCTACGTTATGTTTCCAAACTATGGTAAACTGGATACAGTGAACGAAATAACCATCACAGTTTGGGTGAAGCCCAAGAGCTCAGGACCTATCTTTCACTACAAGCCTAAGACGTGGGGCGGAGTGCATTTGTGGGTCGTTGGACGGCCGGGCAGAAGAAAATTGTTCGTCAGATTCTCTACGCGATCTGGTAAGAAAGTGGCAGCAGTTAGGAGCAGTCAAATCAAGATGGGACGTTGGAATTACTTGGCTGTTACATATGATAAAATCAAGGGAGTCGGCACCATTTGGAGGAATGGGTTCCCTGTGGGTCAGGTAAGACCAGATGACACAGTTGAGTCGCATAAGACTAGTTCCATTACATTATCAGTGTTCATGATCCCTCCTAAATTTATTATACAATATTTATTTTCTTGAAAAATGTATCTTAAGAGCCGATGACGAAACACATTTCGATTTGACGCGAGGTTTAAGTAAGTATAATAATTATCGATCTTTCTTCTTCTCTTAGAGACGTGTTGGCAGCTACAAATTGGCCACTAACTATCCTGCCGTAATGGGACGCAAGCCAGGGGACCGCAGAATTTTCAGAGGAAGCATCTCATGTTTGCAGATCTTCAAGAAAGCTTTAATCGGACCTCAGATACGGGCGCAAAAGAGAAAATGCTTTAGACGAAGTAAGAATTGTTGCTATGATGTTTGTTTCTACAACAAAACATAAAGAAAGCGAATCAATAAGTAGTTTGTACCTAAATATAGGGCTTAAAATAATCCGTTGTTGTTATTTATTTTTAGAATGGTAAGAATAAGACGTATGGAAGGTATATATTTAGAGAGGAATTCTGTTCCAGAACGAACACGACTTCCTCAGCAAATTTCTGATCTTGCTGTCGGATACTAAGTCTAATATTTTTTTACTTTTTATTTTAAGAACCAAAACCAAAGGTACCTAAGCCGAAACCAGGTATGTTGATAATGGTTTTGTTCTAAGCCTGATTGTACCCGAAGGGTTGCATTTGTTTTACTAGACGAATAATGATCCTCGACGTATTAGTTGTTATTTAACAATCTGTGAAACGATTATTAACAATAACTTGGGAAAAGGGAAGGGAAAGGGGAAGGGGGAGAATTTAGGCGCGCGAGAACGCCTGCCACGCAGGCTACAATAAGTTAGTAACTCCAATTTTCCATAGGAAGATACTCAACCCGCAAAACGCCTGAGCTACTTCCAACGAGAATTGACCACAATTATTGTTATTTTGACAAAATGGGGTTAATTCCTAGAACGTAAGTTTGCTCATCTTTTGACAATGTTTTACGGTTGATTTTTAATTATGTCACATTATGTTGTATTTGTAGCTCTGCCGATGCTCATGGGGCTTTATCCTTTTGATCCAATCAGCAAGGGCCGCGATGCAAGTCCAAACAAGGCACCTAATGCCAAATTTATTAACGTAGCCCTTACCCAGGGTCCAGATGGACGGCCTAACGCCGCCGTCAAGCTATACGGTCTTCCAAACAGCTACGTTCAAATTCCCAACAACGGCAAGCTACGTGCAACAAGCGCGCTCTCGATATTTGCTTGGATCAAACCCGAAGGCACCGCAGGACCGATCGTCAACTACAATGTAGGTCCTGCCTGGGAGACGCATCTTTGGCTTTCAAACGCTAAAACGCTTTTCGTCCGTTACGTAAAGGTGGGTGGTGGATTCACTCCTGCCGTTTCCAAGACAGCGCTGAGTCAAAATGTGTGGAACTTTGTTGGTACGACGTACGATGGGACGTTCGCGAGGCTGTGGGTAAATGGAAAGAACGTTGCAACGCGCAAGATCGGTAGCATTCGTGTATCGACGAATGGGCCAATTAGGATAGGAGCAAAGATCGGAGATCCTCGGTATTTCAAAGGAGCCATCGCCTGTGTACAGCTTTATCGAGTGGCGTTGCATAAGAAGCAAATTAAGAGAGCTATGAAACGTTGCATGAGACGTAAGTTTGTTCAATAGCCCATTGACATTTTTTATTGTTCCATGAAAATACACATACATGAAGTATACTTAGTTTTACACATCCGTTTCTTAGTTAATTTCAACAGTACTCCTACGCGCCGAGTACATTATTGAGTTATATAAGCACGCGGGAATTTTTAAGAACACGAGAGAGGTGCGAGAAGCACGAGCCAAAGGCGAGTGCTTCTCGCACTTCTCGAGTGTTCTTAAAAATCCCCAAGTGCTTATATAACTCGACAATAACCGAGGAACAAGTTTTTTTATTTCTTTTATAAAATAAAAACGGTTATAATGAACCTTACGTCACGCGCGTGCTTTATCGAGTTATAATGAACTCGGTTTAACCAATCATAGCGCGCGCATTTTCTTGAGCATTTTATAATATGAATTAAAGAATGTATGGAACAACAATTACAAAAAAACAAACAAAACAACACACACAAGAAAATGAAAATGAATAAAGATGAGGTAAAGAAGCAACTTTATACAATAGATTAACTCAATTTTTCTAATCAGTATTTCATAGAGATTTGGTGTATGAAATCTGAAAGGGTAATTGATTTGTCGTGTAGTTTGCATGAATAGACATAAAATCGCATAAATAGTAAGGTGTAATTAAGTTTTTTTATCAAGTCTTTGTTGGAAGATGAACTTAAAAGTATTCCAAATAACGATTGTTTTATTGAAGGAAGAAAGTTGGAATTATTGGTAGAGTTGACCAATTGAGAACATTTCGCTTGAAGGATTGTGTAAAGTGGCAGTGGATAAAAGTCTGTTCAATAGAATCTTCTTTTCCACAGTAAAATCATTTACTATCTTGTTTAATTCCATAGCGGTATAGCTCCTTTTTGGTTTTGACGATTCTGTGCAGAAATTTGAATTGAAATTCCTTTAATTTTTTCTCTTTACAAATATGTTTAATTGATTTAAAGAAGATTTGCCATTCATCCATTTCTAAACCTAAATTTATACTCCATTTTTGGGGTTCTGTTGGCAGTGATTGATAAAAATTTAACTCGTATTCGTTAGTCAGTTGAATAGCCCATTGATATATAACAAATGGATACCATTTTGCCGTGCGTCTGTTCAGTAATAGAACATAGATGACGTCGAAATGTAGTAAGGACGGGAAAGTGGCCAACCAGCCGCAGGCGAGATGGTCACTGTTGTTCTTACCACATTTTGACGTCTTCTATGATCTATAACTGAACAGACGCACGGCAAAATGGAATATGTTTGTTAAATACAATAACAGGGAAGAAAAATTAGCCTTATAGCACTCGACTGTGAACATGACTGTTCGAGGATTTTCTAATTTCGGCATTTCTGCGTTAACAAAACTACTTTCCGCTCCGGTTTCGTCAAATTCTTGATTGTCAATAGCTTCGATGCACTTTCCGGAATAATCTCGTCCCCATTTTCAAAACTATCCGCCATGTTGGACGAAACAGAGAAAACAAATTCTCTGTGACGTCAGCTGTGCGTCTGTTCTCTAATAGATCGTAGGTAATGGCCAATCAAAATGCGCGTAGAATACAATATATTGTATAATATGTAGTCGAAATATTAAAGGCCCACCTTCACCCAAAATGCTGTGCGCGCCGTGAACACTTTCTGTGCTAAATTTCGTGTAACACGAAATTCACGCTTGAATGCGTGCAACCAATCAGATCACGCGTATGAACAATGGAGCATCGCAAAACAAAAACAAACGAGCGCAACGTCTTTTGGGTGAAGGTGGGCCTTTCAGAAAACTAACGAACTAAAGGTCCTGGACTAAATAAAAAAACGTTTTGTTTCATCATTCTAATTCTGGGAACAAACCTGTTGATATTGAATGTTCGTGCTTTTCTTTTGAGTATACTTCTAAGTAGGTTTATACTAATTAGTTTCAAAGTTTGACAACTGACCACTGTTATTGCTGATTCAGGTCGCCCTCCTGTACCTGTGACCACTCCACGCCCGACTCCAACAACTCAAGCTCCTTCAGGTAAGTACACCAGTTTAGCAGCAGTTCAATTAATGTTCTCACAAGCTGAGGGACAGATATGTGAAGTGAATAAACTTCCTATTTCACACGAGGCCAAGAGAAAAAGATGATGATGATGATGATGATGATAAAAAGAAAAGAAAAGAGAAGGCTGAATTTCCAAATAAAGAAAATAAACGCGAGTGTGGGGTCTCGTATTCTATCGAGGAACCATGCGCTGAAAGACCATTCTGAGAGCTAGGATGAACTTCCATCGCACAGTGTGAAATGTGCTAAACAAAGAAAACTGTTCTTTAAGTAGGTACAGTTTGTATAGCTAAGGACATGATTCAGAATTTGGGGCGAAATGATAGAAATTAATATGGCGGAAATTAACACTCCTAGAAATTAACGGGACTTGAATCTACGCGAAATTTTCACGAACTTCGCGTTGATTTCATAGAGCGTTAATTTCCTATAATAAGGTATTTCGTTTTTGATTCCTCTCGCAGGACCTGCCAAACCGGTTATTGTGTACCCATTCAACAAACAATATCGAGGCATCGAGAAACTGGGAAGGAACCCTCCCGCTACCCTTAGGGGTGTGCGACTAGCAAATGGGCCCGATAAACTTAGTGGAGGTGCATACGAATTTACTGGAAGACCCAACAGCTTCATCAGGATACCAAATGCTGGAAGGATGGACACTAGAAAAGCCATGACGATTCTGATATGGGTATTGCCTAAGAGCCGAATGGGACCCTTAGTTCAGTTTGCAAATCAAGGCTTCGCTGTCCGGTTATGGATGATGAGACGTAACATGGTGTTTGCAGAGTTTGTTACGAGACAGACCCGTAAAAAGAAGCCATATTTGGCAAGTATTGATGGCGTGTTACCATGGAAATGGAACCTCTTTGGAATGTCTTACGACAAAACTACTGGTACAGCAACACTATTTGTAAACAGCAAGCCAGTTGTGCGAAAAAAGATCGGTTCTTTTGATCTCTCTACTAATTACGACGTGTACTTGGGAGCGAGACCAGGAGACAAGCAATATTTCCGTGGAAGAGTTTCCTGTTTACAATTTTTCGATAAAGCTCTCAGCAGTTACCAGGTCACAAAAATGAAGAAGAAATGTTTCCGAGCTCCAGGTGAGTTGTTAAACGAGCGCTTGAACTCGTGGCGTCTTTAACCCATTGCAGTATTGATTCCCGAGTGTTTTGAGTGCATGCTTTACGGATAAACATAAATTATGTCTAAAAAAGTCACTACATTCAGTGGCCTACACTTCAAACCTCGATCGCTAAGCAAATAGCGAGTTACATAAAACACAAAATTAAAGTTGCCGAAACAAAACTCCCATAGCAATAAGCGGTTAACAGAATATCAAATGGTCGAACTCATCCATGAACGCCTTGCATTGTTTTGAAAACTTGAAAACGGAGAAATGTTTCCGCCATCTTGAAATCAAGGGTGGAAATCACGAAGTCGCGTGTCAACCAATCAGACTAGTAAACCTAAAATATGCGTGCATAAATTTGCATGCGCTAATGTGACACGAAAAAAAATATATTAAACTTGAGCCGAATCTACAACTCGTCGGCTGCGCCACGAGTGAAAATGATTTTTATTCCGGAAGTGTTGTTTAGTCTCACAACATTTTTCCTGTTTTTTTTTTTCACAGGCGGTCAGCCGTTAATAAAACCAACCTTGAAGCCTCCTTCAAAGCCATCAAAACGTAAGTAAACAAGAATGAAAATATATAGGCGATTCCGCCATGCATTTGCCATTCATCAAACAATTATTTAGCCTCCTCTTGAACTGTCCACATACATGTTACCTAGCAACGTCTTTGAGTTCAAATACTTTTTTTGTTGCGTCATTGTGTTCGACGTTAGCGACGTAAACCATTTGTGACTGTAATGTGTCCTCTAAGGAGTCCTGTTCTCCATCGGCCGACGCTAAAAGCCGTGGGGAAGAACCGCCATTGTGAAGACAGTGGCCGAAACTGTCATTTTCCATTTCGAGCGCCCTGATCATTTATAACTGCTGCTGCTGCTAGTTGGTAAAAGGCATCACGTGACACAGATGAGAGTAAGAATACGTGAGAAGAGGAGCAAGGATGGTGCCGGCGGTGAGAGCGATCACCTCCTACCAATGTGGCCTGGGTTCGATTCCCGGACTCGTCGTCATATGTGGATTGACAACTTAAGTTTGTTCTCGTCCTTTCTCGTTGGATTTTTTGTCTCCTGACCCTCGGCTTTTCTTCCCTCCTTAAAAACCAACATTTCTAAATTACACTGCGACCTAGAATCTAAGGACCACAGGTTTGTCAGACGTACGAGTGTAAACAAAGTTGATAGATAGATAAATTAAGTAATGCTCCACATACGAACTACTGTAAACTTCATTTTTCTGCCGCATTGGCTCTTTCCCACATAGAATATCTTTGATTTCAAGGATAGAGGAGGGGCTGATGTTTCATAATTATATTTCAGTATAAAAATAAAGAAAATCCATTTGCGTCAAATTAATTTGAGGAAATGTTCGTGCTTAACCAATCAGAATAGCAGAAGACAATAGCTAATAATTTTGCTTATTTGATGAAGTTCCCCAAATACAATATCTTTTAGAAATTGCCTGTTGTGCGATTGGGTCTTAAATTACTTGAAACCTTAAAAAAAATTAGACAAAAAACACCTTGAACCTTAACTTTTCAGCAGTTTTTGAGTCTAAGCCAATGAGATCACTAGTTGTAACAATGGGAAAAGTTGACATTCTATCGTGCATTGCGGTTCAGCACTTTCCTTCTTGTGCGGATCATTACTTAATTGATTGATTGATTGATTGATTGATTGATAGCATAGCAATTGGCTCCATCAAAAACAAGGCTTCCATATATTTAACGAGATAAATTACTTTGTATTTTTTTTGTGGCAATGGCAGACAAATGGTATTTTTTGTTTTTATTAATCATCAGCTTGCAACAAGTTAGCTGCAGTGTACCCACTGAGTGCATCATTAAGAGGACGGGACATTAGCCACAATGCTAACCGACCTGCCAGACTACGTGGAGTATATCCCACCACAGGTCCTGACGGCCAACCCCGTACAGCATATCGCTTCACGGGCAGGCGCAACAGCTTTATAGAGTTCCCAAATAGAGGCCCGTTAGATACAAAGTATTCCATCACCTTACTAGCCTGGATTAAACCCAAGGGAAAACCAGGACCCATTGCAAATTATCACCCTAACGGAATGGGCGTGCATTTCTGGCTTGAAACGCCGAGAACACTTATGGCACGCTTCACACGTCGCGGTAAACGGACTGGAAAAAGACGACGCTACACGGTCGCGCTACGAAGCCGACGAATAAGGTTAAATCGTTGGCAATTTGTTGGTTGCAGCTACGATCACAAAACAGGAATGGGAAGGTTGTGGATAAATAACTATCAAGTGGCACGAAAAAGAGTCGGAAGGATCCGCTTAGCTACTAATTATCCAATCAGGATGGGAGAAAAGATCGGGGATAAGCGCCGGTTCTCTGGAAGTATTTCCTGCTTCCAAGTGTTTAACTATGCACTTCCCCAGAGAGAGATTCGAGGAAGACAAAGAACTTGCTTTACTGGGCGTAAGTAGATGATCGCTGTTAACTATTGGTTGGGGAGGGTTGAGAAAACGTTTTGGTAAACCTTTATCCTATTTTACATCGCACAAAATTTTGAATAAAAATAAACAAATCGAAAAGAGCCAACTGCGTCAACTACAATATATTTCGTGTAATTGTTTGGAGTTTACTCAGGCTTGATCAGTGGAATACTCGGGAAATCGTTTTATGTAATTTCTGACGACTGAGTGACGAAGGAACGAATTAGGCAGAATTTATTATTCTGACGGGACGGCATAGAGGCTCGCGTGTCCTCATGGGACAGTTCAGGACTATTTAAGGTTTTGGCGGGAGATATGTATCATTCTACGTCGGTCAGTCTTCTGCAACGTTATCTCTTTTCTTTTTCTTTTTCGATTAAGTTTCAGTCTTTCAAATAGGTTTGATACTGTATTATAGCAAAAGTATTTGGAAATATTGTCATTTGTCAGTTGTACCTCTGCCTCCGAGGTCCAGTGCCACTGCACTTTTATAGGGGGTATACGTTTCCACAATTTTTGGCCACTTCTAAAGCGTGGTTTTTAGTGTTTTTTTGTATCTGACGTGGCACAATTTTCTGTAATTTAAATGTAAATTTAAATCTAATTTACAAAGTCAGGAGAATGTAAAGAATATGTTAGCAGGATACATCCATCAGATGACTGACTGGCTCATCCTCAATAAACTCATTTCACATTGAATGTCTCGTCTTAGTGGAGTCAGAATATACAATTATTCTTGCATTGACAGATATTTCTATTTTCTTTGATAAAGTCCATTCCATCGTTTACTTTTACAATCCTCCATAGCATTAATATAGGTGAAAGGAGTTTTTTTTTCTGTTATTTCTTTTAATGTGTTTAGCAGTAAAGTTTAACATGATTTTTTAACTTTCACTTAAAGGTCCTGTTCGTCCACGCCTACCGTCAAAAAGACCAGTGTGTAAGTGGCCAAACCTTATTGTATTAGTAAACAATCTAAAGACCACAAAGCATGATGAGACTTCTCATCCTAGAGATGAACAATATGTTATACAGGAGCGCATGATCCGGAGCATACAACTCCCATACTACATCCATGTCACTGCGTTTTTACAGATTTATTTATTTTTAGTTTATATTTCCCTTGAGTTTTGATCCCTGCTTGTAGTTCCCTAAGCGGAAAAACTATGACTTAAGGAAATTTTAGTCTTTTTTATGCAGCAAAGCAGAGATAGAATTGGGGTATCAACGATCTGGGTCTTGATTTTAATTAATATCCTACAAAAAAGGAATCTAAACATAATAGTCTGCCGTGACAATAATTAATAACAGTTTATGCTCGGGGTTATGGGCTCCTGATGTAAATCGTTGGAAAGCCACATTTCTACAAATGCCACCTATCTTCAACGGCCATTTCTTTTCGTCCTCGTCAATGATCGATTCCATTCCTTTCTTTGAATCTGCATTTTACGGCCACCTCTTCACAATGGCGACGGCCAGTAAAATGCGTCACCAAACCTCAAAATAACCTCTCCATAACGGCCACAAAGTCAACAACTGAGGAGCTGTGTAAACCAAATAATAGATTAGCTTAAGATTAGGGGAATTGATAAACGTGTCGTGTCGGGTAAGTGCAAGTGTTTAGAAGGAAAATCAAGCGAAGGCAAAGATGGCAAGGAACTAAACATTATACTTTGTCATATTAATGTTGTCAATGTTTTGTTTGATTTTTAGATCTTCCCCGACCAGTGGCATTTTTCCCACTTAACAAGGCTGCTAAAGGAAGGGACTTCAAAAGAAGGAGTCCAACTGCGAGGCTTAGGAATGTGCGTGCCGCTCCAGGTCCACTTGGTCGCCCGGGTGGTTCCATTAAGTTCCTAGGCAAGCCGTCAAGTTATATTCAGTTTCCCAACAGACGAGGTGGGGCCTTAGACACTTCGCAAAGCTTGACAGTGCTAGCATGGGTTTATCCCGAACCAGGGTCAACAGGTCCTTTGTTCAATTACCATCCTAACGGTCGCGGCGTCCACTTTTGGCTCAGAAGTCCAGGAACGTTATACGCCAGATTTACGCGCCGCATGGGTCGGCGATATACCACGCCTGTGAAGAGCAGACGCATGGTACAACCTAGAAAATGGCAATTCCTTGGAGCGAGTTACAATAGGAATACCGGTACAGCAGCCTTGTGGAGGAATGGAAAGAAAATCGCTAGGAAGTTCATTGGTCGAATTCGGCTTGCTACTAATTACCCCGTGCGTATGGGAGCGAAGTTTGGAGACAGGCGCTACTTTAAGGGTAGAGTCACCTGTCTGCAGGTGTACGCTGTGGCGCTTACAAAGGCGCAGGTGCGACGTGCGGCCAAAAAATGCTTCAAAGCTGGTACGTTGTAGTTCATAATATCCTCAGGAAACCCACATGTTTACCATTCCACGAGGAAGCGTGTGACTTCCCTTTGTTTATTCTAATGACGTTTAATTGAAGTTTGGTGTTATTCAGAGGGTCACTGTTTCGTCAGTGAAAACTGTTATGCGTCACCCTCTAGAAATAAAGTTGTTACTTATTTATTCTTAAGTTCAGTTTCTTAAGGAAGCCGAGGCTATTCAGTCTCCTTGCATCACCACAAAAAACTTCTTTAATCTAAAACTGATTCCTTTTTAGTGACTAAAAGTCTATAAATGGCCATAATCATTTAAATTAAATTTTCTAATTTTTTTATAGCATGACCTTTCCCTTGGTTATGTCACTCATCATTACATTGTACAATTGCGATTATCACAATTGAATTCTATTACAGATACAGTTGGATTGCATTAGCTCTTCTAGTCAGTTTTCATTTTACGTTAACAATGTTTCTTCTTTATAAGCTTTTAATACTTGTCAAAATAATCCATAGTTATAAACGAACTTTATCTTACAGCTCCTCGTCCCGTCAGTGTTCGGCCAATACTAAGACCCCGTCTACCCAAAGCCCCTAAACGTAAGTAGTTCTTTTTATTAAAATAATATTTGACAAAATAGAAACATGCACCGCCCCTGAAATAACCTCCAACACCAAAACGATCTCCAAATTAAGCCCGAAATGACCCCCAAGGATTTTTCGGAATTGCGTTCGATCCAGAATAGGAACAGTTTGCACCAATACCAGATGTTCTGCATCATCGGCCGACTGGGTCATCCGGCCAGCCTCCAGCTAACCCGGCTCTAGCGCGCCGCCAGAAAATACCTCTGATACACAGGGAATGTTTTCAACAGCTTTTATTACGCGAAAATCCTTTATTGAACGGACAACAGCCACAGTCCCAAACTTTTGTTTATCCCTAACAAGAATACCTGCCTGTATTAAACAGGCATTTTTATTAAGGGAATGCGGACTCCTAAAATGTGATCATGACTAAAATGGTCGTGTTTAGACAGTAGCGTATCGTTTAAGTTAACGTGTATGCATGCAACGTGTGTTTAGCGGAACCCTAAACACTATTCCCCAATATTGTCCGCTTAATACAGGGTTGACTAGCTCTTTTATTAATTGCCACGCTATACATTTGCGGGCTGTATGTACCACCACAAAATTCAAAACATTTTGGTTCTGAACTATTAAATACTAGTTACTAGCAATGTTCACTCATGCTTGCTTGCTTGTGTTGCATAAAATACTGTGGTTCATGTGAAACTTAAACCTTGTATCTCTTACGGTAAATTCAAACTTGTCAATACGATATTATAAAATAATCAATAAACATATCATTTTTCTATCAAGCTTCCTATAACCCAATGGCAGTCTACCCTCTGAGCCGTGTCAGTAAAGGCCGAGACCTGAGTGGTCGTAAAAACCCTCCTGCCACCTTCGGCAGCGTGCGACCAGCTCCTGGACCGGACCGAAAGCAAGGCTCGTCATATCAATTCTACGGTCGTCCGAATAGCTTCATCCAGCTTCCGAATAGCGGTTCATTGGACACTGTGAACTCCATCACAATATCACTGTGGGTGTACCCCCAGGGACCAGGGCCACTTGTTAACTATAACCCCAGAGGACAGGGGGTGCAAATTTGGATGGTTAGCCCCACACAGTTGTTTGTGCGTTTTGTCCGGCGCCGAGGTCGAGTCCTGACCAGCCCGCTTATCTACAGAATTTACAGACGAAGCTGGAGTTATATTACGGCCACTTACAAGCGAACAACAGGCGAAGCAAGGTTGTATGTTAACAGCCGACTGGTCAAAAGAAAGGTTATCGGCAAAATTAAATTGGCCACTAACTACCCTGTCAGGCTTGGAGCAAAAATTGGCGGCAGTAGGTACTTTAAGGGACGATTGGCATGCGTGCAGTTTTATAACACAGCTCTCTCAGGAAGACAAATTGCTAGCAGGAAAAAAATGTGCTTCAGAACACGCGGTAAGAGACCACACCTGACATGTTGAGCCTGGTTTCCATATGATCGTTACGATCGCAAAGATTGCTGCAAAAAAGTTGAGCGATCGTTGCTGTGACCGGTTTGGTTTCCATATGATCGCTACAATCGTTGAACTTTTTTTTCACTGCGATCGCAGCGATCGTAGCGATCATATGGAAACCAGGCTTTAGATGAGATGAAAAGTTTACAGCCCAGTGACTGCAGGAGTCGAAATTTTCATATTTGCCACCGTCTGCTATAACCCGTTCCTTACGCTTCATGTCTTCACGAGTTAAAACCTGGGATGGGAACCTCTCCATAACAGGAGAAAGATGTATATTATGAGACTGACAAAGAAGTGTATCATGAATAGAGCTCCTAGTTACCTGTCAAGTTATTTTATGTTAGAAGAACTGTGAATATAATACAATTAATCAAAACTATAACAAAATTCTCGAATCTGATTGGTTATCAGCAGGCCCGATTAGTAATAGTAATTGGACTGAGTGGAGTACAATTCAGGGAGTAATCGGGCGAGTAATTTTAAATCGGCCGAGCGCGTAGCGCGAGGACGATTTGAAATTACGAGCACGATTACCCCTGAATTGTACGACACGAAGTTCAATTACTAATTAATCGCATCAATAACCAAATTCGAGATTAAAAAGTCTATGTCGACTCTTTTGTACTAAAAACGTCGTGGATATTTTTTATCAGTTTAAAAAGTAGAAGGAAAACAGCAAAAAAGAACCCATTGAAGTGCAACTGATTGACGCGCGCGCAACTAAGGTGTCCAATTACAGCTATCCGATTACAAAAAGTTTAAATTGGATAGCTGTAATTGGACACCCACGTGACCGCGCGCCAATTACGTGAGAAATAGGCGCGCGGATGAACAATCACAATCGAGAATTTTGTTATTGATACGATTAGAGCATTAATAGGACAGCTTACGCGTCATGTTTGTAATTGGACGATGTAATTGGATAGTACGCGTCATTTGCGCGCGCTATCCTTTTTCCGTGCGTGCATCTCGGTCAAAAACACTAAATTGTTATGTTTTTAATCA
>JAJLRJ010000008.1:41950872-41994872 GCA_024195265.1 Dendrophyllia cribrosa
GAGGTCCGTGCGCCATGACCGAGAGCAAAATATTTTTCTATCCGGCCCGACCTAACTTAGGCAATAAGTATTTTATCATATGACCAATATGGAGACAAAATTGCTTGAAATTTTAACGCGCGAGGCCATCCGCTTTTGTACTAGGGCCGTACGTCTTTTTCCGGCCCCGCTCGCGCAAATTCGTACGGCCCTCATACGGGACTTTTATCAATGGTTTTGCAAAGAAAAGGCTCGCAGGGCCGTACGGGTCATATGATAACAGCGCTTATGTCCAGTGAAAACGGGCGCGACATAAGCATAAGCATAAGTGCAAGCATAAGCGGAAGCATAACAGGGCTTATGTTCATTCATAATAGGCCCGACACGAGCATACGCATAAGCGCAAGCATATAAAAATAAAGTCTGGTTTCCATATGATCATCCCGATCGTTCCAATCGTTTGAAAAACTATCGAGACGATCGAAGCGACCGGGACGATCGTTGGTTGCCATATAATCGCTTCGGTCGTCTAAAATAGTGTTAGCGCGCGGCCGTTAGCATAATTCTTGGGTCCGACAACAGATTTTTGGCGCGAGATTCGCGAATTCTGAAGGAAGCGGTATGGCATCCCGTCCAGAACCAGAAGGGACCGATTTCCCCTTTTTCAAATATCAGCCGTATGCGGTGCGAATGTTTTCGTATTTCTTTTTTGCTTCGGCCGCGTCAATGTCGAATTTTTCTGCTATCTTTCGCCAACAATTCAACCTTGTGTACTTGTTTTTGTATTCTTTAACCTATTCCATGAATAGTGAAGAGTTCAGCTTACACGATGTTGCCGCCATTTTGGAACACAGAAAAGCCAGAAAGCAATGAATTCTGGGATAAAATGATGCTTTCTGGGATAGATTTCGATCCTCTCGATCGTCCCCATTGTCTCAGAGTGTTTCCATTTGATCGCTTCAGATTTTTCACGACAGCAACATGTATGTTTATTGAAAGACTGCGATTTAATCACCAATTTATTGTTGTTATTTAGTTACAGCGGAAGAAAAAGACGTCTATTGAGGGCCATCAGCAGTGCTCCATTCTTCAGAGGTGGGCCTCGTACAGGCGCTGCCCTTAAATACGTCAAAAGGAAATTGTTCAATTACCGATCAAGAAGAAGACAAAGAAAAGTTCTCTTAGTAATAACACACGGAAAGTCCCCTGACAATGTTGCTAAGCCAGCTAGTATCTTGCGCCGTGCAGGAGTGGAGATCATTAGCATTGGTGTGGGACGATTCATCAACATCGCACAGCTTCGGCAAATGGCAGGAAAACGGCGCGGTGGAGTGTTTGCATCCAGCTATAGAACTCTGCTTTCCATTGCCAAGGCAGTTGAAATTACAGCGTGTAGAGGTAAGGGATCAAATTCATTACATTCACATTACATTCATTTCATTACAACAACAACAACAACAACAACAAGAATTTATATAAGAATCTTTTTTATAAGGGCGTTGAGGCTAAGATTGGCCTGAAATTTAACAACGTGCCAAGAACGTACCCAGGCTGAGATATAGTTAAGAACATCTCTATTAACTATGTTTTACAAATGAGATGAGAAATGTGTACAAGTCTTTTTCCATTTTGTACTAGCAAGCTTCTCTAATAATTAGCAAATTGTAGAACTGGACCTACAATTCTTTCTTCTCATTCATGACTATAATTTACTGAACTACTGCACTATTTATCCTAAGAACCTGCTAAGAACGTTTTCAGGCTCAAATCACCAGCTCCAGCCCAAGGATTAGACGTTCTTTTATAATAAAGAGTGTATTAATCTGTCTTTCTATTGGTAGACAAAAGTGCTTAGCTTCACCTGGAGTTAAACTATGGTGCTTATTTTCATAACGTAAAAAATTAAGCCTGATGTGTTGCAAGGGTTTGTTTGATTTAACACTTAATGTCTGTCTGTATTTTGAAATTTTAGGTCCCAGACCTTTTGTGAAGCCTCCACCTGGAAGTGAGTAAATATTCGCGATTAGTTTTTGTTGCATATGAACATTGGGCTCAAGAACATTGAAGCGAGTCCAATGATTTACCTTCCATTGACTCGTTTTGGTGTTTTTTTTTGCTGAAACTGACTGATTGTCTATATTATGGCCGGGGTTTGTTATTGAGCGCTTTTTGAAGACTTGTAAAGCGAAGAGTAGAGACTAATGATGACTTCTCTGAATTCACTCGGCGAGATAGCGACACATATATTTTTGTACAAAAGAATAACACCTGAAACATATATTTTAAAATGTCAACAACTTTATGCCTTGCTTATACTTGATGTCATATATGTTTTCTTTGTCGCAGGACTCATATCATATATGAAACTAGTTAGCTCGCCACGAGTCTCTCGTAGCTCAGTGATTAGAGCATCCGACTGGTGTACGGAAGTATCCGATCGGTGTACGGAGTATCCGACCGGTGTACGAAAGCATCCGACCGGTGCACGGAAGTATCCGACCGGTATACGGAAGTATTCGACCGGTGTACGGAAGTATCCGATCAAGTGTACGGAAGCATCCGATCGGTGTACGGAAGTATTCGACCGGTGTACGGAAGTATCCGACCGGTGTACGGAAGCATCCGACCGGTGTACGGAAGCATCCGACCGGTGTACGGAAGTATCCGACCGGTGTACGGAAGCATCCGACCGGTGTACGGAAGCATCCGATCGGTGTACGGAAGTATCCGGCCGGTGTACGGAAGTATCCGACCGGTGTACGGAAGCATCCGACCAGTGTATGGAAGTATCCGACCGGTGTACGGAAGCATCCGACCGGTGTACGGAAGCATCCGATCGGTGTACGGAAGTATCCGGCCGGTGTACGGAAGTATCTGACCGGTGTACGGAAGCATCCGACCGGTGTACGGAAGCATCCGACCGGTGTACGGAAGTATCCGACCGGTGTACGGAAGCATCCGACCGGTGTACGGAAGCATACGACCGGTGTACGGAAGTGTCCGACCGGTGTACGGAAGTATCCGACCGGTGAACGGAAGTATCCGACTGGTGTACGGAAGCATTCGACCGATGTACGGAAGCATCCGACCGGTGTATGGAAGTATCCGACCGGTGTACGAAAGGTCATGGATTCGATTCCTATCGGGGACTTTTTTCTTTGTCCCACGCTCGTAAAATGATGAACATTACATCTTCCTACTATACATTTCCAGCCATGGATTGCATAACAAGTGATGTCTTTGTTTTTCGTTTTTTACAGTCATAATGCCACCAGGACTCAAGAAACCGAAGCCCCATGGCAAGGGTAGGTGATTCATTATATACGGAATTTGTGTTTCTAGCTTTAAATGGCTCAGTGATCTTAGCATTTTTACGGTGTTTCCTAGAAATAAAAGATATCGAAAGAAAAACTGGAAACATATTCTCTTAACCGATGCAGAACCACCTTAACATCTGGAGTTTAAAGGTTGAAAATAACAACTATTTTATGCTGTTAGCAGTACACAAAATGCCAAACATTACTTCGAGCAAAGTTCAAAAGTGGCTGATTGGCGTCAAGTGAATTGCGCAAATCAAGGAGTGGTAAAAAAAATCGACAAAATTTACAAATGCCAATCATAGCAATGATACTTGTGCCCATGTGAAATCATTTTAGAATTTTTTTCTTTTTTCCGATACAACGTAGATATTTTGGCTGGCCAAGCCACCCTTCTACAGGTACAATGAGGAAAATTGACAGTGGTATACGTGTTTATATAGAGAAATAACTTGCGCAATTACGTAAGTACGTATTTTTCCATTGTACCTGAGGAAGGCAGGTTTGGCCAGCCGAAATATGGTACACAATAAACTTAAAATCTACCTTGTATCAGTCTCTGCTTCTACGGTATATTTTCATTTGTTTGAGCAGATTAGATCATTAATTTTATTGATTTATTATTATTGATACTATCATCATTTTTTTGCGTTATAAAACGTTTCTATATTGTGTAAAAGATTCATTTCTCTGCCTCATGCCAGACGGATCAATAACCAGGCGTCGAATTTCTCGTTTAATTTCTGCAAAAATGATGTGTATATCTTAATCTTGTCTGCAGTAATTTCCCGTGCATTGGACATTGGATTGATCGTCGATGCTTCAGCAAATGTTCGTGGCAAAAACTTCCTTCGTCTTCGCAACTTTTTGAAACAAATAGTGGCGTCGTTCTCTGTTTCCCCAAGGGCCACCCGATTCGGCGTGGTAGAGTTCAGCAGCAAACCCAGAAAACTGTTTGACTTCAACCGCTTCACAAATCAAGCAACATTATTAAATGTGATGGGTCGTATACCTTTCATGAACGGTAAACCTAAGGTGGGAAAGGCACTGAAGTATGCAGCGGCTAAACTGTTCTCACGCTCCACAAGAAAAATGGTTGCTATAGTGATCGTAGCCGGGAAATCACGTGACAAGGTTGCAGTTCCCGCGCGCCGCTTGCGACGTGCTGGTATTAAAGTACTAACAGTGGGCATAGGTAAAAAATACAGCGTGACGCAACTACGACAAATGGCTACTACAAGGAGAAATGTGTTTACTGCACCCTTCAAAACGCTAAACAGCATTGTGAGAGTTATAAAACAAAGAGCCTCCAAAGGTAGGAGTCATAAACTGAAAGCCGAGTGTCTTTTCATCAAAAGGAAAGAATTGCCCCAAGTCAAACTATTAAAGTGTCTGACTATTTTTTTGTTTCACTGAAAACGTGGAATCATTGCAGTATAGAGTGGTTTTCAATAGCGTTCCGCCCAGGTGACGTCATATTTGGCAGCATTGCATTGTGGGATCGAAATGCGGACAAATATTTCAAAATGGCTGCCTCGGAAACACCAGATTTTGCGATTCCTGTACATGTTGAGGATAATTGTCGAGTTGTACCCAAGAACAGTGCTTCGTAACACCTGCTTTTTTCGTAGCTTCCTGCATAGTTCTTAAATGTTTGTACGCATTTCAATCCCATGATGCTGCGCGAGTTTTCTATTTTTAGAATCTGGGCGGAACGCTATTGAGTGTTGTAAAACCAAAACCAATCACAACAGACGCAGACAATCCAATGAACCAATCAGAGCTCAAAACAAATACATGTCGCCGGCGCCAGGCGCGGGAAAACGCGTGCGAGCAAGTCACGATTGGTTTTGGTTTTACTTTTGATTGGTTGAGAAAGTGGCGCGAGATTTTTTATCCAATCACAGAGCGTAAAAACCAAAGCAATTGCAAAGTTACTTTCGACACTCAATTGAAAACCGCGGTATAATGAGCCTTATATAATACTTATATGAAATTAGATACGATGGAAACTCCATTAAGGGGACACCCTTGGAACATGGAGAAGTGTCCCTCTAGTGGAGGCGTTCGGCTTTGCATGGAGGTTAGGGAAGCAACCCCCAAATGATGAATTTTAGAGGTTTAAAGAAGGAATAGAAGAAAGAAAATGATTTTTGGAACACCAACAGACAGTTGATACCCACGCAAGAGCACCCCAGGTTGTTAGTGGACTAACTTGGTGTCCGTCTATAAATAAGTAACTACAAATTCTAATTTTAAAAATTCACTACATCTCCAATATTTCTTATTTCTCTAAATTTTACCAATCCTTTGAGAAAAACTATTTCCTCCCAAACATACCCAAAAATCACCCAAAATTTTACAAAAAAAACCCATAACATAGATAAGTGAAATGAGCGTAGAGTTTTTGGATTGCTTGAAACGTGAACGAGATATTGCCATTAAACCCATGTCGAGTGGCGGAAAATGGCATTTTGGTGTACCCCCGCCTTAAACCTGCAACAGCAACTTTGAGAAACACCCGCAACCTTGGTCTGTTCAAGTTGTGTCTGAATATTGACTTCAGTGTCACATGTTAATTTCTGAATAGCCCGTCATTGGGAAATTACTGTACAAAACACAAGTATTTCTGCATTTTGATTTTACTTTGAAATTCAGGCAGAAACTTGAACTATAACTGTCTAATGGCCCTGTCACACTATTGCGTATCGTACTGGCGTATGCCAGCGTATGAAAAATATCACTCATACGCTGGTATACGCTGTCATACGCTAGGGGTACGTTAGGCATAGGTTGTATACGTTTGAAGCACGGTCGCATACGGTGGCATACGCTGGCATACGGCGAGGCAGAAAATTTTTTTTAAGCATGCTTAAAAATTTTGTGCGTATTCGGACGTATGGTTTATACGCTAAGCATACGCTGAATACGCGAGAGTTACGCTAGAGGTACGTTACTCATAGGTCAAGTACGCTGGTCATTTTGTGCGTATGAAAATTATTTTATGAATTTTCATACGCAACTCATACGTTTCTCTCATACGCAATAGTGTGACAGGACCTTTAGAAGGAATAAAACTTCGCGCAGACAAGTTCCCGGGAGAAACGATTATCACATTCATTCTTGCCTCCAAAACAATACGTTTTTTATGAAATACAGTTGGCTGTTTTCAGATTAGTAAATGGTACCATCACGGTACAAAGTAGATAAGTGATCTGAAACATGTCCCTTAATTGTCACTGTGCCCTTTGAATGAGGTCTGATTTCATTTTATTAATAGTCCATTACCTGTTCCACTGTAAAATCTGCTTCAGTTGGTGTTTTGTGTACCCATTAACAGATAAGCTGTTCCCTTAATGAAGGTTGGAATACCGTTCGGGATGCTCAAAAAGTGTCCCCGTCTCCTTAATAAAGGTGTTCCTTCAATAGAGGTAATAAATACAAAGATTATATTAGAGTCTTGCCGGGACAAAAGTTTCTGTCTTGTTGAAGGAGGTGTCCCCTTAATGGAAGGGGAAGAAAGCAGAGATTGCACTGTAAAAAGCTATATCTTGATATTTACATCTCTGTGTATATTTATATATCTTCTGGTTATATTTCTCAGTTCCGCGACCTGTCCGTCGTCCCGTACCAGTTAAACCGCGACCAGGTGTGTATAAATCGTCCAGCCAGTAAACGCTGGAAAACTCATAGTTTTCAAAATCTATTCGGGACTTTTACGTCGCCGTTGTCATATCGTAAAGTTTCTATTAGACAGGAGCACTGGCAAAGCGCCGGACCGATTAGCTGCTTAGCTCCAATGTGGACTGGGATTACCTTGACCTGCTGTCTATTTTAATATCGCGATTAATAATATAAAGTTAACATGAAATTTATTTAACAGGTCGTCCTCTTCGACCTCGACCCAGGCCCCGACCAGGAAAACGTCCTCGTCCCAGACCCCGGCCAGTATTACCTTTACCAAGACCAAAGCGACCAAAAGGTTTGTTAACAATACGATTGCATTCTGCTTGTTTGGAATCAATTTGTCAACGCGATTATTAGCTAGAGGCAAAACAGACTGCAAACATTTGACCTCTGACTTTATTTTTTTAGATAAATTTAGATTAATAATACAAACCAACACGACGAGCCGAGAAATATACTAGTGTCTAGAGAAAGGGTGAATAACTGACTGTAAGCCTTCTTTGCCTACAAGATGGGTGTAGCTGTGGGTGTCTAAAATAAGCGAATAGTAAAAGCCGTTGTGAATAGTGGCTAAACAGTATTTTCTTTTTCTTTAATTTAATTTTAACGTTAAATTAGGGTTAATATTTTAGTGTGAAATATCTGTAAATTCTTTTTTGACAGGAGGAAGAGTACGTTATCGCTATATAGGAAGGTACCGTACCCCACCAAGACTGGGGCGACCTGCCCGCACTATCACTCGCGGTAATCCCGTGAGTTCGTGTTTCCGATTGGCGCGGGCAAGGCGAAGAAGAGCTTTTGCTATCCGCCGTGGACGACAGTGTTACTTGTCCACTATGACTTCCGCTATGTTTACAAGACGCGGTATAACAAGGCTTGGAGGTCTCAAAGTGTATGTTGTATCAAAAGGTAAGAGATGGTGGAGTAACGGTCAGGTAAACTAGTTCTTTTACGTTTCGTAAGTTGAACATACAACTGAAAGAGAAGTCTAACTAACTTTATTGTTATTTATACCGCCGCAGTAGTGACGAGTCAGGATTAGTGTTGCTTGCTACATGAACTTTCTTGTAACTAACGTAATGACTTGTGATGTATATCCTTCAGGTTCATCCAGACCACGAATACGCCCCCGACCCAGGCCCCGCGGACCACGAATACGCCCCAGACCAAGGCCCCGCAGACCAAGAATCAGACCTAGACCCCGCCCAAGGCCAATGCGACGAGTATGGAAATATCGTAGGATTGGTAAATACAGAATAACGAAAGGCCGTGCTTCTCGAGGCCTCCGATACCTCGGAACGGTAAGACCAAGATTGAACCCGGCCAAACAGTGCTCAATCATTGCTCGAGAGAAACGATACCGATATTTCGGAGTGCGAAGTAGACGCTATTGCTACGGTGCAAGGACCAAGAGACCGCTGACCATAAATGGACGAACAACTGGCGTCCGCGGCGTGATTGTTTATAAGATTGGAAGAGGTAAGACTGGGAGCTAAATATTATAAAATACGCAGCTACTCGCATGTTACGCTTCATTGTTTTCAATGCAGCATTATCATGTTTAATTAAACGCTGTGAAAGAATATACATTAGCAATATTCCACAATTCAATTTTGAAAATGAAAGCTGAAAACGTCTCGCAATACTTTAATTTTTCACCAGGACGCTTCAGACAGAAGCCGAGGAGAGCAAGGCCACGTAAGGGCGGACGAGTCTGGCATTACCGTTGGTTAGGACGCTTTCGATCACCAAAAGGAAGGGGTCTGGGGAAGAGATTAGGCAGAGTGACAGGCAGAAGAAAAGTTTATAGTTGCGCTTTCCTTGCAAAGCGCAAGAGATATCGAGCGTTTGCACTACGTAGGGGCCGTTTGTGTTATGGAACACTTTCACTAAAAACCTACATAACCAAACCACGTGTTAGGGGAAGATTTAGAGCCGGCGCAGGAGGGTTACGCTTCATTGATGCTTACTCCATCGGGAAAGGTACTTACATGCGTACATTTTAATTGATACAAATAAAAGCCAAGCTTGTCTAGTTGATTGACAGACAATCTAAATGTGCCCGAGCAAAGAAAAATTGTTGTGTAGAAACATTCTTATAGGAGGAGTGGAAGGAAGCATTGCATACAGTCTCATTAATCTAAAATTAACTCATTGTTCTTGTTTTTTAATCGTTCATCAGATAAGTAATAGTAATTGAACTGAGTGGAGAACAATTCAGGGATTAATCGGGAGAGTAATTTTAAATCGGACGAGCGCGTAGCACGAGTCGATTTGAAATTACGAGCACGATTCGATTACCCCTGAATTGTACGACACGAAGTTGAAAGTAACAAAATTCGAGATTAAAAATTCGAGATTAGAAAGTCTATGCGGACATTTTTGTACTCAAAACGTCAAGGATATTTTCTATCAGTTTGAAAGCAGAAGAAAAACAGTGAAAAAAGAACCCATTTAAGTGCGATTGATTGACGCGCACGCAACGTAGTTGTCCAATTATAAAAAGCTGTAATTGGACCCCACGTGACCGCGTGCCAATGACGTAGGATGACCAATCACAATCGAGAATTTTGTTTTTGATACGATTAATGATGTAATAATAATAATAATAATAATGATTATGATGATGATAATAATTATTATTATTTCATTTTTGTGTCGAGAAAGTGTAGCCGAAGGAAACTCCTCCTACTAATAGGAGATATCTACTACAATTAATAAAAAAAGAAAATCTGTATTCAATGAGGGTAGCTCATCTCACTGCAGCAGGGTGCAAATAATTCTTCCTAATTTACATGGAAGATATCGAGAGAAAATAAATGTTAGTGCAGGTTATCCTAAGGTTACGATGACAGACATAAATTCATGACAAATTTAATTTCTCTTGTTTCATTTTTAGGCCCTTATACACGCCCAAAAAGAAAAGGCAAGTACGATCCTTACTTCTTTAGAAAGACGAAATTTAATTATGTATGAAAGAACGCCACCGTGTACTAGGTTTTGCTCCGATGGCTAATTGAATCTTGAAGATTTCTTTTAATCTTTCTGGGTGACTCAAAACTCACCGTCTTCTTCCCACGAGTGCATCGCAAAAGTATCAACAGTCTTCCTGTTTTAATAAGAAATCAGGAGAATTTTAGTACTTTTAAGTCATTGTTAAAGACCCACTATTTTAGAGAAGCCTTTAACGTGTAACCTTAAAATTCCCTGATATATTAATTGTAAATAGTTTTATCATGTTGTTGTTATATAATTATTGCAAATAGTTCTTACCTTTTTATCAGATTATTATCAATTTCTTTAGCATTACCTTATACTTTGTTATTGTAACATTTTATCTATTTTTGTTATGTTTTATTTAACTTGATTGAAAAATGTAAAGCGCGTCTGATCATATATTATGCATGTTAATTCGCGCTATATAAGCAATAAATTATTATTATTATTATCACAGCAAGTGTTTTGTTTTTACTTTTGATAAAATGTTGACTGAAGAAGGTTTGATTTACTTCTTTATTCGTGCTTTCGATGTTCTTTTAATCATTTTGTTTTTCCTTTGTTGATACCCGTTGTCACTCCTCGCAGGTTCTCGTGGTAGTTCGAGAAAAAGAAGAATTAGAGCGCAAAGACGAAAGGCTAGACGAAAGCGAAGGAAGAGAGCGCGGATAGCAAAAACCAAAAAACTAAAAAGAAGATTGAAAAGACGTTTAAGACGATTAAGGCGATTGAAAAGGAAACAGATGCTGGCAGCGAGACGAGTCCGGCGCCTGAGACAACTGGGAAAAATGAAACGACTGAGAGCGGCACTAAAAGCAAAACTTGCTCTGGCTAAGAGACGTCTACAAATGAAAAGAAGAATTCGTGCTCGCAAGCTGAGACTTAAGCGACGTTATTATCGACTGCAAGCAGCAAAACGGCGAGCGCGCATGCTTCGAGCAAGAAAAAGAGCCATCAGGAGGCTGCGCATGAGAGCAAAGCGTCGCATGCAAAAACTGCGGCTATTGGCTAGAATGAGGTTAGCACGTGCGCGAAGAATCGCCAGATTACGACGGCTGAAGCGGTTTCGAATGATGGCCAAGCTACGAGCGAGACAACAAGCACAGAGGAGGCGAATGATAGCATTAGCAAGAAAAAGAATGGGTTTTCTACGACGAAGAATCCTTCTCCGACAACGAGCGATTCGAGCAAGATACCGCAGAATGCAGCAAAGAGCAACAAGGTTACGGACACTCCGATTTAGGGTAAGCGCTCGACAAAGATCCATGAGAATGCAACTTTTCAAGATAAGAAGAATGAAGACGGTTGCTTGGCAAAGAATGTCGTACTACAAGCGTGTGAGGCAGCTTAACAATTGGAAGCGATGGCGAATCTATTATTATCAACTGGTGAGAAGAGCCGGGAGGATTCAAGTGAGATTGGTTAGATATCAACGTCAGCTGTCTGCCCTTAGACGAAGGCGACGCTTGCTGGCGCTAAGACAACAACGCGCGGCAAGACGAATGCGGGAATACCAAAGGAAGAGATGGGCATGGTTTAGAAAACAACAGCAGAAACTCAAGAGACTCATAATGAAGAGAATGCGAAGAATGCGAGGTGAATAAAATTAACTGATCTACCCTGACATTCCAGGCCCAGTCTTAGCATAAAAGTTAAATACAGTAGATTCTCGTGAATGAAAAACAAAGGACAGATTTGAGTGGTTATAAAATAAAACTATCTTTTATATAAACATACTCCTATGAATTGTTGATGTTCAAAACGTTCTCCAGCATTTAGTGTACAGTATAGTGAGGTAATAAGGAGCTGTCCACAAGAGGTTCGACTGTAACTAGATCGAGGATTCTCGAAAACGCAAAGTTACTGCGCTACAAGCAAAGAAAACGCAAGGAAACCATTGTCAGAGGATATATTTAAAAGCATTAAGTGGAACGTTTATTGCAAGTTTTCTATGTTCTTAGATGTTAGATCTTTAAGTTTGTTTTATTTCAACGTCTTTTAGAAGACTGGGTTTAAAAGAGAGGAGGGCTTGATACTATGATTTACCCCAATGCGTTAATTAGGTCATGTTTGAATAGTCTTATCTCTACTTTGATTGTTCTTTTGCAGCTGGAAAGAAAAGAGGGGACATACTGTCGCACAAACCATCGACAAAAAAAGTACATGAAACGCCGAAGGAAAGTCAGCACATCGGTAAGGTTCTCCTGGGCAGAATAGATTCAATCAAAAATCGTTTCCTCTCATACAAGGCCCTAAGCAGCACTATTGTTTGCAATTAAAGCAATTGCTCCCATAAACCCCGCGTTACCGGTGCGATGCTTTAACCAACTGATCTATAGAGCCACATACATCGAGAGCCACGTCAATTGTGACTTCATGTGTTCCCGTGAAAGTGATATAGAATGACAAATAAAGTATATGAATGAATCACTGTTCGGGTGTATTGGACATGGGTGTCATATATGCGGTACTGTAGCAGCTCCATTGTTGTGGTAGCTGTTGGTTTTAGTGCTAGGGGAGCCATTGTTTCTGTTGTTTGTTGTATTGTCCTCTCGAAGCAGCGGCGGATCCAGGATTTTTCTTAGGAGGGGGTGCATCTCTAAGGAATGACTTAACTGAAGGGTGACGTAAACAAATTATAAAAGCGAACAACGCAGACTAGTATGCAGGTCATCACAATGGGGGGGGGGGGGGGGGGGGAGGGGGTGGGGGGTTAGGGTTAGGGTTAGGGTTAGGGTTAGGGTTAGTCCCCTAGATCCGCCCCTGCCAAGGGTATCGAAGCAATGGTGTGAGACCTTACGAGACCTGCAACATCTCCCCATATATGAACTGGCTGCGGAAAGAGAATGTAAAGTGAAGAAATGATCCTTGCAGTTACGTACAATAATGAGAGAATCGAATTGATCCTTGCACTTACGAACAATAATAAGAGTTCAGTCTTAAGTTCAAGACATTTATTATTCCTGCTGTTTTTTTTATGATTTCTTACCTTGCCGTGGGAAGCGTTGCAATTGTCCAATCTCTTTGTAAAAATATAGAAAGATTGTATTCCAATTTTTGATAGTGTAATCATTAACATTCACCTCGTAATGCTTAATATGTTTCAGTACACAAAGATTTACAGCATGAGACCCCTGACCTTTTCTGGCAATTTGAAGATTCCGCGTCAGGAAAATCCCATGATGCCGTTCACAACAGCGTCGCTCGATTTCTGAAAGGGGCGCACGTTGTCTCAACAAGGACGCGAGGACATGTAGCCACCACCAGCGATAAGAGGGGATGGATATCCCTTGGAGACTTTAAAGGTAATGCGGCATTCCCGGTTAATCATGTGATGGACGAATAGCTGTTTTAATATAAAGAATAGCCAGGAATGCTATAAAACGAGAAGTGAGGATTACTTTATAAAGAGAAGTGAGGATTGCCATGTAAAGAGAAGTGAGAAATGCTATATAAAGAGAAGTGAGAAATGCTACATAAAGAGAAGTGAGAAATGCTATATAAAGAGAAGTGAGAAATACTTTATAAAGAGAAGTGAGAAATACTTTATAAAGAGAAGTGAGAAATACTTTATAAAGAGAAGTGAGAAATACTTTATAAAGAGAAGTGAGAAATACTTTATAAAGAGAAGTGAGAAATACTTTATAAAGAGAAGTCACTTTACGGATATTGAAGTTAAGTAGCAGCTTGATCCAGCATCTGTTATAACTTTTTGCCTTTTTAGGGAAATGTTTCAGTGATCCAGACCAGTGTAAACATAAAGGCATGACAGTGATGGCTTCTCTTAAACTTGACAAGAAACAGTTCCATAAAAAGTCTAGTTCGTACTTCCTGTCCAGCGGAGGACAAACAACGCGGGCTCGTGGTTTCGCCTTCCTTCATCTCGTGAACCGTTACATCATCATACTCAGTACACACAAAAAACAGTGGAAGTTAGAAACACGAGATCTTCCACAAGGATGGTTCAACGTGGCTTTCACTTGGAAGAAAGACGGTTTGCTTAAGCTGTATGTCAATGGCAAGGAAGTTGCAAGCGGGAAGCCTATTACAGTTTCAAGGCCAAAGGATGCGTTCTCTACCCTTGAAATTGGACGTCCAAACAATTCTCTCTCGCCAATTTTCAGAGTACCAATGGAGATCGATGATCTTGCTCTGTGGGAGAAAGCTCTAACAAGTGACGAAATTAGTGCCTTGGCTAAGAAAGGTGAAAAACCTCTTTTTATTTTATTGACACTTTACAGAAATTAAAGTAGAAATACTGATATCTCTTCGTCCGATGTAGACCTTTTTGCATGCCAGTTTCTTGCCTCTGTGTGGTGGGTCTATCTTAAAAATGGACTTAAAACAGTTTTGTATGCCAACGGTTTCCGTAAAAAGTACACGATGACACTCATGGCCGCTGGATCTGTGTTTTTCCTTTGAAACTCCAACAAAATTCAGTTTTGATGCTGGTGACAAATGTTAAACGTGCTATGTTGTTCCCAAACTAAAATACACCATATGTTTAAATAGGTGAAGAAAACCGAAAACTACAATATGTTTATGTTTACTTAGATGAAGCAAAAACGACCAAAGAAGAGGAAAAAGAGTGACATGCCAGCAATAAATGAAGAACGAAGGACAAGATATTTAATTGACATCGAGATCAAGCAAAATATCTATCTGATTTACATTATAGGCATATATTGCTATGTGAGGAATGCAATGGATCACAAATGTATGCAATGTGCTATGGCTTTCAAAGGGTTATTTCGGTTATTATTCAGGGCTACTCTTAACGCAACGACAATCAAGCAGATCTTAGAGTGGATAACCATCATTCACCCTTCTCAAACAAAACCCCATTCGCACCAACGGGTAAACATGTTTAAATGTTGTTTAGTTTAACTACGTCTTTAGCCTCTATCTTGAACGTTTTTAAATGTATATGACTCAAACTACCTGGAATGGCAATAAAAGTCAATAAAGTTTCTTTCAGTAAAGATTTCACTCCAAATATTACGGGAGGTTAGGAGGTATTTTTCTAAACCTGTTTTAAAAACATGTTTAAGCGCTGGTGTGAACGGGGTATAAGATGTTTTTTTTTGTGTAGATGGTCCTGATTACAAAAGTTGTTGTCGTTGGATTCAGAGAAAACCTTAACATTTGTCACATTTTTAGACATAAAAATACGTTATAGGTAACCAGAAATCTGACAATCATTGTAAAGGGGAAGTATCACGGAAATGTTTGTTCAAAGCCGTGCTACAATACTTTTACTTATTAACAAAATATTACTAAAACACTAAGAAAAAGAAAACAACCAATTCTTGAAAGAGGAACAAATTATGGTCTGTTCTAGCTTATTTTGGAGACGAAAATGTGAGAACTTGAACCAAAAAATTAGGCTAACTTTGTAATTCATTCAGCCCAGTCCGTCTATGACTCGAAACACTCATCGACATCAAGTTGTGGTGATTTATCACAGCACTGGACCGTTATATTTCGGTTTCTATTAATACAAAAACATTTTTTTTGGTTTCTAAAATTGCACCCAGAAATCCCCGTGATCCCTCCCCTTTAAGTAACAGTTTAAATGGATCCCCATTCTGCATAATGAATACATGGTAAATTCACTGGTTGTACAGGTTGTAAAAGGTGTATAAAACGCAATAAAAGTGCTAACCTATCGTCCCTTGACAATAATGTTTTATTGGAAAATGATGCACGAAAAACAAGTTATTTCAAACTGCTGCTTACTACCAGCTGAAACATTCCCCCTCCCCCTCCCCCTCCCCCTCCCCCTCCCCCTCCCCCCCTCTCCCCCCTCCCCCCTTCCCTCGATGTTTTTCTCTGGCACTGCTATTTAGTCTGGCTATTTAGCAGAAGGGAGTATTTCCCTCGGCTATAGCCATTTTGACACCTTAATAAAAGTCGTTGATTGAACAGTTATCATTCAATCAATCAAGCCAGCAATCATTACTCGTGGCACAGCCAACAAGTTGTAGATTCGGCTCTGACTTTTCATTTTCTTTCTCGTGTGACATTAGCGCATGCAAATTTATGCACGCATACATTGTAGTTTCACTGGTCTAATTGGTTGACACGCGACCTCATGATCTCGCCCTTTGTTTCAAGATGGCGGAAAAAAATCTCTCCGTGTGTTGACTTGATAAGCAGACGGAACAATTACAGCGTACACGTTTTGAAGACAATGCAAGGCGTTCATGGATGGATAGGACCGTTTGATATTGTGTTCGCCGCTTATTGCTGTGGGATTTTTGTTCCGGCAAGTTTTGTGTTTTATATAATTTGCTATTTTCCTAGCGATCGAGGTTTCCGGCAAATGTTACTGGATGTTGATGTAGTGAATGTAGTGTAGTCTTACTTTTTAGACATAACTGTTATGTTTTTCCGTAAAAGTATTCAAAACACTCAGGAATTAATACTGAAATGGGTTAGAGACGCCACAAGTTCAAGCTGTGTACAGCTTCTTGTTTAC
This sequence comes from Dendrophyllia cribrosa, assembly GCA_024195265.1. NCBI lineage: Eukaryota > Metazoa > Cnidaria > Anthozoa > Scleractinia > Dendrophylliidae > Dendrophyllia > Dendrophyllia cribrosa. The sequence goes on from JAJLRJ010000008.1 coordinate 41,967,334, forward strand.
TCAATAATCAATCAAATAGATAAGCAAACATATATACAGGTAAAGAGAATTTAGGACATGATCACGGAAGAAAAGAGTCTTGATTTGACAAATTCTTCCTGTTAAAACGCATGAGATCTATCGAGACCATTCTGAATGTTGGATGAATCTAAAGGATTGAACCTACCACGATCCACTCAAACCATATGACAGCTATCGTGGTTGTGCGAAAGCCAATGTGCTGTCATTGGAGCAGCCAGTGTTATCCTCAGAAGGTTTCCAATAATAAGCCAGCGATCGTTATTTGATGGTCAGTGTTCGCATTGTAACGTCAGAGTTTAACGTCGTTTTGGTCAACATCAAAAGATCTGCCCGGCGGAGATCTTGCACACTCACTCTTGCACGGAGGTCGAGTTCCGGTTTGTTCACTTAATATGTACCCGCAAAAATTTAAACAAATCAAGACAAGACAGTGAATGTGGAACAAGTCAAATTTGTCTTGTTAATTATTAAAAGCTCGTGCTCATACTTCCGTGCGAACGTAATTTCTCAAAAATATTATCGAGAAAAGGTTGTTTTTGTAAGTAATGATTAATTTTATGGATTGAAAACTAACTTTTTGAAAGTCAATATAAACGATCGGTGGAATGATGCGGGTATTATTTGACCTCCACCGAAAATAAGGTTTGTTTACGATTTTAGCGCCGTTTGTTCCGATTTAATTCGTGATACAAGACTTTGTTTGTGTTCATTCTATTTAAGTTTTCTGTTATGATATTCTTTACTTAAACAATTTCATACTCCAAAAAACTTTTAATAACTCTATTGAATATGGTTAGTTTGAAAGCAAAACAGAAGAAGTTACCATTCGTATCAATGGACGCGAAGTGCGTTTTTCACCTTGTGGTTCTTGTAATTCTATTGGGTAAGTCCACTAATCATTCTGTTCTCTAACAATTAATTCCTTTGGAAGTTGATGTATACTTAAAAGTAAAGCTAAAGTTTTCTATTAAAAATGACCTTCATTGAACAGGAAGAATGCTGTTAAAAGTATATAGAATATATGACCACTGCTTATTTCAAAACTGCACAAGCATGTCACATGGTAAACGAGTCCTTGTTGACTTTGCCACCTTCCAAACGAGTTAATCACCTACAAGTTTTTAAGCCTTTACCTGCTTTGTAAGAAAATAGCAAAAGTAGAAACCATGTTAAATAAACTGAATATAGCTGCTGGACAAAAAGGCCGGTTAGCGAGAGAGCGACGTCCGGATATCAATTTAAACTTTGTCCATTTATCTTGTTATTGTTTGGCTAATGTAAGAGTGCTTTTGCAGTTAAGTACTTGACCTCAGCTAAACAGTTTGCTGGTTTGATTGTTTCTTTAAAAGTTTTAACCACAACACCGAAGCAGTCATTTATAAATAACAATATTTTATTGATTTCTTCCCTAAGGATTTAGTTGCGGCGCGACTAAGAAGGAAAAGAAACGTTTTACTTCACTGGACTTGGAAGCAGGTGAATATACTGAAACAAAAAATGCAGTGTTCATATAAACTTCTGTGGAATTCATAGAGATTATTTTTACATATGAGTATTTTTACGAGTCCGTCTGACGAGTAAAAATGCCCAGCCGTATTACACAACTTTTCTCTGAATAAATTGTTTATTATACGACAGTCATCTTTTCTCCAATCCTTAAGTTTTTGAAAGTGTTTTTCTGGCGCGCGGTCAGAAGAGTGTAATAACGTGTAATATTTGCAATCGTTGTGGTGCGTATTTGCACTCTAAAATGCTATGTTGAATAATGAAAGGATTTCTCGCACCGTGGAAAACCATATCTCGACCCATGTAAAGATATCAATTTTATTTTCACTGTAAAGAGTAAAGGTATCAATATCTTGAGAGTCTTCCTCAGAAATCTTAGGCAGTCTTCGGATATTTTCGGAAAATATTAGAAAACGTTCGTACAAAATCGTCGAAAATTTTCGGGAAATCTTCGGAAAACTATTAAAAACTTCTTAATTAGTCTCGTTTTCATGACTGCTTGGAGATATGAAATTAATCTTCGAGTGTTCAACTCGATATCTCACTTGTTTGCTGCGTTCACTCCACAAAATAAAACATGATAACAGCAGCAAGAGGTACTGCAGCATGAACCTTGTAATTATAGTTTACATCCCAAAAAGATGGATGGAAAGAACGTTTTTTAATTGACTTAAAATATTTTAATAATATTGATCATTATTTTACTTCCCAGATAAACGAGTAACAGTTTGTTCAAGAGGAAAAAGTCCAATGACGTGTGAATCCCCTGGCTCAGCAATCGCCATAACAGGTGTCTTCTGGGGACGGGAATCCCCCGATATTTGCCCATCAGAGGATGGGGACCCGGTAACAAACTGCCCCACAGCCCCGGAGGCGCAGCATGTTGTCAAAGAAATGTGCGAAGGAATGGGAAGTTGTGTTTTGGAGGGAAAAGCTGAGAAATTACAAAATGGCAGGCATTGTTACGGCGTCCAAAAATATCTTCTTGTGAACTATACCTGTGTTGCACAGAAAAAAGAAGTTGTTTTGTGTGACACCGAGAGGTCCATACTGTTCTGTCCTTCTGACTGGGTACTCAAGATCAACTCGGCTTTCTGGGGCCGTGAACGAACTGACGTTTGTCCATCCGCGAAAGGACAGGAACTGTGCCTCGGGGCATCAGAAACTGTCTCCAAACTTAGAAGCAGATGTAACAATATTCCCTTCTGTCCTGTGAAGGCATTTTATAAGGAGTTACAAAATGGAGGTGAAAACTGCCCTCGGGTGAACAAGTATCTCATCGTCAACTACAGCTGTCGGCCCAGCCCCGATATCGGGCGGCGAGGACAACTCGGGCTTATTCCACTGTCGGTTTATCGTAACCTCAGACTCAGGTCAAGAATATGGAGCCCAGATGATCTGAAGAAACGTTCGCAAGTTACAAGGGCACACAGTAGTAACAAAGGCAGACAGTAGTTGGTTAAAGAACGACAATGAATTCTCTGTATAGTGTATAGTGAAACAATTCTTCAATGTAAATAAAAGTCAAATTCAAAATCAAATCACGTGAATTAAAAATGTGATCAACTAGATCGTTCTCTTGTAAACCGCATTTTGTAATATAAGCAGCATGAAAGTAAATAAATTATGTTCTTTTCCTCTTGGTCTCGCTTTGTGGCATCTTATAAGTGATCTTGTTCCTATCCTAGACTTAAGAATTTGCTTTTCTTAGTCAATACAATTGATCTAAAAAATGTGATATCAGTAACAAACGCCATATTTCAATATCAACTGCACTTTTGTCAGTATCCCAGTGTCGGGGGGTAATCACGTTTAAAACTGACGGAGAGTTGCGAAGGATTTTTATGGGTTTGGAATTCTTCGCTTCTTTAGGGATTTTTCAAGTTTTAAAACTTCATACAGTCAAACCTCTATTAAGCGGTCACCCTCAGGGAATAGCCAACTGACCGCTTAATAGAAATTGATGACCAGAAGATAAGGGGACTCTAGGTATAAACTAATAGACATTTGACCGTAGTTTTTTGGGTAGTGAGATTCCGACAGGGAATTTTTTTACGTTTAGATTAAATGTTAATACCGTTTTTGATATTATTTCTGCAAAATAATTCCATGATTAGTGGAATGCATGGGATATTGCTTGGTTCGGGTGGTGCTAGGTCTAGTTTTGGCTCAAGTGACCTTTTTAGGGTATTATGAACGTTTGGGTTCATTCGTTTCTCCCCGTCACCCACTGTCTGTTACTTTCCTTTGCAGCATTTTTGTTCATAATTAATCCCAACATTTCGATGGCTGTAACGCACTAATGATCACAACCTCAGCTGTGTGTTGAAGATACTGATGAATCTAGCCCGTGTTCTTTTCATAAAACACTGCTCTTGACTTATTTAAACAAACGTACACTGACATATTGAAAAAGCGACTGCTATGTTACGTTTAGGTACAGGGTAAATGGTTTGAAACCCGCAAGTGTATCAAGAGTCTTGTCAAGTGTGATCGTCTGTGTTTATAGAGCTAGCAGTCCTGAAAAGAACTGCTATTGAAGTAATTAAGACCGTATGTTCTCCGTATTTAAGATTACAGTGAAACCTCCACTTTGGGTCATCTCCACTAAGGGGACACGACTTTTAAGGGGTCAACTCTCTTAAGGGAACACTTCTCCTGGTCCTGGTCGGCAAAACGCTAATATAATATGTGACCTCTCACGCGAAAACGTACACTAACGGCTTTCCGTTCACTAGCCGTTTATCATCCGTTCAGAAAAAAATTGCATCCGTTCAGAAAAAAATGAACATCCGTTCGAACGGCTTGGGTCATCCGTTCAGAAAAACTCTGAATCCGTTCGGACGGCTTGTGCTATCCATTCAGAAAAAATTTGCATGCGTTCGAACGGCTTAGGTTATCCGTTTAGAAAAATTGTCCATCCGTTCAGAAAAAAATCGCCATCCGTTCGAACGGCTTTTGCATAATCCGTTCAGAAAAATCTTCACCCGTTCGAACGGCTACAGTCGTCCTTTAGAATGGCCAGAGTTGTCCGTTTAGGATTCAGCCGGCGAGGTTTTTTTCTCATCAGTGACGAGGAATCTACAAAGACGCCCTTGTGTAAACAAATGTCGCACAACAAAAATATAGCTCATGAATGCTATCCGTTCGAGCCGTTCACTTGCCGTTTATCTGCCGTAATTTGGAGAACGAAGCTACAAGGATAACAGAGAATACTTGGAAGCGCCGATGGTCTGTATTAAGGTTTCAAATTACCCTTTTGACACATGCAAATTTGGTGCACTTTTTACCGACAACTGCGTACGACAAACTTATTAAAAGGACTAAATTTGTTTTTCTGCTACATGACTTTCCCTGTTGTCTTTAACTTTGATTATTATATTTGGTTTCATTCAAGATTTATTTTAACAATTAGTAAACTTGCCTCCTAGTATAGTTTTTACTGTTTTTAGGAGTAAGTCATTAAAGTACTTCAAAAGTAGGAACATACACCAGAAGTAGGTGCATACTCCACAAGTTGGTACATACTCCACAAGTAGATACATCCTCCACAAGTAGGTGCATACTCCACAAGTAGGTACATACTCCATAAGTAGGTACATCCTCCAGAAGTAGGTACATACTCCACAAGTAGGTGCATACTCCACAAGTAGGTACATACTCCAGAAGTAGGTACATACTCCACAAGTAGGTGCATACTCCACAAGTAGGTACATACTCCAGAAGTAGGTACATACTCCACAAGTAGGTACATACTCCACAAGTAGGTGCATCCTCCACAAGTAGGTGCATACTCCACAAGTAGGTGCATACTCCACAAGTAGGTACATACTCCAGAAGTAGGTACATACTCCAGAAGTAGGTGCATCCTCCACAAGTAGGTGCATCCTCCACAAGTAGATACATACTCCAGAAGTAGGCACATACTCCACAAGTAGGTGCATCCTCCACAAGTAGGTGCATACTCCACAAGTAGGTGCATACTCCACAAGTAGGTACTAGTACTCCAGAAGTAGGTACATACTCCACAAGTAGGTGCATCCTCCACAAGTAGGTGCATCCTCCACAAGTAGATACATACTCCAGAAGTAGGCACATACTCCACAAGTAGGTGCATACTCCACAAGTAGGTGCATACTCCACAAGTAGGTACATACTCCACAAGTAGGTGCATCCTCCAGAAGTAGGTACATCCTCCAGAAGTAGGTGCATCCTCCACAAGTAGGTACATCCTCCAGAAGTATCACATAATCCGCTGCCATGAAAATGTTGGCAAAAGCCACTGCCTTTTCATTCCAATAGTGGTACCATGTGTTTGGAGATAATTTTCTCCGGTAAAATGAAACGAATTCTCCTGCATGTTAAGTTTTTAGCATTTCTTTGAGGAAATGGGTTGGGATAGGAGGTTTGTTTCTATGGAAATTTTCGTATGCATTGCATACGGTGGTGATGCCTTCCTCCTGCAGTGTGTTTGTGTACAGACTAGTGACATCCATTGATACAAGGAGTGCAACGGAGTGCAACGGAGTTCGCTTGCAGTTCGCTTGTTTTGTTTTGCCCTTCAAGTTATTTTTGTTATTCAGTAGTCGTTTTAATATAGTCTGCGGCTGGGAAGCGTTGCAGACGAAATTTACCGCCGGTAAATAATTGATAAGCCGTTCAGCCGTTCAGTTTCACCCGTTTGAAACGGCTTGGTAAGCCGTTTCTAACCCGTTCGATAGCCGTGCGTTTTACCCGTTTAACGGAAAGCCGTTAGTGTACGTTTTCGCGTGAGAGGTCACATATTTGTACTTATCATCTCTATTAAAGGGAGACCTCTATTAAGGCGACACTTCTCTTGGTTCAAGTGATTTCCTCTTAATGGAGGCTCCACTTTATTCAAAAACGCCCTCAGTTGATTGACGTCGCTTTTTGCTCGGTCAATGTGACTGTTCGACTGTTTTTCCCAAGCCTGGAAAGAAGCGGAAGTCATCCCGCTATTAAAAACGCATAATTATATAAAAACAATCGTCTTACACCGCATCAAAGTGGGAACAGGAAACACCATTCAACAGAGACATTTAACATCCTGGTCGGCGACACTATATTAGAGGCCATGGATCAGAAGTCTGTTACAGCGCTCATCTTATTGGATCTATCATTCAAAGGCCTTTAACGGCATAAGTCAACCAATCCTACTCAACAAAATCGGCCTTGTTGGCGCATCGCCCACTGCTGTGAATTAGTTTGAAAGCTAATTGTCGGGACGGTCACAGCGCGTCCTAGCAGTGTCCTAGCAGTCGTCCATCACACAGCGTTCCACAAGGAGCAATCCTTTCACCACTATTGTTTCAGTAGTATCTACTTGAATGACCTGCCATTGTCTCCACGACTTAGTCACCTTGAGTCATACGTAGATGATTCTAAGATGTTTATGTCTTTTTCCGTCGAGGATGCCGTACATGTTTAACACCAACTGGAGGAAGACTTTTTTCAAATAGCCAAGTGGCGCTCCCAAAACCAACTGCTGATCAACCCAAAGAACACAAAATATCTCCTTATTGGCACATGGCAATTGCTGCAGCGGCTCTCGTCCGATCTGACTTTCAGTTTTTTAGGGAAGACCATCTAACGTATGACTCTCATATCACCAACCTGGTCTCCTCATGCATGCCAAATTGTGCCAAATTAACCGGGTAAAGAACTGATAAAGAAACATTATCCCTTCTTATCTCAGGGGGTAATGAGCAAGCATTTTTACTGCTCCGTAGTATGGTCGAACACTTGCAACAAGAACGTTTAGAAACTAAAGGCAGTACAAAACTTGCATGCAGAATTGTCAGTTGGAACACATCCCGCCAGTGTTGTAAGACCTCAACTGGCTTTCGGTCAACCAGCAACTTTTGTTTAGAGAGGCCGTGATGACATACAAATGCATCCACAACCTTGCGCCTCCATACTTATGCAGTAAACTTAACAAGCGTTGAAACATCCACAACCTCAATACGCGCAACCGCGACCATTTAGAAATCCCTCTTTTTAAATCGTCAGCTGGTTACAGATCCTTTTAATTTAGAGCCGTTAAAATTTTAAACAGTCTGGACAGCGAACTGAAGAATCAATCCACTATTACTAGTTTTAAAGATCATTTTAAGCAGGTGATTAAACAGTGTTTAACCGCCTAATTTTAGGAAAATGTTAAAATTCAGGATATTTTTTATTGTGTACTTTTTATTGATAGACGTTTTTAATCATTTTTATATGTGTATTCAAAAATTTAATGTCGAAAAACCCCTAGGAGAAAAATAATGCATGCATGTATGTATGCACTACAACACGCCGGTTGTTGACACGTTCCGTTCAGTGGTTTCCTTCAGCACAAATTAACAATCAAAACGAACTCTTGGTTAAACAGAGCCATTAGATCACCCAGCTCTTATTTCCAGTGAAAGCTTCAGTGGCGTCATGCGCTTGTTTCACTGATTATTACACATTTCAACGTGAACTCATAGCAACAACCAGAGCAAAGGATAAAACAAACGGGAAAAATCCCCGGGAAAAAAGGTAACATTTCTGTTTTGGTTTATCGTTTTGTAGTATTTGTTTATGTTAGTTTATTATCACCAAATAACACTTTATCGCCTTGCTGAAAGAACTCAACCACTCCATGAAGTTTATGTTGTAACCAGTATTTTTACCGGGCGTGAAGGATTATGCTTTAAATTATTTTCCACCTAAACGTTTTTGATCAGCTTCAAAAAATGCATGTTTGTTCTTGCAATCTTAGTTATGTCTTTGTTGTCCAGTCGAAAGAAAACAAAACATATTTTGTCGTAAATTACGCTCTCATTGATTTCTCACACGGCGGAATCGCATTCTTCAGACTCAACTAGCTTCAACTGATATCCAAGTCGTATTAAAAGACCCTAGCTAACAAGTTCAGAAACTGTTACAAGAATAAGGAAAATAGTTTAGACCGTTCAGGATGCGTTTGCTCTCTGTGTTTGACTATTTTCAAGTGAAGCAAATTTTGACCTGTTCTGCCAGCCACCTGTCACATTATTTGCTTTACGGGTTGATCTGGTGGGAAATTGACAATATCACGACAAAAAAGTGGCACTTTATTTTCTGAATCCTCTTTTATAATCTTTTCTTTCACAAGGGCCGCAATGGTAACATCCCATTTTATTTCCCTGATCTTTGCTGTGATAGCCAGTTTTGATTTAGGACTGACGTATTATGTTCAGGGTAAGTCAAGATTTACAACTTTAAACGCGAAATCAGGCAGTTGCACTTTATGCCTTGCGGTGTGATGATAACCGCCTGGTCAATATATACCTGTAGTCATCTGAGCTTGTTTTGTTATTGTTCCTGATTGGTTTTAGCTCCCTGTTGTTTTGTCTGCCTTCTCGACATTGTATACAAACAGGAAAATGTCTGATCTTAATGCTTGTGTAGTTTATGAAGAACAACTAATAACAATCCTCAATTTATGCCAATGGCCAAGGACGTGTCAAAAAGCAAGAGCTAATAATATTGATCTAGGTAGGAATATTAATAACAAGGTAAGATAAACAGGGAGCTATTTATTGGTGCAGAGAAACGGGTATTATTGGTTAGCAATTGTATTGTTTCTACCAAATCGGTTGCGAAATAAACTAAGGGTCCAATCGCCAAGCAAGCATTCATATAACAGGCGCTTTTGCGATGCGCTCCGCAAATCGCTTGTTACACAGTCTACGCCAAGCATTATTATTACAACTGTCCTTCTTCCTCTATCGATTTTTTTTATTTACTGGGATAGACAGATAAAAAAGGCAATTTTACGATATGTTGATTTTTTTATCTGCAGACGGAGGACACAGTCCGGATGCTGGAGCAGGGCTGAGTCAGATAGACTTGGAATCATGTTAGTTAACATTCCTTCTTCACACTTTTGTATACCTAACCTTTTCTTACAGTAAGCCCCTTTCTATCTAAAGACCGTCCTCTTGTGCATTTTAAAGATCGAAAGACCATTGTATTACGTTTAACTAGAGCCCCTATCTTAAACGTACATTAAGTTTCAGATCATTTACTTCAATCAGTGGAAAGGTATGGACTTCGGACCGTTTTTTGCACCACCACAAGTTTTGAAACTTTCAATCTCTTATTTAACGCAATACATTTTGATTTTAGCTAAAGAGATCACAGTGTGTACCACTCAGAAGAAACCGCTGAGCTGCTCATTCCCAGGCTCAAACATCGCAGTGACCGGTGTATTCTGGGGTCGCAAGTCTGCGGGCATTTGCCCTTCAGATGATGGTGATACTCAACTTGACTGTTTCACTGCTCCAGAGTCAGAAGGCATCGTGAAAGGAAGGTGCGAAGGAAAAGAATCTTGTGAACTCGAAGCCAGACATGCGCTTTTGCAAAATCCTGGCTCGCAGCATTGTCCAGGAGTAAACAAATACCTGACTGTTAACTATACATGCGTGCCTGATGCTAAAGAAGAAGTGATGTGTGATTCCGAAAACTCGACTCTCAACTGCCCGGCCTCGTGGAAGATTGGAGTTAACTCTGTATTCTGGGGACGGCAATCAACAACTGTCTGTCCAGCGGAGAATGGGCAGACCATGTGCACTGGGGCACCAGAAAGCCTTGGGATTGTTAAGAAGTCATGTGACGGTCTGACAAAGTGTGACGTGCATGCGTCCTACGATCAAGTTCAGAATGGCGCTGAAAATTGCCCCGGTGTTCAGAAGTATTTGATTGTTAATTACAGCTGCAAGCCGCATCCAAACATAGGTAAGTAAAAACCTACGCAGCATGCGATTGTTCGCAGACAGGAAGGAAAAAAACGCGATACTTTATTTACAGAAAGTAGGAGTTTAAGCAGTTGGTGTATTTATTTCTCGTTAATTTGTTAAGTGAACGTTTCAAAAACACTGATATCATAGTGTTACCGTATTTCAATGATTAAGTGCCCTTATTCGAATGACATCCTCTTAATAAATGCCATGAGATCTGATATAACCACCAACCCCTCCCAACGTGTGCATGAGGTAATGGAAGGCCGCACCTACTCCCCATTTACTGACAAAATAATAAATTTGCCATAAATTGCATAAAATTCTATGTAGTATTTTGATGTTGAAAAGATAAAAGTGCGAGACTTGAAATTGAAAAAACTTGTTCTGGGAAAAACGGTATCAAAATATGCTGGACGGTGCAAAGAATATCGTGGCTTAACTTGTTCCTAATTCAGAGGGAGTTGCAAAACTACTTGTTTAAAGCTTACCGGCTGGTCACTTGCCTTTTAAGTCTTCCAAGTTTTGCCTCCATAGGAACTGAGGAAGATGCAATTCAGAATGACCAAGAACCAGCCATCACGGAGCCGCCAAAGCCAAACAAAGGCCTCGCACCAAACGTAGTGAGTGACCTGAAACAACTTGATGGCGGGCAACAGACCGAAAAAGTACCAGCGGAGGAAAATAACAGTGTGGTGGGTGAAAACTTAAACATCGGACGGCTAGGAATGGGAGGATTAAAGGCCTTGGAAAAAATCAATAATCTGATTAAAGCCTCCGCCGAGACACAGGATAGCGAGGAGGGTGGATCAGAGAATAGCTTGACAGACGAACAAGCGCAAGCAATTGAGCGTATGATTATTGAAGGAATCCATCACATTAAGAAAAAACCTTCACAAGGGTCTGGAACGCAAAGAGCGTCTATTCCACGACAAAAAAATGCGTCAAATGTAATCCCGAAAGCTTTTAGAAAGTTTAGACAAGCAGAGAGATATAAAGGTGTTCCGTTAACATCCCAACGAAAATCCGCAGCAGCGCAGAAAAAAGACGTCAAAGCTGTCCCAACACCAGTCCAAGTAGGCATTCCCAGGCTCCAGAAAGTGAAAGGAGAATCACTGAGTAATCAGGCTTATGCAAAGAATACAGTCAATGAAGGAAAAGTGTCCACAATAAACGAACCAGTCAAAGGACCTGGTAAAATGAAGCCCATTCCAGTTCTCAAAAGCAAATTTGCAGAAGAGAGGAAGAATTCCAGTTCAGGTAAACTTCGTGGTTTAGGTCTCGGAATTGCTGGAACAGGAAATTCACCTTGAGGATGTTAAGCAAAGAGGCGACATCTTATGCCAACTGGTCCCTTGAAAGTCTACCCAGTCGAATAGATGAACAGTCAATTAACATTTGTAGTTTTAACTGAATGTTGCGTAGCTGGTATCAGCGGATAAGAACCTTTCTTCGGAGCCAAATAATAGCTCTCAAGATTAAGAAACTACGTTTTAGGTATTTTAGGTTCCGACGGTGTGACTGATTTTGATCGATGTTTTCTGTACCTGTAGTGTTGTTGACATCTTTGTATTAGAGTTTATGTACCGTTTGAAAACAGTTCCGTGCCAATAATGTACTATTCAGACAAATTAAAACATTTTTACATTATAATTTGCTGCTTTGATTAAAGGCAACCGCATGGTTATGATGATTATTTATTGTCCCAGAATATGCTTAGTTTAAGTCAGCACATTCTACCTGCAGATGGATAGGAGCGGTACAACTTAACGCGGGGAAAACTTAGCTATTGAGCGACCACGCTTGCAGCGGAAATAAGGCCTCGTCACAAGCCTAGGTACACGGGATCTACTAGCAAGACTTCACGGGACAGCGGAAAAAACAGACAGAACTTAAGCCAACAAAGGTTTACTCTGTCTCGGGTTGTAAGCCAACTAATGTTTACAATTTTACGTCTACATATAGTACAGAGAGAACGAAAATACTCGTTTTCCTATTGAAAGTACATCGACGTGTACACGTTTGTGGCTCACGAGGACAAAAGATCTACATAAAAATTCAAGGACACGTAGCGTTCTACATTGCTACCGCAGTTGAGTGACAACCTAGAACACTGCCCTTGAAAGGAACTACACAAATAATTTACGAGAACGGAAAGGACTTTGCTTCCGTAAACCTGAAGGACAAAGAAATACTGGACTCTTTCCGATGAGTGAAAGGACATAAGAGCCATATTCCGAGAAGATCGAGAATCGTAAGACACTCACGAAAAATCGAATTTTTTCTTTTTTGGCCAAAACATCCCTTTTTGTGAACTAGTTTAAGGAAAAATAGTTTTAGGTACCAGCGATTTATTTAAAAGGCGAAATTTAAAAAAGTTTGAAAAATGGAATTATGACGGTTTTCGGCACGCAAAAACAGCAGAATTATTACGCAACTTTGAGAAGATGGTGAACGTGTAAAAGACATCGTGTAAATTCGAAACTTGGCACAAATGTTATTTTGTTCTTACTATTTTAAATGCTGTAAGACAATTAAAAAAATTGCTTGTAACTTTTTCAACGGACACATTTATTATGTCAACATTTGTAGCTATCGATAAAACAGGAAATGTAGGCCAACTTCGACGGCTATGAATGGCCTCTGGTATGTATCATCTGATCATAAAATCTATATGCGAGGAAACTTTAGTTACTATGCTGTCCTACTGGAAAGTTTTAGCTCTGGAAATGAAATACCATTCAGACAGTGAATTAAACGGTTATGGCATCTGAGCGAGAACAAAATTATGCAAATTAGTGGACTAGGCTCGGGAATAAACACTAAATGGTACAATTAACATGAGAGAGCGACTCACTATTACTTGTACCTCGGTTCTGTTGCGATAGAAGTAAATTCCGGCTATCATAGGTCGTTTTTGCTCATATAAATCCACTGCCATTGAATTCGGCAAGCCCGAGGAATCCGCGAATTCAAATCACAACACGGCTGCTGAGGCACTTTGTTGAGGCGGCTTAATACCCTCCATTTAAGCTGCTTTTAAAAACAACCATACGATCAAAAAACACAACAAACCGCATAGCGTGGAAGCCGTATCAATCTTGAATTGCCTTTTAGTTAAGATATCCATCATCATTCAGTTAATAAACGACAAGAATGACCTCGGCCTAATCACTGCTGACCCAGAAAGCATCACATTACAGCGGCGCGTTGAATTCGTAATGAGTGTCACGTAATCGCTTCAAAATCTTTTTATGCTATTGCAAAATAAATAAAGGATAACTCATCCCGCTTTGTAGAAAGTTTTTTTTTAAAAACACAAGTTTATAGAAAGTATATTTCTGTCCATATCTGGATTGGAGATCAATTGAACACAAGCGGAAAGCGCGAGTCTCGCGTAGACTAAAGCGAGACTCGCGCGTTGCTCTCGCTGCTGGTTCTGCCCACCCGCTCTTCTGAAACAGGCCAACCTTTCCCGCCGACAGATGTAAGAAATATAAAATGATGACAACTCCGAAGAACAGCTTGCAAACAGAACTAATATTACTTTTAGCTTATTAATATTCTTTGTCACCTTCCTAGTGGCCCTATGTTAGCGCATTATCATATCTTTGTTAAAGGGGCTATGTCGCGAGGTGTCACGCAAGCTACCATCTTGAAAAACGTCCGGTGGCTGTTTTTCAAGTTTACGCCATCATTTCGAATCCATTCAATCCTGCAGTGCTGTGTTCACCAAATGGTCTCAGATTTTTCACATATGTAAATAATCTATTTGTCTTGATTTTGGCCCGATTATTTTTCGGATTCTGAAATCGTACGGCTAAATTTCTCAATATGTACGAGCAGCGATAGAAATCAGTTGACCATGGAATGTCATGGACGAAGGTTCTTCTTCTCTGTTGGCTAAATATAGTACACTTCAGCATATTAACATGGTACCAGAGTCTTCGCTTTGTACGTCTTTACCGCCACAGACAAACCTAACATTTTTCTGATTTTGTTTCGCTTGAGAAAAGAGCGATGAAATTGTGGGACTTAAATCAAAACAAGCAATAGCTCTTGTGTACGTGACCACTGGTTCCGTTTCGAGTCCTGTTTCGTATCAGCGAACAAAAGAATTTTGACAGATAAAAGTGTAAACTAAAGTTACTAAAATTAGGCGAAACCTCGCGACATAGCCCCTTTAATACGTTTGATATAAGAACCGAAATATTACGTTTACCCTTGTTTGTTTGTTGTTTTCTTGCTTATACTTATATTTTAAATGTTCTTCGGAGTTGTCGTCATTTTTCAGATCTTCATCAAGAGGTTTGCGTCCCGCCTCTTTTAACAAATCAACTTTTATTTTTGAGTTTAACTGCACCCCCAATTCCACCCACTCTGCCACCACCCCAGCCCTATGAGACATGAGACTCTAGACTCGGGTCTAGACTGCACATACGAACAGTGGTTTTTCAAAGATAAAGAAATGCGGACTATTCGTAAAAAGCGTAAACATCTGTGGCGAATAAAGATTGCAGACTGCGGAACAGTCCATATTTTTGGACGAATCCTTCAAGTAGCAAAGCCGTGTGAAGGCGGCCGAAAAGTTCGACCGTGAGTGAGAAACTTGCCTCCGGGGGAGACTCCCATATAAAAATGACGGGAGTGCTCGTCGGAAATTTTTGAAAAACACCCTAAAAGGTACCAGAATCTTGTTTGATGGATGTGCCTCTAAATGAATTTTAAAATGAAGTGATGCAAATTCTAAAACACTTGTTATATTGTCATATTTTTTCGGTTTTATACCGTAAAAGGTACCGCGATAATTCTAACTGTTGTCATTTTAGATTTCAGCACCCGAAAGGCTGGTTCTCATATAATCGTCCCGGTCGTCCCGGTCGTTTCAAAAAGTGCACGGACGACCGGGACGATTATATGAGAACACTTCTGAGACGACCTGGGACGATCGCAAACGACCCGGACGACTGGGACGATCGCGGTCGCTTGGATAGAACTGTGTTCTATCCGGACGACTGGGACGATCGTGAATAATCGGGGACGATCATATGAGAACTACTCTCAGGCGACCGGGACGACTGAGGCGATCGAAGCGACCCAAATCTACCCCAGAATGCAGTATTATTGCCCAAAACATGTTGTCGGACACAGTTTACGACTACGCTATTGACGTTCGAGACGACCGGGACGATCATATGAGAACCCAAATCGCTTGAGTCGTCCCGATCGTCTGAGTCGTTTGCAAAAAACTTTTGAAACGACTCGGACGACCAGGACGACCGGGACGATTATGTGAGAACCAGCCTTAAGCGGTACCAATCTGCAAATTTTGACCCCTAAAAGGTACGACGAGCACCATCGTCATTTTTTTATGGGAGTCCCCCCTCGGGAGACTTGCGCGCTCAAGCCAGTCGACGAAGCTCGCGCGCAAGAACGCGTCTCGACGCGTGTATTGGCGCTTCCCTGGGAACGAGGTTGAACCATGATCCAAGACTGGGTCCCTGCAGCCATTAAAGCTTGGATGGGGTGCTGCAAAACATCTGTCAGCAACTAGAGTTGGAGGTGCCTCCAAAACCTGTTCGCCGCAAGGGACTCTACATGGAACTTCTTAATAAAGCTGTGGCTACTTGCATGTGTTAGTTCAACGAAAACAATACTGATGTAAAAACATAATGTATTTTGTTTTTTCATTGGTCAAGAAAATCTTTCGTTTCCGCAGAGGCCTCTTTCGCGCCGCGATAAGAATTCATCAAGGAGAGGCTGGGGTGAAAGGAAAAGGGAAGCGCGCGAATTTTTGTTGTTGTTAGTATTGATTTTTTTCTATTTCGGTGTTTCTTTACTGACTCAGAACCTCTGCAGAGAAAAGAGTGCGTAAAGCCTAATTTTCTCTAGCGATATAAGCATAAGCATAAGCGGGAGCATTACATCGCTTATGTCCAATAACTAAAAAACGGGCCCAACACTGCATTGATAGTGAAAACGCGTACGACATTGAGCATAAGCAAAAGCATAAGCGCAATTGTATGTGTCAGTGTTCGTTTTCATTTGACGCAAATTCTCATGCTTATGCTAGGGGTTTAACATCAGTTCCAATGACATCATTGAAATAGTACGCGCTATTCAAAGGAGGATTTTTGCAGGTATCCCATGATGCAACGCGAATGAACTATATTATCAACTGAAAATTGCGTGACCAGTCATTTGCCATGGAGTTGCTCGAAGCGAGCGCATCGTCCACTGCGTAGATTTTAGCAGTTAACATATATCACATCGTCCAATCTGGCTTGTTGTAGGTTCCCAACGGTATTTAGTACATGTTTGCCTCCCCAAAAAGTAAAGAGAGCGGCGACTTTGTCTATTTCTGAACACGGACAAATTGAAAGGCATCGATGACAATTTAGTGACAATTTAGACTTCGATTTCCGGTAGATGAAAAAATATTGCCATCTTCCATATCACTTGTAAAAACATGAACATCAAGCGATTTATTAGCTTCGAAGCGAAGGAAAGTGTCAAACGATCATATGATTTGACCAAACTCATAAAAGGAAGCTGCAATTGCACTTAATACGATTTTCCTTCGACTATAAAAACCTAAACAAAGAATCTACACAATCGAAGCGAATTTCAACAACGTTTTGGCGCCGATTTTGACCAAAATTCAACGGTCATAAATTCCTACAAAACGTGGGGACTTAAGGGGACCTTGTATTGCATTTAAAAGAGTCACTCTCCGGGCACTATCAGGCGTAATTATATGCTAATGTCCCCAGGATTAAAAACGAAACACGGCAAAACAAATCAAGGGTTAAAACACAACAAACAAACGAAGCGGATCAGCCATGCATGCCACTCGAAACAAAGACAAAAATATTGCGATACATAGACAAACAGGCTCGGATCAAATGATATCTAAGTAAACTTTAATGTATATAGAAACCAAATAACGATTTGATTCACCTTTTATCGCGTTGGAAACGAAGAAAACGTCTCGTGAAGATCAGTAAAATTTCACCATGTGTACTCGCTATCGCAGGAAAGATCGATAATTACGCGCTAGGCGTCATGGGATACCTGAAAAATCCTCCTTTGCGCTATTCTTATGTTTTGGGTTTAACCACTCTGTTACGCTCAGTCTCATTGTTGACCGTTTTCTGATTCTTTCTGACTTACCTGCGTGTAAATTTTACGTCCGAGAGCAAAAGATGTTTGGTAAAAAATAAGAAGGAACATGTAGAAATATGTAACGGAAAATTATACAAACTCCCCAGTATTTGTACAACTGCAGAATGTTTGGTAACCTTTTGATATAATTTGTTTTACTTCATTTCGCTATAAAAAAATGCGAATTAGTTCTCGATAACAGTTTATACTTACAATATCAGAAACATGCCGGCAACATGGCAACATGGGGCGTGGGGGCGGGGGGGGGGGGGGGGGGGGGGGTGACGTGGGACTGTATTAGTTCGGGGAAGGTAGGGGAGGGAAGAGGAAGGTCAGTACGGCGATATGCAAGCCAATTTTAGGTCCTCGTAGTGCAGCGTATGAGATGTTTAAGCTTAAACAAGAGTCTCTCGGCTTAAACTAAGGGATGGATAATTGCCTGAGATCCGAGAAGTACGTCAGTCTCCAACCAACAGTTGACAAGACCCGGCTCCATTGCCTTTTTGAGGGCGAAGAGCGAATCGTGAATCGCGCGAGGGGAGGAAGAAATAAGTCGTTGAATGCTGTGTGAATACTTATCTGCGATTGGACCGTCTGTCGGAGGAATAAAATCGAAAAAAAAACGGCTAATCGCAGGTTAGTTGAACACGAGATTTTAATAATTTGTAAGATGCCTTAATTTACTTTTGTATTTTTTTTACTGCAGAGCTGGCAGTGAGGGTGGGGTGGGGTTGAAAATTTGGAGAACGCCATCAACCTATGAATTACCGTTTTTGTGCAGTTTATTTTAGATTAGAAAGTACAAACATATTGAACTAAAAATAAACATTTGGTTACAGTGTAAACGAAAGAAATTTGTATTTGTTTACAGTTGATGACACAAAACGTGACTTACGTTGCGGGTGGCTTGCGTTACTTAGCTAGAGGTTATCTTGAGGTCACGTATGAATCAAATTATCTTGGGACGAGGTCCAAACGGCATTTCTGTGGGTCATTCTTTCCTTTGAAGAAAAGCGAGAAATGATTTCTGTATAACGGAAAATGAATACCAGAGGTCATCGTGAGTTGTGGTAAAAGGTCGGCTGGCAAAATGCATTGACCCTTTGATCGAAATTAGAAGGAATTCCGCATCGGCGTGTTCAAAATGACATCAAGAATTTTCGTTTGACAATACCGCTATTTAAAATATATTCGACTCTTGGCAATTCTACGCTAGACAAGAAACATAAAAGCTGAAATATCCGTCTACTACAAAAGAAACGATGAACAAGTTGTGGTAAGTCGTTCTTTCTTCTGTTCATGCTGTTTTCCTGAAACTAGCTCTGAAATTAGCATAATGTTGTTGTTGCTCAAATACCATAACTATTTTATTTACTGTCGGAATGGTATTTTATTTCCAAAGCTAAAACTTTCCTAAAGGACAACACGATAACCAAGGATTCCTCTCATATAGGTTTCGTGATCAGATCATACATACCAGAGGCCATTTATAGCCTTCGAAGTTGGCCTTCATTTCCGCTTTTGTTGATAGACACAAATGTTGACTTACGAAATGTGTCCGTTAAATAAGTTACAAGCACATTTTTCAAAATATTTAAACAGGGTTTTTAAAACTAAGAACAAAGTAACATTTGTGCCAAGTTTCGGTTTTAGAAGATATTTTGTACGCGTTCACCATCTTCTCAAAGTTGCGTTATTATTCTGCTGTTTTTGAGTGCCGAAAACCGTCATAATTCCATTTTTCTAACTTTTTTAAATTTCGCCTTTTAAATAAATCGCTGGAACCTAAAACTATTTTTCCTTAAACTAGTTCACCAAAAGGGATGTTTTGGCCAAAAAAGAAAAAATTCGATTTTTCGTGAGTGTCTTACGATTCTCGATATTCTCGGAATATGGCTCATAACTACTTTAATATTCTTTTCATAAAACTAAGCTATTGAAAACGCACGTTGTCGAGGATAGCTAGCTGTACGAATGTACACGTCTTCAGTTTGAATACATCGTAAGAACTATTGTTTACTAGACTATGCTTTGGCTTATGTGATATTTTAAACGAACTATATTTTCGACTGTTTTAAGAACATTGGAAAAGTCTCTCGTAACAGTATATTTGTTGTTTCATCATTAATCTCAGCCCGCATTATTTTGGAGGTCATGCAAGGCTTTGGTTGGGAGAAGTATAGCATGACAACTGATAGAAATAACGTGCAACCGTTGAAGGCATTTCTTCACTGATGATGGTCCAGTTTCGTTGCCAAACGTAATAAACGATCTGCAATATATACAAACACGTGTGCGCATATTTCAGCAAAAAAACTTCTTAAGGCAGCACATTGGGAAGAGTTTTTTTGATAAAATTAAGCCAATAGTACCACAGAGCCAATAATAATAATAATAATAATCACATTTTTTTATATCACGCATTTTGACAGCCTCGTTGCTTTACAATATTATAATAAATAGTTTAACCCTTTCACTTCCAGAGTCAATTATGGAGACATGTAGTGTAGTTCTAACTTTTGAGTCCGTGGACAAAATCCTATGGAGTGACCATTCATAAAAAAACCTCTTCGTCAGTACTTTCGCATGGTACCATTTGTTTTTCATTATTTTACAAAATGAAATTTGGTATTTTATATGAATTGTTATTCTTTGGCACCCTTACCTTGGGAGTTAAAGAATGCTAAACCAAAATTGAAACGTTCTACATACTAGTACCCTATCCTGTGTACAGCGGCGGCCCTCCCCTCAGAAAAAATCGGAGTGGTGGGTAAGGCTGTATACAGGCTAGATATACCCTAAAGGTCCATACGTAGCTACTATACCCCCCCCCCCCCCCCCCCCCCCCGAAAGTAACGTCAAACCTTTGTGGCTGCTAATAAATCCGAAAGTAGCAACTCTCCGATAGTAACGAGACCAAGTTTATTTTTAATTACTTCCAAGAGAAATTTCTCTCGTAACTACACAACATGATCTAGACATGCGGAGCCCACTCATGTGGCAGTAACATGAAACCGCACCAACGAATTTCGTTTCATTTTTTCAACAACAATTATCGTTGCGAATTCCATTAATACAAACAACGGACAGTTTCTCCAAGTCCAGACTGATACAACAACAACAACAACAACAACAACAGTTTTATTTCACACCTTCCAATTGAAGGGCCGAGAGCATAACCAGCCTATGTGACTGTTTGGTCTGTTTGGTTTTTTTTTTTTTCGTCCAAATGAACTGAATTTTTGCATGTGGTCTCCAATTTATAATAGAAAACCACAGCCCTATATTTTTTCCCGCTGGTTTTTGCTTCGTTTTCAAGAAATAACGTATGAAGAAAAACGCAGCGGCGCTTTTGAGATCTTTTGTTGAACGAGAAACAAAAGAAACCTTTTGTTTTCCCGAACAATGAAATCAGCGAAGCGTCACATAGCCGCTGGGTGTTCGTTCCGATACAAGCGATTGTTAGGGACGGACCATTAGATTTTTGAGGGGGGGGGGGGTTGGGCAAATACCAAAAAAAAATTCGAGCACGGCCTTGAACTGCAAAAAAAACATCGTGCAAAACAAAAACCCCAGGAAAAAAAATTCCTGCAAAGCTTTATATTTTTAGAACAATATTTTATATCCAGAAGCAGATGGTCAGAACACAAATAAATAACACTGACGTTGTAGAATGTTAGCGACTTATATGCACTTGGGGAGGATCAAATGTTTTATCTTTTCATTGGCTTGTTTAGTTTAGCCAATAACAATGGTTTATTTTTGACCCGATGTAAGTTGTGTTTCTTTGTAGGCTTTTTAGCTGATTTCATAAGCATGTGAGATATTTTCTGACACAAGGAATGGCTCTTTTATAGTTGTACAGTGGCATTGTTGGTACATGTATATCTCAATGGATGAGAAATACTTTGTTTATGTGTTGTACAACAAGCTTGTAATTGCAGGGGCCCGGTGGGGCAGGTGGGGCATTTGTCCCACCAACTTTCGACAGCTCAAAATGGCGGTGGGCGGAGATGAATAGTGTAGCAACATCCTTTGACCAGATCTGATGGCGGGGCGCTTTAATGCATTAGAGTTTGCAAAATAAATATTCCGTTAATTAATCAAAAGCCTACAATTTTAGCATCGGAGATATTGTGACTGACTTTAGACTGGAGATTGGATATTGTGAACCAAGCATTTCAATACCCCTTGAGTTACTCGGACGTCAGCTATCGGACTCCAGCTACCGACAAATCCATCAAACAAATCCATCAAACAAATCCATCAATGCTGTGAGTTAGCGCTCGGCCTCTGCCCTAAGAAGGCTCAAGACATATCTACGAACAAACTATGTCACAAGAAAGATTAAATCATTGCATTATCCAGACATTGCATTAACTGACAAATTGAACATGGCTGATATTGGAAATCAGTTTCTTTCTGCCTCTAATGACAGAGAAAATCGCTTTGGAAAATTCGTTTCCAAAGCCTTCCTATACTGAAAAGAATTGACAGAGAATATTCGAGTGACAGTCGAATTTACTTTGAACAAACAACCAAAATGGAGTTACACCCAAGTTTCAGAAAGTGTTTCGTGTACATGTACTTTTCATGAGAATTAAACTGAACTCAAAGCTAGCCTTGGAAACTGTTTCTCCGGTCTCAGGAACGCTGGAAATAGCATTTCAGAGAGTTTCATTTCAAAAATTTCCCGGGGGAGCATGCCCCCGGACCCCCCTAGAAGCTCGCGCCGTCGGCGCTCGGCACAGGAGATTCGCCCCACCAACCTTATATTTCCGGCGCCCCCACTGTATTGGAAGATGGTTGGGTGTACTACGATGGGCTGTGGAAGCGACATCAACAGGGGCTGGTGTAAAGAAAATTGTAGGGGTAGTTACAACACCGCGGCCAGGCTTCATGCTATCAAGCTGCTGTTACATCAGATCTGACTTGCTATAGTATTCCTGTCTCTAGTATGGCCTTTCTAGTATTCCTAACACGTGTATGTGTCAGGCATTAAAACATAATGTTAGCCTCGCAAAAAAAACATCATGCAAGCAAATCATGGCAAAAAAAAAAATCCTGCACAGTCTCGAGCGTAGAAAAAAATATCCTGCACCAAAAAATTGCCCAACCCCCCCCCCTCAAAAATCTAATGGTCCGTCCCTTATTTAAAATTAACACGGAATATTGTTGTTTCTTCGAGCAAGTGGTTAAGGCGCGGGCCCAGAAAAGTGTCAGAGATGCTGTGGTGCTGGTTCGAATCGCGAAGCGTCGATCTTTTTTTTTCGCCATTTCGTCTCTTGTTCTTCTTTTTTTTCTTTTTTTATTCTTTTTTTTTTTCATCATAACGACCATTAAATAAAAGTCGCATTGTCGACGCTGCTAAAATCAACCGCTATATTAAAAGTTTGTGTCGAAATCTACCTTCGAAGTTTCGGAGAAACGAAAGATTCGGAAATGCTGTCTTTAATGATCTTCGAGATCTTGATCTGTTTAAAGTGAAGTTTTGAGTAATTTTGAACGTGTCAAGCTTTCAAACAGCGAAATCAACAACCTGAAAAAGGCAGTGAACAACAGTAGATACAGTTTCAGTTAGTTAATTAAAGTAAGAAATAGAGATACTTGCCCGACCGCTTATAGCAAAAAAGGCTAATCGAGGCAGGGGAAAGACTAATACAAACTTAAAGGGGCATTGTCACGCAGATATTGCTGTGTTTTGGTCAAAATACACTAAATATATGACAAAGTACCTTTGCTCAAACATAAAACCAAGAAGATAATATCCAGTGATTTCTTTAAGAAAGAACAAACCATAATAAGTTTTTCTGCGATTTTTCCACGACTCTTGGGAGGAACTTGAAAAAATTGGCCAATTTTTTCAAGTTGCAATCCATTTCCATCCTGGCCATCTGGAGCCAAAGATAACTTATACCGGTTTCTGTGCACTGATAGAGTATTTGTTAACAAAACTGGACCATTATTTTAAGGTTTCCATTGAAACAAATATGTTTTTTGGCTTTTCAAAGTGATACTAAAAATAGGTGACAGTGTCCCTTTAATAAACAAACAGACAACAACAACAATGCAATAAGTGCAAAACCTAAATATGGTGCATCAAATAATTACGCTTTCCAAGGCCTACGATAATTTGCTGAAGCAATTGATCGGATGAGAGACTTTAATATAGTCATTCTCAAGCTCAAGATACAGTGTTGTTTCAGAATATATCCAAACCACCACCCCCCCCCCCCCCCCCCCCCCTCCCCCCCCCTCTAGAAATTCCAGTTTGACTTCATACTTTCCTTTAAAAACTTCGTCTTTTGAGACCCCCCTCCCCCTTGGAATTTTACAATGACATTCCATGGGCGCGTGATATTTCCTGGAACAGCACAATCTTAGCTCCTACAAAATCCAACCTCATTAATATGGGTAATCTTGAGAAAGTTCCCGCTTAATCAGTGTGGACACCCTGTTAATACGGTTAACTGTACTGGGGTGTAAACCTAAATAGTGGTATTCTTTTCCCCATGACTTGGTTGTTAAAGATCGTCAGGCTTTAAAGTTTGCCAAGTCATTTCAGTTGACATTCTGTGCAACATCTTAACTCGGTAGTTTCTTGGTGTTGTGGATGGTCTGTGATCACCAAATGACGTAAAACAAAAGATTCAAAAGACACTGAACAATACCCACACCACAACACAAAAGCTAACCAACAATGGCTTCCGCAACACCAAGAAACACCCCTTATCTCTGATGTTGCTCTCAAAGCCAGAAAAACCTACTGCTTACACAGATGAAATTAATCTATTATTTGGAAGTAGGGGTGTAACGATTCACATTCCTTGCGATTCGATTCAATCTCAATTATTGCCTTTCAATTGAATATTCCGATTCGATTATGAAAATGTTTCTTGCAGATAGTTTTAGACTTATGTGTTATACATCTTTAGCCGGAAAACCATAATATTTCCACACAGCTGATCTAAAATATGCAGGCGGATTCACGATTGCCTGGTCGTTCATCGCCATGTTTGAGAACTTGGTAGAAGGGCAGCAATTTTACCAGGCAACACAAAACGCTTGCAACTGCAAACGCAACGGCAACTGCCACTGCAACTGTAAACGCCTTTGTTCGTCAATCAAAAACGCAGATTTTAAAGAGTTATGAATTCTGATTTCACAATATAATAGCTCATTGAGGGCACCCAGGAAAAGGTATGCAAAAATCGAACCAAAATCGAAACATGGAAGCAAAGAATCGTGAATCGAACCAAATGGTCATAATCGCGATTAATCGAGAATTCGATTAATCGTTACACCACTATTTGGAAGGTATAATATAACCTTTAATATAATTGACTGGCATTTCATCCAAGATCAGCAGCTATCTTGCATTAACCCAGGCTATAGGCCCGGGATATTAGTCAACTCATGGTTTGACAAAGGCCTATTTTTTTTTCAGATCACAGAGGACTACAATCAGTGGTTTAGTTGCCTCAGAAAATGGAAATGTTTATACCTGGCAGTCAAAGGTCAGATTCACTGATGCTACTGCTTAAAGCTTGCTGCTCTACTGTATTATAAAGTATCAATTTCTTGTAGTCATAACTACAATAAAATTCTCAAATATTTAACTATTATATTATTACTCGTCGGGTAAGAATTAGGCGATATCACGCAAGCTTGAGTGCAATAATAGTTTTATAATTCAACACATTGATAACAAAGCACAGTTTGAAGAAACAATATCGAGGCCAGTCCATCATTTTTGCATTCTCTTGTCAAAATGCGAAATTTACCTCCGTCGTTGGATGTACGTCATGTAGACATTAAGCGTACAGTGGAACCCCTATTAGGCGGCCACCTATTAAGCGGCCACCCCCTGTTAAGCGGCCAGTTATCAAAGTCCCGAATTTATTGTCAGTATAATACTGTAAATAAAACCCCTATTAAGCGACCACCCCTATTAAGCGACCACGGCCACCTTTTGGCGGTCACAATGAGGGTTTTTCTATTGTTTTTACCCCTATTAAGCGGCCACCAAAAATTTAATACACGTAGCTGGCATCGTTTTGAATAACCTGCTGACAGATGAGAGTCCGAAATAGAAGGTGACGAATCTTTGCGTGATTTTGTTGTCAAGTAATGTTCTATATTTTGATTTGTGTAAACAACATATGGTAATCAGCATATAAATAAAGTTTATAGCGTGTCAAATTTGAACGTCGATAACTGCCCATTAAACTGAAATTACGAATTTGAATCTACAGTCCAAACACAGGCTGTATTACGTTCAACAGTACTCCAACTGTGTTGTATTAAAATAAAGTGACGTTTGTACCACGCATTATGCTAATTTCTGACGAACCCCTATTAAGCGGCCAACCCCTATTAAGCAGCCACTTGCCAGTTCCCCGAGGGTGGCCGCTTAATAGGGGTTCGACTGTATATCGATAACTTTTTGACCATATTTGGGCAGTGTATCAATGTGTTGAATTATAAGATTGGTTATTAGCAGCCCCAACTTGAAAACTAACAGGGAAGTAAATGTATTATGCTGAGTAATTGGTACACATCATTATGTGTACTGTAAATAATGGGCCTGTTTTACTTGAATGGGTTGTTTAAAAGAATTTTTAATTCTTTTACATTTTTAATTATTTTAGTTTTTAATTAAAATTGTTTTAATTCATGTTTAATTTAATATAATATCAATGGCAGTCAAAATAAACTTTCCGTAATTTGTCACTAATAATATTATTGTTTGTTTTTGAACAGGTATCCGCTGGCTCATCACAAGAAAACCATTTAAATATGTCATTTGTAAGTTTCTTGAATTCTGCAGTGATTGTAATCCAACCTCTTCCCTAGGGCCTTTTGCATGTTCAAATTGGTGGTTGGAGGGGTAAAATATGATAAAATGCCTTTGTTTCGTTTGAGCAATGGTTTCAAATTGCCAGAAACACAAAGACTGCTGCCAATCGTTGAAAAGAACCTCTTAACATTTACGCGAATAACAATTAAACCAAAACCAATTTTAAACCACAACATAGACATATGTATGTATCTTATGGCCCTATCACAATATTGCTTATCGTACTAGCGTATGCCAGCATATGAAAAATATCACTCATACGCTGGTATACGCTAACATACGCTGACATACGCTAGGGGTACGTTAGGCATAGGTTGTATACGTTTCAAGCACGGCAACATACGGTGGCATACGCTGGCATACGGCGAGGCAGAAATTTTTTTTAAGCATACTTAAAAATTTTGTGCGTATTCGGACGTATGGTTTATTGGCTAAGCATACGCTAGGCATACGCTGAATACGAAGAGTTACGCTAGAGGTACGTTACTCATAGGTCAACCTGATAGAGTAATAATTTACACAACAGATCAACCTGATAGAGTAATCATTTACACAACAGATCAACCTGATAGAGTAATGATTTACACAACAGATCAACCTGATAGAGTAATCATTTACACAACAGATAAACCTGATAGAGTAATCATTTACACAACAGATCAACCTGATAGAGTAATCATTTACACAACAGATCAACCTGATAGAGTAATCATTTAAACAACCGATCAACCTGATAGAGTAATCATTTACACAACAGATCAACCTGATAGAGTAATCATTTACACAACAGATCAACCTGATAGAGTGATCATTTACACAACAGATCAACCTGATAGAGTAATCACTCACACACAACAGGTCAACCTGATAGAGTAATCATTTACACAACAGATCAACCTGATAGAGTAATCATTTACACAACAGATCAACCTGATAGAGTAATCATTTACACAACAGATCAACCTCATAGAGTGATCATTTACACAACAGGTCAACCTCATAGAGTAATCATTTACACAACAGGTCAACCTGATGGAGTAATCATTTGCACAACAGATCAACCTGATAGAGTAATCATTCACACAACAGATAAACCTGATAGAGTGATCATTTACACAACAGATCAGCCTGATAAAGTAATCATTTACACAACAGGTCAACCTGATAGAGTAATCATTTACACAACAGATCAACCTGATAGAGTAATCATTTACACAACA
>JAJLRJ010000008.1:41995372-42002872 GCA_024195265.1 Dendrophyllia cribrosa
CAGCAATAAATAAGCGGATTTAACGAAGAATTCAAGAAAACTAAAAATACCGAGGCTTCCAATGCGACCAAAAAGGGCGTTCGTGAGCTGTCGGTTAACAACAATATCACAGAGGTAAAAAGTGGAAGATAACAAGCTAGGAAAATAACATAAACAATTAATGCATTATAGGCAGACTTCTTCTGCCGGAGAAACTCCATGGCTTGGGCATGTTGAAGCTGAATTTGGCTTTGAATCTGATTCTGATGATATCGTACAACTTTGTATATACGAATGTATGCTACAGTTGTCAAAAGAAGTCCAATGAGTTGAATAATCGCGGCAACCATGGTATTGCCTTCCGGGAGCAAAATGGACGTGGAAGCGAAGACGCCGCTCATTAGCCATAACGACACCAAGCCTATAATGACGCGTTGTGAGGTAACAAGCGCTTGATAACGCAGATGGAACAAAACAGCGAACAGTCTATCCACTGCAATGGCAGTAATATTCAGAAATGTTGCACAAAACAGGAGAAACAAAAAGAAATAACACTGATTTAAAACTGTTGGACAGAATGAGGAAAAGTCGTAGTATCCAGTCGATGCCATCTTTAACATGACCGCGATAATAACAGCTAACATAAGTTGCGGAAGCATGCCCAGAGAAAGATCAGAGAAAGCAAGACTCAGTAACAACTTCTTCACAGTCGCTGGTATGGACGACGCCTTCCACAAGGCGCAAATTATTACAAAGTTTCCAACAACTGCCACGAGAGAAAAGACAAAGTTTAACGCAGAGAAACTCAACATGAAAGATCTTTGAAATTTTACAAGTTGTGTTAGCTCATCCAGCTTAGAAGCGCAGAATTGTGCTGCCATGGTGAACTTTGGTTTCTTAGATCGATCTGTCTTCCTCAAAGCTTTCCAAACAACTCAGCATACGTTAATTAGCCTGGCAGTTTATTGACCACTGTTTGTAACAGATGTTTTTTTGCTTTGCATGTCATTATATTTGCTGCAAAAATTTATATTAACAACGTTTTTGTTAGACACTTCATCAAAACAAAAGATACATATTTACACTTGGAAGTTTAGCTTCTCACCATTTGATCATTGCAATTTCGCAAGATAAGACCTTTTACTAAGCGCGTATTGTTTTCAAAGGGCAGGTTGTAGGAGCTATATACATAGAACAAAAAAAGTTACCCTTTCACTGACTGAATGAACACCTCGAGCTATCTTTTCTTTAAGAAAACTTGGAACAAGTTTAGTGACTCGTCCGTTGCGGGTGTCTCGTGACAAGATCGAGCAGCTGTTTCTCATTTTTACTGAGCAGAATTATTTTGTTCTCGAGAAATGATTCCAATTATCACTGAAATCGGAATTTACCGATAGCCGATTTTAGGTTTCCATTTTAGGCTGGTGTAAAATTGATAAAAATAAACATTATGTATGCCCCAGGCAAATATTGTAGATAGAAAGATAGATCACATTTATACACGGTAATGCCATTCAGGATACATGATGGTTATGCATAATAAATTAGAAATAATTTAAAAATTAATACAAAATATAAAAGCTACAATCTAAGTCAACTATATAAGTCAAAATAAATAATGTGAAATATAAAAACAAGAATACAATAACTCTCTAAATAAAAAAAATAACTAACTAAGTAACAAAGAAACAATGTGTTTTATCTACTCAAAACTGTATTGACTTAGCCTTGTTTTAAATTCACTTAAAGTTGTAGATAGTCTGATATCAACAGGAAGGCTATTCCACAAAATAGCACCACTATGAGAAAAACTATCCGGGACATAATTGGTGCGAGTGGAAGCACCAATTCCATTTTACTATTTCTTAGTCTATAACTTATTATATCTTCACGAAAAATGAATTTAGATGACAAATTCTCAGGAGTCCCACCATGTATGGTTTTGAACATCACAATTGCCTTATAGCGAAAAGCCTCTGTATCCTTAAGTTCTTCCAATTTAATCTTTGGAATAAATCCGTAGTATCAGAATCATAAGAGGCAGACAACAAAATACGAGCCGCACGGTTTTGAAGCTTTTTTCTGTAATTTGTCAGAGAGACCATTACCGCAGCTATCCCATATTAGTATATACTGAAACAGTGGATAGCATTGTTGGCGCGCTCTGATTGGCTACTGAAACTCGGAATAGCAAGTGCTATTCACTTCCCAGCAATTTGCGCGCGAAAATTGTAATCGTTGACAGGAATAAATGAGTTAAAAAGCATCATTTTCTTTATATTATCTCACTGTTTCAGTTTCCACCACTACCCACCTCCACTTCGGTGAATAGTTGTTAACTATACTGTAGTAATCAAAATGAGACTTTACCAAACCATTAAAAGTGTTCAAAAAAGTGTAAAATGGTACAAAGTCTCTAATACGCTTTAGTGCACTCAAGGCCAAGCCTATTTTCTTACAAATACTTCGTCAGGATTTGACAACTCCAGTTTAAATTTTCATCGATACAGACACCGAGGGATTTTTCCGAGGGACCTGGAACCCGCTTTCACTTTTGAATTAGACACATTAGCCGACCTTTTTAGCGCCTGTTGCCAATCAACCATTTACAAACAAAGCAAAAAGATTATAATTCCATATCGTCTTGTTAGCAATAAAATAATAACAAACTAAAAACACGAGAACCTTTTGAAGACGTACACAATAAAGGAAAAAACTAGTTTGATTCAATTGCACCTATATTTCAACCACTTTTATAGTGGTCTTCATCAGGGTGACTGGAGTAAACCGTTATTTACACGTGTTCTGATACAAACTGCACACAAATATATCAGTCTATGAGCGCGCAAAACCAAACTGTTTTGCGCGCACATTTGAAACTGTGTAGAATAGAATACAAAATAGAATATACATCCAAGCAAATCAATGGCTAACGCGCGCCCTGCGATTTTGAGAATAGAAAAAATTATTAGCATTAAGTCCATCCGGAGCCATTGTCTTGAGTCTATAGGCCCACTGACCCTCTTTCTCTCTTATCTTCTCTTCGTTATTAACTCTGTCTATTAGCATAACCTCAACATTACTGACTCCATGATGTCCATTTGAACAAAAATGTTTGTATATGATATCGTCCATTTCCTTGTAATTCCTCGATGACTTAACGTGAGTGTTAATTCTACTCTTATGATTATTGAAGCGAAAACGGAATGGTGTTTCAGTTGATCCCACGTACTGAAGTCCACATACCTTACAACTTATTAAATACACTACATTATCTGAGTTACAGTCTAATTCATAATTAATACTGTAGGATTTATTTGTCCTCTTACTGATAAACGAGTGTTCTATTTTTAGATGATTTTTGCAAATCATGCAACGCTTATTTCCGCATTTTTAAAACAGTTCCTTTCACTCTCACTTCTGAATTCGCGGGCTTCAGTCTAGCTCTCACCAGGTAGTACTTCAGGTTTTCAGGCCGTCGAAAAGCCATAACAGGTAGATCCTTTACTGCCTGTTTACATCTGACCGAGCTCCCCGAGACGGGTTGAAGTAGTTCTCTCAAAATTTCTTCGATATTTGGCAAACCAGGGTGCATGATACGATACCACAAATGGAATCCTGTTGCCGTTTTCTCGTCTCCTAGGTGTCAAAGCTGTTTCTCTTGGTACCACTCTAGCTCTCTGTATTTGCTCTCGTACCATGTTTCTGTGGTAACCACGGGCTACTAGAAATTCCGTCAGCTCTTTAGCCCGTCTTTCAAACGCTTCTTTTTTTTTTAAAAACCTTTATTGATAATCACAAACAAAATACAAGGTACAGGGCAGGCCTACATTAAAAAAAAAACACAAAACCATTACAGAAAGCAACAATTACAGAATGCATTACAGAATGCTTATCAACACGCACACTTAAGGAAATATTAGTAAAGTAATAACTGACAGATAAGTGGTTTTTGCAGTATACAATTCTCTTTAAAAAAATGGGAAAAAAATCAGTAGCGAGCAGTGCCAAGAACGAAATTAGAAGAAAACAGTTTAATGTTGTAAAACAACAGCCTCTCAAAAGCAAGGAGCTCAATGGGGAACGTATACTAATTTGTTAACAGCTTGTCAGAAAAACTAACAATCATTGTTAAAGAGCGGCACTAGAGGATCCCACTTCTTCGAATTACGGGCTTGTTTATAGGATTCAATTTGAAATTGGGACTTGGGGACCGCCAAAAACATGTTTAACTGAGGGACCTTCTTTCAAACGCTTCTTGCGTGGAACAAATTCGTTTCAGCCTCATAGCTTGGGCATAGGAGATGCTGGTTTTGCATCCACGTGGATGACAGGAATTATACGTCAAGTATCGATGCTTGTCTGTGGGCTTCATGTACAGGTCTGTGTTGATTTGTCCCTCATTGTTGATTATTTGTATGTCCAAGAAGTTTACTTTCTTCCAATCCGCGACCATTCCCAAGTAAATTTAATGCTATTGTGTGACCCATTAATGTATTAATGTATTAAAAAGGTTTGCAGGTATTAAAACATTCAGTGTGAAACTCTTTGGTTTAATATAAATGATAGCATTGGCGACATATTAAGGTTTCTTTCTTCGCTACAATTCTTTTTCTTCTAGCACAAAGGATTCGTTCATTCCTTCTCTTTTTTGTTTGCTGGTTTTTACGTTCGGTTGTCAGTCACCTTGTTGTTCAGTCATTCATGGGTTCAGTTGCCCTTTCAATTGTGCTCTGATTTTCTGTGCCTCATTTTGGCTGTCCATCCGTTCATGGTTCATTCTCGGTTTGCGATTTTGAGTTGAGCTGTTCGTCTCTTTCACTTTTTAAAAAACAATTTGCTTTTTAAAAAACAATTTGCGATTTTACAAATAATCAACAATGAGGGACAGATCAACACAGACTTGTACGTGAAACCTACAGAGAAGCATCAATACTTGATGTATAATTCCTGTCATCCACGTGGATGCAAAACCAGCATCCCCTATGCCCAAGCTATGAGGCTGAAACGAATTTGTTCCACACAAGAAGCGTTTGAAAGACGGGCTAAAGAGCTGACGGAATTTCTAGTAGCCCGTGGTTACCACAGACCGCGACCAGAGCACATAAGCCTCGAAGAGTGGGACTGCTCTTATTTTGGTAAATGTAAATGTAAATGTTATATTGCTACGCTTTGAGGTTGGTTATTTTCCCAACCAATAGGAAGTAAAACCCAAACCAACCGTGATTTGCTTACATGTACTCGCCTGTCCCAGCGCTGGGAGTCTGTATTTTATTCGAGTCCTCATTGGTTCCTTGGACTGTCTGCGTCTTTTGTAATTGGCTAGAGTCAAAGTAACTTTGGCTTCGGTAAAAGTGACGGCACTCAATTAAAACTGCTTTATCTAAAAACTGATATTTGGCATCATGATAAACGATAATAAAAAGGTATACCGACATTCCTTTGTAGATAATGTATCTATTTTTAATGTTGACGGTCAATTTTAGGTCCGTCTGACTGTTATGGCTCAGTACATAATAAAAGGGGCAATTTTAACGGCGTAATGATTTAAATTTTAAAGTAATTGTCAGCTAACGATTAAAACAGGCCAAATGTGTTGGTTTTAAAAAGAAAAAGACTTGTATACGATTCAAAAAGGAAACCGTGTACTGTTCGTAAAACAATTTCAAAAGGTACAAACAGGGAACAGATAAATATGATTGGTAACCTGTTTGTCACGCAAATTAATCCCGGAAGTGGGACTCCCGTTCTAAGAATCTAAGAAATTCAAAATACAACCTTTTCGTTCCTAGACCGAGCATTGAAGCAGGCAAACGAAGTTTTCAATATCGCGGTTCTGTTCTCTGGAACATCTTGCTTTTGAGCGCTAAGATACAGCCCACTCTTAGCTCTTTTAAATCATGCATTTAATTTTTATCTAATTTAATGATAGTAAACAAAGGATAGTTTTTATCGTTTTTAATACAATCTTGTATAGGTAATTAATTTAGTTAGATAATTTAAAGTAGTTAAGTAATTAATCTGTTGTTTAAAAACACGGCTCGATGGAAGAGCGTGTTTTATGAATTGACACCGTGTATAAATAAAGTTTACCTACCTACCATATGACGCGGATGATCGTCGGACATTGGAAACCCTAAAAGGTACCAATTGTTTCTTAAAAGTTGTTTCTGTCAGCACATTTTCCTTCCTAAACACCCTAAAAGATACCCAAATAACTCAGATTCAAACACCCAAACTTACTACGATCACCCCCGTCACTTTTATATGATGGGACTCCCCTGGGCAGGAGTCCCCCGGGCAGGAGTCCCCCGGGCAGGAGTCCCCCGGGCTATTTTCCCGCCTCTTTCTAGAGCGAGCCTGTGATTACAGCCGCCTCTCATCGCTCCCGGCCGCTTGGGGCGTTCGCGCGAAAGACTCTCTCGCGGGAGCGCCCCAAGCGGCGGGGGCGATGAGAGGTGGCTGTAATCACAGGCCATTCTAGCGCCTGACACGCAGGCTAATTTGACATCAAAGTTGTCATTCATCAACAAGGTGTCGCTTCACAGCTTTACTCGCTCCTTCCTAGGCCGCACTGACTGGCGCTTTCGTGGTGCGAGCGTGAAGCGCGGGCAATGAGCGCGGAGCGCGAGGCACGAGAGAAATAGAAGAAAAGCTCCTACTTCCAGACTTAGAGACGGTTCTTTTAACCTCTCGAGATACTTGATATCAACGCTTTCAGAAAAAGTTGCCTTTGTAATAGGCAGTTTCGTGGAGCGCGAGGACATACAGCTGTAGGATCGAGGAGGAACGAGCGAGCGCGGAGCGCTTGTCACGCGACGCTCTCGCGAGGGTCCATTAGGATGTCCCACAATTCATTTTGCTACTGGCAAGGCAGGTTGTTTATAAACGAGGGATAAATAATTGATGGTACACGTACAGTAACCGAAGTTCATCGATCTTCATCATACATAGCTTTTTGGGGATTTCGTATCTAACGGTAAGCGTTCTTTTTAAGCTATAGAACACAGGGCCACTAATCTATACACATGTTGGCTCATTTAACTCTGCTACAAGCCGCTAAATACACATAAGCTTACATGGTAGACACAGCTGAGTCAAGTTAACAGCTTGAACGTTTTCAAGCCACCAAATTAAACTCACATAGAACCAACAATACACTTATTACACATATAGTTTCTCGGTCTTTACACCCACTTCCGGGCAAACAAACATATTTTGATGGCGAAAGGTTTCAATATTATAGTCGTGGTCGCCATATTGGATTTCCCCCGGTATAAAAACCTGCCAAACCCACGAAGAAAACATGTATAAAACAATAGATTGAAGACTACAATAGGTAGAAAGGTTTTTACACTGAGGATAAGTAGGTGAAATGTGGAAATACAGTGTTTGCTGATGCAAACACTATTCTATATTTGCCACGTTTGTCCCCCCTTTCAGTGGCAATATATTCCAGTAAAATTTGAAACTACAAAGTAAAGAAACCTGTAAAAAGGTCATACAGTAAACTTTCTATAA
>JAJLRJ010000008.1:42007872-42262872 GCA_024195265.1 Dendrophyllia cribrosa
AAACATGGCACATGATGCAAAATTGTACTTGTTTGTACAGAAACCATTCACAATAATAATTCCATAAAAACTGATTTTAAACCCCAATTCAACTTAAAATAAACCGGGAAAGACTGATCACTTTTAAGGACCGTAGATACAATAACAATCACGCAGTAAATTTTACTTTTTGCATACAATCGCCTGTGCTGATTTTCGCTGTGGACTGGTAACATGACAAGCCATTTCAGCTAAACTTATTTGCATCCAATTGAATGACGTTAGTACCTATTGCATTATGCCTAGAGTAGTTCTTCAAAGAATTCAGACACATGTAAAATAAGTGGATCAAAGTTCTTTAGAAAATATTTTTTACAGAATTTCTCAGGAATGGCTGATTTCTACAAAATGGCAGCAACCTCGTGAAATTAGATTTGGGATTGTTATTTGTCCACGTTAATATCAAAAGAGAAGAAAAAGAGAAAGAAATACAGCAAACAAACAAACAAAAATCAAACAAAAAAAAAATCACATACGCAGGTCTTGAACCAGTGACCTTCCAGACAGTATTTGCATTGACTTTCTAACCATTGCGTCAACGACACACACTTCGGAACTTAAAGTTTTCAGTAAACCTTGTCAATGTCCTTCAGTTCAAGTTGATCCTTTCTCTCATCAACACAATATAAAAAATATTATTATCATATATTACCAGGTAATATACCTTCTTAATTATTTCATACATACCTAATAGAACTACCTGTACATGTAGTTGGGAAAAGATGCATGACTTAGCCTTTTTCAACAGTTCTATTTCAAAAGTACAACCTATTTGTAACGTTTCTCTGTCTAGGAATACAAGGGTCATATTAAAGATAACAACATGCAAGATGTTCCTGAACAAGGGGTCAACCAACAAAAGCAACAAGAGGCTGGAATGAAGCGTAAGAAGTGCAGCAAGGAGAAGAAACCTTATAAGTGCAAGTATTGCGATAAGCTCTTTACACACCTATCACTATTTAAGGTCCATGAACGAATTCACACAGGAGAGAAACCTTATCAGTGCAATTACTGTGATGTGTCCTTCGCCACCTTGCCAAATTGCAAGGTCCACATGCGACTGCACACAGGAGAGAAACCTTATCACTGTAAGCATTGTGATATGTCCTTCACCAGGGTTTCAGATTGCAAGATGCACACCAGAAAACACACAGGACAGAAACCTTATCAGTGCAAGCATTGTCCTAAGCAGTTTAGCCATTTATTAACTTGCAGAAGACATGAACGAATTCACACAGGAGAAAAACCTCACGAGTGCAAATATTGTGATAAGCGGTTTAGCCATTTATCAAATTACAAGAGACATGAACGAATTCACACAGGAGAAAAACCTCACAAGTGCAAGTATTGTCATATGCCGTTTCGCCAGTTATCAAGTTGCAGGAGACATGAAGGAATTCACACAGGAGAAAAACCTCACAAGTGCAAGTATTGTAATAAGGCGTTTAGCCAGTTATTAGCTTGCAAGAGACATGAACGAATTCACGCAGGAGAAAAACCCTACAAGTGCAAGTATTGTGATAAGCGGTTTATCCATTTATCAAATTGCAAGAGACATGAACGAATTCATACAGGAGAAAGACCTTACAAGTGCAAGTATTGTCATAAGCCGTTTAACCAGACATCAAGTTGCAAGATACATGAGCAACGTCATCAATGCAAGCACTGCGGCAAGTGGTTTAACCAAATAGCTTCGTTAAAGCAACACAAAAGAACATACGAGGACGGCGTCACTGACTCAGGAGAGCCTCAACTGTTATCTTCCACTGCTGAACACACTGCAAACCAGTTGAACACATTCAGCTGTTGGATTTGTCAAGAGGAATTAAGTAGTCAGGAGCTTCTTATGGAACACATTGATAATCACATGATACAGTACTGACCCTGGGTTTTGAAAATGTATAAAGCGGACAGTGAGTTGACAACGGAGAACTTTCAATGTTAAAAATATCACAATACATGTAGCTGTCTTACAGCAGTTGCTCAAGGCGGTTCCTGCTTAGTGCAATGCGTAACGCAAGATTTCCATTAAAGTTCATTTCCACTATTAAAGCCACGATGGTTGTAATAAATTATTGCTACGTTCATTTTGTTGAGTCAGAAATAGACTTCCTTATGCAAGTTGTTTTGTCGTTAGTTGTCGTTTGTAAAGGTAGGGTAATGACCCGGGGGGGGGGGGGGGGGGGGGGGGGGGGGGGGGGCGTTACTCAGATATAATAGTGATGAAGTGTTTGGGAGATGCAAAGGCTTTTGACTTTGGACTCCCTGGTTCAAGTTGTTTTGTGCATATCATTACGTTTCCTAATATTAAAAAACTTTTTTTTTTAAGGAAAGATTTGGAAAATTGTACCTCTCTGGGATTTAAGAAGAGCGTGATTATTTAATCGGTTTAAAGTGATTCTGTTGAAAAGGAAGTTTAATGAAATTTTTCTAAACCTTTGCATAGTTATTTATTACAGTTAATACATCAAAAATATGTAATAAAAAGAGGGGGTCACCATGTCCATGACTAATTTGCTAGTGTGACAGCAATATTGAAATTCCAGCCTTATGAGCGAAAGGCAACCATAATTTCCAGAAAGTTATTATAAGCAATGAAATATTAGTATTTTATTATGATAGCAAAACAATGGCATCGAGAAAAGCCTTTAAGTTACCGAAAAAGAGAAACTAATGATATGATTAATAGGGCAATTTTAGTATCTGCACGCTCCCAGTGATACGCTAAAAACTAGATTGTAAAAGTGATTGCATGAGAATATTTCAAAATCTACTAATGACAAATTCTGTTCTGGCAATTGCCTTCCTTTTTATAATTTTCCCTCGCATTTTTTGCTATATTTTCTGCTATCTATTTATTTGTTTGTTTGTGAGTGAAAGCTACAAAAAATTTACAACATTATCTGTCTAGTGTCTAACCCGAAAACCTAACGGTTTATTTAGGCCCTAGGCATTTCCTTACGTTTTCAACTATATTTAAATTATTTACCAGTATAAACAATTAGATTATTTATTACTTTAAATATAGATTATAAAAACAAAGATAAAAAGTAAGTAAAGACAAAGTAAAATGCAAATAAATGTATTGTATTGTATTATTCTCTCGTTTTCTTTACCGCTTTGTTGAAAATGGTTCTTTCATCTACGCTGAAACACTCTGTCAACATCGCTGATCACTGTTCAAAAGAAAATTATAACGGACTTTGCAGTTTTTGCCTACGTTACAAAACAACAAATGAAAGCAAAGTTAAAAATGCTATTCGTAGCTCGAATAGTACAACTTCTCCATTGGGTAATGGCCTTTTCCTTTTTTTTCGCATAATTTTTGTTTGTTTGGTTTTTGTAAATAAAAGCCGTTCCTCAGAGAAAACCCCAGAGCACTTGGTTTCCAGGTTTCTCGCGCCAATTTAGAAAAAAAGATCAGAATAGTGTAAGCCTCGAACACGAGTCGTTCGCTTCATAACCCATATCCTTATCCACTATACCAACGTGGACTTGCTGCCGGGAGATGTCATTTTTAACATATTTATAGAGTTGCCCATAACAATAAATGAAAGCTAATCGTTTTTTCAAATCAGTGCTTAACCCTAAACACTGTAGATCAATGCTAAACACCAAAACGCTACTCTTTGCTTAACCAGAGCTCTGTTCTCTCAGTTCTCTGCCCAATAAATGGGGTTCTGTTCTCGTGAACGTCAGTACTACGGTATAACGATAAAAAAATACTACGTTGTGTAAAACCTCATGAGGTGTCCAAGGTCAGTTTGAGAGATGTTAACAAGTGTTAACCATGCTTGCGCTTTTTTGGAATCGAATGGAGTGTTTTCCAAGCTTTGTCCACGAAATATATAGGAAGAAATGACCAGAAAAGACACTTGATTAAAAATAAAAAACAAACAGCGGTGATAAACATGGTAAACGAACGCATTTTTATAATAAACAACTTGACGTTTCGTATGCTATAGTAATAATATCAATCGGCGTGGGGCTCTGCCCTTTTATACCGCAGTTTCTCCTTTAACAGTAATTTAATACTATGGACTGTCAGTCCTAAGAAGCTACAGCTACTAAAGCATCAGCTTCTCACTGCTAACGTTAACATTTAAAGAAGGCTGTATTGAAGTTGTATACACAGGATTGAAGACGTTTGGTGCGCGAAGAGCCGGGGAGAGGATGGGGTCTGACAAGCGTATGCTAAATTGAAACTCAAGGTAAAACTTTGCGATCAATTAATCAATCGAAGTTGAAACTAATCCTCGATTATCTTAATCGTGTTTTAATGCCTAGAGCTCGAGGTTAGTAGCATAGACTCGCCAACTTTGATGTAACCCTGCCAAATTTCGATTATTGTAGAATGTGTTTGTTATATTTTATTGCCTTATTTCCACATATTTCTTTCAGAATAAAACCGAAATTTTAACCAAAGAAACTATCGCAGTGCAAAATAATATATATATTAATTTTGATCAGAATTTCGTATGTAGGTAAGGTTTTTGCGCATGAAAATCGTCCATTGGCAAAAAAATAGCGACCTTTAGATTTGACTACGAGTACGAAATCGAGTACGAGTACGACTTTGGAATTTCGAGATAATTGTATCCACCGAACTGTAACTCTTTCCCGTTGCTGACTAACACATAAATAAACGTTAGGGATAACATTGGTGTGATAAGAAATTATATGAGGCACACGAATTTGGTTTGAAAACTCGTATTCGTACTCGATCTCGTACTTGTAGTCCAATCTAAAGGTCGCTAATATTAGTTTGAATTGGACATGAATTTATCATGAATATTCAATGATTCTGACACCCTTTTTGCGAAGAAAGAACATGGCGAACTAAGCTGATTAAGCGGCGAAACGAAAAAGCCGTTCACGTTGGTTATTCAGGAGTAAGGAAACCTTTACGTCACCGTGGTTAGAACTGGAAATTGAACTGTCCTTGATGCATAGAATGGTACAAGGTCTTGCTTGCGAAGAGCAGCGATCAGAACTTTGCAACCATCGATGATTCCAAACACGTGGACTGATTCAACGAAGAAGGCGTCGTATTCAAAACAGGTAAATAAACCGTAGTGAATTTTCTAGTTGCTCTTTAAAGTACTCTGTTTAAAATACATATTGACAAGTAATAAGATTTTAAGCAGCATGTATTTAGACTGCCAGCAGTTTCCTTTCTGGATAGTCGACCGAATTAATCGCGCGCGCGCGAGAGAGCGAAGATCCTACTTCCTCGCACACTCGCTTGGCTTTGCTCGCGCGTGTTTTCAGCCCCCCACTCGACTATTCAGATTCATAAAGGGAGTACTACGATTCTTAATATATTGGTCATATAAAACTAATTAAGTACCGTAAAAATTCTGAAAATGAGTCCTGGGCTTATGTCCAGAGGAGGTTGAGTGGACTTGAGGTTATGTTTGGGGTTATATATTAGATATTCCAAAATGAGTTTAGCTAATGATTTTGTAACAGACTGAACTGCCATTGATCATTAAGCTGTCAAATGAAAGTTTAAACTCCACGAACTTTGTACCCTTAAAAAGGATAACGAGCAACATCTTAAATCTATGAAACATCTCTCATGCTCTAGCCAATAACCTTGAGGGGTGGAGTGGGGGTACTCTTAAAATATTTTGATGGGAGTATGCGGCCCACTTATTGTATCCTTACCTATTGTTAGACATAAATGTACCCATTTTCAGACCTAGCTATTCAGTAAAGTATTACACATTCTTCAAGCCAAAATTGTCAAATTTTAAACCAAAACAGCTTGAAAAGCATACCCATTTGGGTCGCACATTCCCATATTGCTTATGTAGAGACAATTGAAAGTTCTCTACAATCAAAAATGAAAAAATCCAAATAAGTCCTTACGTCTGCCTACTGAAAGGTTTATCTCTAAAGTAAGACCATGGGTTGATAACCGGGAGGAAGAAGAAAGATGAAGGGGTTTGCCTGTGAGATTAGGGGGCTCGGAGTTTACTGCCTTTTTTGGATGGTGATCCTTATTTCGGGGGCCAGTTACAGTTACATTCGAAATTATCGCTTCAACCCTGTATTACCACTAAGGAGCCTGTTCACAGGCTACTGCGTTCAAGAAAATGTTTGTTTCCGGCCTTCATCAACTTCCGCGTAAAAAAGACAAAAACATTTATTTTATGGCAAGAATGTGTTACCCGAAGTAATCCTTCCTGTGGATTAATTTTCACGAACCGTTCACGATGCACGGAAATTACCTGCATTGGGTTATTATTTGCTCTTTTGGTGAGCCTGACTTTATATTTAAAGAACATTTTGGTTATGAAGAGGTGGTCCTTTCACGCTTGATTCGAGTGCTGAATAGGGGAAGGATACGTAAGGGTGGACTTCCTTTGACCTCCCAGAGGAGCGGGGTCGTAGCTGTCCAAACGATGTCTGTGATTGGCGAACGATACAATAGGCCATTTGCACGATGACGTCATATGACTACAACTACCAGAATCCTTCAGTTTTTTGTTTTGTAGTGCAAATTAGGGCTATTGTTATTTAAACCGCACTGGGATTACAAAATTTAAATAAGAAAGGAAAAACGAAATGAATTCCGGTAGTTGTAGTCAAATGACGCCATCGTGAAAATGGCCTATTGATATATCACTTGAACAATGCCCCTATCCCTAATCCCTATCCCAGCGGGACAAATCTATTGTTTTCTTAGTGAATCACAGACATCGTTTGGACAAGTGCAGGACTACCCTCCCAGAGCCGTGTGGAATGAGATTGGGTACACTGTGGAAACTGCCATTTTTCAAGTATTATAAAATGAAGTGTCGAGTGTCTGTTATCTAACCCTGCCGTTTTTTCATCCCAAATTAGATGTCGACACGACTTCGTACGAAGAAAGTTCTTGTGATTGACAGCAGGATGATTGACAGTGGAATGCATGACAATAATGAAGTGATTGACAATGGAATAACCGACAGTAGGATGAGACAACAGTAGGATGCCGTCCATCTTCAGCTCTCAGGTACATGTCATAACGCTGGTCTAGTGGTTAGTGCGCATGACTTGAACCTTCGGCAATTTCCTTATTAAAAAGAATTACTTATAAGAACTTTCATTTGTGTGTTGCACTGAAATATTTTATTAACAGAATTAAATGTTAGAACCAACTTGTACAGCATAATTTATTAACAGTACCACAGAAAAGTAATGATTTGAACTGAACGCCTAAGAGTTTTATCTAAAAAACTGTAAAAGTTAGACATGCTTTCAGATTCCAGATATGACTCTGGGAATCAGATGAAATTGCTGTCAGTAGTCCAGTCCATATTTATTTCCAGGCTGGTGTATAAATGAGTACCAGCAAAATCCCTAGGGTAATCCTGCGATGGACTTCCATTCCATCCAGGGAGAGTAACTGAAATCCTAGTCGCTTTATGATAAGAAAACCGGTGTTAAGGGGGCACTCTGGTTACATACCATTTTTGCACTGTCGTACATCGGCAGTTTATACAAGGATCTCGTTAACGTTTTAAGCAGTCCAAAAATGCCTTAATTCGTTTGTAGGTTGATGTTATGTGATGTTGTGTGAAACGTTTGGTGATTATTAGAAGTATTTGAGAGAGAAAAAAATGGAGGGATTTAAAAATAAGAAATATTGAAGATCAAATGAAGTTTCAAAATAAGAGCTTGAAGTTGATATTTAGCAGATGGGTACCAAAAATACTGAGTCCGCCATTAACAACCTGGGGTGCTCTTGCGTGGGTATCAAATGTTTGGTGGTGTTTCAAAACTAAACAAAAATAAAACTAGAATAAAACTAGCTTTTATTCCTTTAAAACCGACCCTTACTATTTCATTAAAATTCAATCAGAGTGCCCCCTTAAGCATCCGAAGTGGGATACCCTTATTAGGTTTGTAATTACCCAAAATATGTTAACACTGTGTTGTCTCTCTCTCCAGGCAAATGTCAGGAAACGAACGAGAAAAGGAGAAGATGACAACTGTAAATTGGTTTCAAGACAATCAACCTAAGGACGACATTATTTGCAAAAAGGTAACCTAGATAGTTTCATTTGTACTCGTTTATTAAGTCACAAATCCGGTCAACTCGCTGTCGCCATGTTATTTTGATAGTTGTAACGAAGGGCTACCGCTACAAAGCTTGCCCCACTCGCTTATCTCTTTGAACCCTATGCTCCCACTAAGGAGCAGCATGTTTATAGGATAGTTTCAAACTCTTATTCACTTCATGTTACGAAGACCGGTGTTTAGCACCGTATTTTTTTAGTGGAATCACTTCATAAATTATTTGCAAAAGTGTGTTAACGTGACTGTTTTTATCTCAGTCGTTAGGCAGACATCAGGAATGTAATGGGAAAAGAAGACAAACGGCTTCGACAGTCAACTTAAGGAGGACACTTGTTGTAAAAGGGTAAGTTGGTTAGTTTCTCTTTATGACAAACA
This sequence comes from Dendrophyllia cribrosa, assembly GCA_024195265.1. Lineage (NCBI taxonomy): Eukaryota > Metazoa > Cnidaria > Anthozoa > Scleractinia > Dendrophylliidae > Dendrophyllia > Dendrophyllia cribrosa. The sequence goes on from JAJLRJ010000008.1 coordinate 42,016,357, forward strand.
ATCCGCTTATAATACCTTTCGTTATGTTATTTTGATTGAGTGGGTGATGGGTGGATTGATAGTAAGTAAGGATCGTGGAGTATCAGACATTTTGGACTAAACTTAGTAGCTTCACACACTGGTTACCCTTGGACAACAGGTTCTGCCTTTTAGCTTTGTTATCCAAGCCAAGATAGAACGATCTTTCATTCACCGTCGAAAGTTAGAATGCATTCAGGTCGAGTGTCGAAATTAATTCGCGTTCGCTTTGGTTTTATATTCGTACGCCTTGTGATTGGCTAAAAACCGTTCGCGTCAGTTTCTGGTGCTTTAAGTTAAACTCAAACCAATATCTTAGTTTGTGCTTACGTCATATCAAAATTCCGAAGCATAAGAAAACAGATTTCGACACCAAAATGTTTATAACACTGTAGAGAGTTTAAAACAACACATCTGGGCCAAATGTTGAAGCGCAAGAGCATTTCTTTGAGGAGTTATAGGTAAACGAGCATTGGACATCCATTCAGAGCATTGGACATCTTAGCGGTACCCGCTTCAGTCACCAATTGCAACATGGCGGCAAAAACTTCAAAGTCTTAATTTCACATCACAAATCTCATCACTTTAAGTTCCACTAAATCGGTTTATAAGCATCCATAATACAAAAATAACTTTCAACTGCTTCAATTTTGTCTATTTTCACTGCTCATCCCGGAAATAGCGTGACGAATTGCGTGACACATTGCGTGACACATTGCGTGACACATTGCGTGACACATTGCGTGACACATTGCGTGACACATTTCATGACACATTTCAAACCTTAACAACTCGGAAGCAAAACATCGTTAAGATCTGAAACTTTTTGTGAAGGATTGTATTACTAGTATCCACATATCATGTTACAAACAGCTTTGTAGAAAGTATAGTTTGGACTTTTTATGACGTCATGTGCAAACCAAGAATGGTGACTACTCGCACTTACGTTTTCTGCACATGTATTTGCTACGTGTCTACGTATGTTGTGATTGTCCAGTGATAAATACTGTTTTCGTTTTATGCGGACATTCTGTTAAAAACGGTACCCGTCAATTTTTGCTTGCTTAAGCAAATTTGTCATAAGATTTATGCGTCGATTTCTGATGTAATCACTTTGGCTTTGGCTTTGGCTTTGGCTTTGGCTTTAGCTTTATAAAACAACCCTATGCTAGAACAAACATACAAGAGCTGGCATGCAGTTTGGACTATTGAATCTAAACATTCCTTTTAATTGGTAGCTATTGCCTTAGTATGGCAACCGCACGCGATAGACCATTCGGTGGTAAAATCCATCACTTGAAAAGCAGGACACGCGATTGTCTTGAAATCTAAATGTTTGTTTTCAAAACGATCTATGACACTTGTTGTTGAAATAGTTGTCTTTTTGTGTGCTAAGTTTCGTTCCTTGAATTATTTAAATCAACTTGAAATCTGGAAATCAATTAAAGTGTGCTTGTGCTTATGCTTATGCTTACACAAATGTGACGCGCAATAAAGGCTGCATGGTTTAAGCAGTGACATAAACACAAGGGTGAAAGCATTTCGAACCGCGATTTAATGAAATGGTATTCCAGACGAATTAGCGTAGTTACATATAACTGATCATTGAGCAAGTGAAAGAACTATCTTGAGCTAGAGGCGTACCAGCGTACCAGCGTACCATTTTGGGGAAAATTGGTTAATATATAAATATATTTTTTGACATGCTTGTTTTTATATCATCAAGACACCAAACATTAGATACTTTTATGTTTAAAGTGGTTTGAATTTCAGTGTGAATGTAATTACTTATTATATTTTTTCTTTCTTACAGAAAGACGCGCGTGGTGGATGTTTCAGCGGAATCGGAGAAAACATGGAAGAAAGAAATCAAGGAACCACATTAAACACAGAAGAGGTAGATAAACATATTTTAAAGATCACTTACTCGAAAGAAAAGCAGCTAAAAGATTATCTGAAGGTCTGAAATGGGAGCTAAATTTCCAATTAAAATTCGGCAATATCCTTAGCAATCATCCTATAAATTCAACAAGAAATTTGCCATTCAAATGACAGTAATTCGGTTTTGTTAACACACAATTTTTAAAACTCCTGATTCAGACCTTTGTAAATCTTTTGGGACTTTAGGAAAAGCGCAGATTCGAGTTTTAAACGTTTATTTCCCTTTCAAATTGTTTCTAGATAATTTTGTTTTACTTTCTCCAAAGCAGCCTAGTTATAAACCAGGATTTCCACATTCAAGAAACAAATCTTTTCTGCAACGCAAAATTTTACCTTTATAACTGTGTTGATTACATAACGTTTTCATCAGCGATGCTATGCCAATTGTTTTTGCTATATTTTTTCCCATGTTAACATCTGTTCAAATGGTTTCAATTTTCCCGCCAAAAGACTTAGAAAAATACGGGGCGCTCAAAATACGCATGCGCCATTTTTTTAAAAAAATATTCAACTTACACCATTATGTTAACTGTATGTTCTTTTCCTTGTCTTAGTTAACATTTGTTTGAACTGGCTAAATTTTCCCGCCAAAAGACTTAGAAAAAATACCAGGCGCTCAAAATACGCATGCGCCGTTTTTTTTAAAATTTTTTTGCTTCAATTCATAATGTAGTTCTAATAAAATATTAGTGTTTTACTATTTATATAATAAATAAAAGCCAATAAACAACAGTTTTTCCATGTTCTGTCTTGTAATCTTTATTTCTTTTACTATTATAAATAAAGCAATAAACACTTTGTTTGTTTTAACTATTGTATTTTATTTACCATTTCCTTCACACAAATATTTTAATTAGTTAATGGAATTCAATTAAATCATTAAAAAGGTGTCTATAAAACTTTCTCCTATATATACTAAGTCTTTTGGCGGGAAAATCTGGTGAAATTTGCACAGCGTTTCCCCTGACAACAATTTCGAGCAGAAATTAATACAAGTGTCCTTTAAAAATTTCCCGCCAAAAAATCTTAATACACCACCACCTTGTGCAAGAACTACGCCCAAATAAATGTAATATACCGCCTAATTTCTCGCTAAAACAAAATCCGAATGAAATTTCCCTTTCTGATAGTTTAAATACTTGCACGAGATGTTGTATGTATTAGTAAGGTTAAAAGAAACATGGCAATTTGGCTGAGAAATTTAAAGTGCCCCAATGATCAAATTTTTTATTTTCATTTTTTTAGACTTTCTTACTCATCTTGCCAAATTTCAATCCATTACGAATATCAGAAGTCATTTTATTTTAACATTTATTTCCGAGAATTTACGGCCGCCATTAATCAACCTTGTTCCAAGGCTTGGTTGCGAATGGGAGAAAGTGACGTCAAAGACTCAAACATACCTCACAGGTTGAAATTATAATAACAATCAGCACAGAAAATTGCACGAAGAATAAGTCCAAAGTTTTTGTTGCTTTTCGTGTGATTTTCAATACTCATTGTTATTATAGTTTGAGTCTTTGACGTCACTTTCTACCATTCGCAACCAAACCTTGGAACAAGGTTGATTAATGGCGGCCTTAAATTCTAGGAAATAAATGTTAAAATAAAATGACTTCTGATGTTCGTAATGAATTGAAATTTGGCAAGATGAGTAAGAAAGTCTAATTGTTCACGTAAAAAAAATGAAAATCAAAAATTTGATCATAGGGACACTTTAAGAATTATCGACTGGATAATAAATAACCTATTCCGTTTTGAATATCCTTTCTTGTACAATAATTATTGATCGATAGCTTGCCATGTTCCTTTTAAAAAGACCTTTTTCAGCTGGCACAATGTTTGTAGCACAGAAACAAATGGCCAATTGTTTCAAGAAAACTCCCGTCCCCCAATAAAACTTTAAGCCACGAAATAACGAACATTTTGGTTGGAGAAAATGCTAATGGTATTGAACAATTTGGATCATAGAAAAACAATTATTTTCTCCTTTACTTCCCATAAACACTCGACTGCAACTTCAATTCAAAAACCATCTCCCTTATTTTTGCTTTTAATGTTTTGTCCTGTGCTACATCAAATGTTATCCGAAAAAGGTCTTTTCTACATAATTTAAAAGTGATGATAATAGCCTATTGTAGTATTAAGACCCAATGTCTGGTTATAAAACATAACTAAATAGATTTGCTATTTCCCTTGAATCATAATTTAACGTTTTCTCGAAGTGAACAAAGAACACAGGTTATACAGACCAGAAAAACAAATCCTTTATAAAAAAATACAACTGAAATGTTTTTACAGTTTTTCATATTGCAAGGAAAGTTGTGCAAAAACCAAATATTTCGTTTATAATCATAAACTGTCCACTTTGAGTGTTAACACGAAAACAACCTTATAAACAATACGTCAAAGAAAGTCAACCTTCTTTTAGAAAATACGCGAATGATCTCTGTTATCTTATACACAAATGTACCAATAGTTAAAGTGAAATACTTTTAGAGCATAAGTAAAAAGAGCCAATGGCCTAAGCCTGATTTTCTTAACAAAGTTTCGATATGTTGTTACACTGAAGACAAATGTTCTCTACAAAACCTTATTTGTAGCCAAAAATTTGAACAATTGCAACTGATTGTTTTTTAAACATTTGTAATGAAATAATATAATTTTCGACCATGCACGATTGTCCAGAAATGGCCAAAAAACTACACTAATGAAGTCTAAAAACATTTCCTCTCGTTCATACGAGTTTGTTGGTGCCAAGATTGTTTACAGTAAATTTAAATCAAAAGGTGATGAAAACTTGCTAAATCTTTTCTAGTCTTTTGTGTGTTTTCATGCTAATTTTCGAGTTAAATTACAGTCATTTCCGGGTGGAGCGGAACTCATTTGTAAAACTACACTGATGAAGTCGAAATGTTTTGTATCTCATTAATGCGTTTTGATTTTGTTGGTGCCAAGATACGTTTCAGTAAAATCGCAGGCGATAGAATCTTGCTAGTTTTCCTATCATGACATTTTTAGTAAAAAATTAAATTTGTAGCAATATCATGATAGCAATACATGTATTCTGCCAAGAATTTACGTCTATGTATCTGATGGCAATATCTACCGAGTCGTCGACCTTAGAAAGCTTATTTTCTCAACAACAAACATAATAATTTAAGCTAATTTACATCTGATTTTGTTTATATTGTATAAAATGGTCAACACAACAAACTATCGAATGAAATTATAGTCGTCCTAAACTAAGGAAAAAATTACATCTTTATATAGTCAAATAACTTTGTCGTCTTCGTAAGTTTGCACATGACGTCATGAAAATTCAAAAATCTAAACTATACTACAAGTTGCTTCCGAGTTGTAAAGGTTTGAAATGTATTACGCAATTCGTCGTCAGATAAGAAAGTTATTTTTGCATTATAGATGCTTACAAGTCAATTTAAGAGAACTTTTAGTGAATCCAATATTTTGTGATGAGATTTTTGGTGTACTGAAACACTGATGACAACTCCATACACTTTTACTAAAAAACGTACGGCTTCAAAATTCAAATTATTTAATTAATTTAAAATTCATTAACATTTTGGAATCGAAATCTGTTTATCACTGCTTCTAAATTTTTATACGATGTAGGTGCAAACCAAGAATAGCAACTACAACCCAGGTAAAAACATAAGCCTGACTTGATCAAATTGTTTTGGATTAACAGCCGAAAATTTCTCGGAAATGCTCTCATAATTCGTTTAACGTCATTGCCATTGCCATGGTAACTGATCGAATAAAAAGTATTTCTGTTAACTTTATACCTGGTTTAAATCTTAAAGCGATGTTATTTCAGTTTCTAAAACTGAACTTGGAAGGTATTACGATTGAGAAATCTTTTCGAGCCACTTTAAGGTTTTTGGCATTGCACAATCTAATTTGGGCAGAATTTTAGTATTTCTAACGCTCCAAAACACACGTGGGAAGATTCGTGTTTTACCTAACTAGAAGATTTGCTCAGTTCTGTTTCAATAGCACGTCTAAAATTGAAAGTTAGCGTAAAAAAGCACATAGGATCCTATATATATATATAGAATGAGTTGTAATTATCAAGACATGGAGTTGGAAGCTTGATAATTACAACTCATTCTACATTAACCTTTTCAAGCTACAAGATCGCACTTTACTAGAGTGATCCTCTGTCTTCGACAAGGCATACAGCATTGTTTGAGAGACCTGTCACAACACTATATATATATATATAGCCCTTCAATGGCTAAAAATATATTCATCTTCCAAATGTTTTTCTTCATTCACACCACACGTAATTTAAATGGACAGAACTACACACTTAATCAATTACATTCACTTTTAAATGAATATTGTGAGTATTTTATTTTTGCATGAGCGCCATTTTGGTATGAAAAGCTCTCAAAATCTGTAACAAGAGAAAATGAGTTTTCAGCAAAATTACTCGATTCAGACTGCTTTAAAATGAAATATTTGTTTTGTATTGGTGAAGGAAAACTACACATAAGTCTCGTCTCCTGTTCTTCATTTGCTTAAATTTATGTCCAAAATTGTCTCTCCATTTACACCGAGTAAGTAGATCGCATGAAAAGAAATCCACTTCTAGCAAAAGAAACCTTATCTTTTACAATGACATTTTGGTATGATCACCTCTCAAAGAGTAACAATGGAAAATGAGTTTTCAGCTAAAACAACTTCACAAAAGTACTTAAGGTGGCTCCGTTGTTATTTCGGGCGCACTCGTCTATGACAAACTTTGGGTCATAACTTTTCCGGCTCTAAAGCGATGCTTCTAAAACTTTGTGAATACTTACAGCTATTATTTAGCAATAATATGATAAAATTCGATTTTACTGGAAAAAAATGGAGAAATAGTTGTTGGGATTATAAGCTGCTCCGCATTCGGCTCAGGCGAAGCTGACAAGCAGTTTTCAGAGTTTTGTTTATGAGAGTGATATGAAATGAGCACGTGTGTAATTTATTCTAAGAATTCGCACCTTTATAAGGGGGCGAGCAAAATATGCACAGTAGTTACCCCAGGAGGGGAGGGAGCATGTACGCTCCATTAGAAGTTTCCATGGGGTGCAATGTTTTTAAATGCGGGGACTACGCGCGCATATCACGTACTCCCCCCTTACAAAGGTGGGAATTCTAAGAAAAAATTCCACAGGTGCTCATTTCGTATTCATAAACTTTTGCTTGTCAGCTTCGCCTGATCTCAGATGCGGAGCAGTTTATAATCCCAACAACTATTTCTGCAATTGAAAGCCCTTTTAAGCAAGAAACAATCGATGCAACAGTATTGCAGTACCTTGAAATTCATGTGGAAGGAGTTTGACACCAAACTGCTGGATAATTTTTGAAAAATAATGGAAAACGCAGCATTGGAGATTTGAGCAGGTTTTGGAGCATTTTTTAATATTTACGGAACTAGTGAGTACTTTTTAACGGTTCGCACGATTTGCAATCGGCTTAGAAGTTATATTTAGCAAGCATTGGGAAGGCTTCTCCCATGCCAGAAATTTGGGTTCGTGGATTGTTTTGGCAAAGAGCCTCAAGGTTTTGAAATTTCAAGAGAATTTTAGGGTTAAATTTTGATGGCCTTAATACTTCCGCACTTCTGCTCCAACAATTTTACTGAATCTTGGTAAGGGTATGTATTAAGTCAATGTAAGCTTATTCCAGAAATTTAACACAAATATAACAGCAAAATTTTTCACGGGGTGCGATTTTGTTCAAAACGTGGGGTTCATTTAGACCCGATTATCACTATATGTATTTTTTCCCAGTGAAATCAAATTCTATCATTTTATTGCTAAATAATAGCTGTAAGTTTTCGTAAAGTTTTATAAACATCGCTTTATAGCCGGAGAAGTTATGACCCAAAATTTCTCATAGACGAGTGCGCCCGAAATAACAACGGAGCCACCTTAAATCCGAGCCCGTTTTAGACGAGGAAAACTTTTGCAAAAGACCCTTCCACTTCTAACACTTCTAACCTTATCTTTTGCAATGCCATTTTTCTATGATAACTGACTCTCAAAGATAAAAACAATGGAAAATGAGTTTTCAGTTAAAACAAATTCACTGACAAAAGTATTTGAATCAGCCTGTTTTTGGACCCTTCCTTGCTTCAATGTCTAAGCATTTAGCTCCAAAATTTGTTCATTTACGCCACGAATTAACAAAATCAAAAGAACTGTGCACTAAATCATAGTCCACTTCTACTCCTACTATGAGCAAAACCTTTTTTTAAAACGAAATGCTTGTTTTTGGAACCCTTCAGTGCCTTAAATGCTAAACATTTAGCTCCAAAATTTGTTCATTTACGCTACAAGTAAGAACTGAATAAGAACTGCACGCTAAATAAATCACACTCCCACTTCTATTTCTACTATGAGAAAAACTTGTTTTTAAATCATTCAGCGCCTCAAATGGTAAACATTTAGCTCCAAAATTTGTTTATTTACGTTACGAGTAAGAAAATGAAAAAAAAGCACACTAAATCATAGTCCACTTCTAAAACAACATGAAAAACCAGTTTTGAGCCAAAATAACGAATTCAGAAAAGTACTTCAGACAGTTCTAGAATTTTGCCAATCAAAACGAGATCCTTGTTTTGTTTTTGTGGTCTGTATAACTAGCCTAATTAACTGGAAATACTCGGAGTTTCCCCAAACCAGACATTAAGGTTTCGTAACCTACATATAAGCTACCATGCAAGGTAAGTAAAGAGAACATAGACCTTTAACAGCTTTCGATGTGAAAATTCCTTACCACCCTTTCTGCCCAGATTAAGCCAAATTTCTGAAATTTGCCAAATATCTTCATTGTTTTTTCAGAAAAGCCATAAAATTGTGACTTAAATGTAGTTTGCAAGGGTAAAGTCTTTGTTCTCTTTATTTCATAACTAATTAACGATTGATGATGAAAACGAGTGAACTTTAAGGTGGCAGTATCAACCAAAACTTTTTGAATCCTACGCATCAAAAAAACAATATTTCGTACCTTTAACGCTTGGCTGCAGTAACTTAAAAAACTTTGAAGCAATTTTCTTTTGCGTCGCTTTCGATAAAAAGCAGTGATTTGCAATGTGAGTTTTTCATAACCTTACAGTGCCACCTTAAAAACGTCACCTTCCATCGCCAAAAGAAATTGTTGCTATGGTAACCAAAGGTTATGAGCTTTTTGATCTCGTATTCATGATAGTGGAAAGAGACCTTGAGCGATCGTGGCCAATTGGAATTGAAAATCTATTTGCTTTTGTTATCATAATTAACCAAGACGGATACAATTTGTTTTGATGCTTTTAATAGAATATTAAAACAGAAACAAAGCCAAATAACTAAGCAAATCAATAGTGTTTAATAATTTGCTGCACGAGATCGCTCAATGTTTGATCACCAAAAATGGTGGCTGAGATTAACTGTCATAATGTTATAATGTTGAAGATAACGAACAGTACTTTCCCGTGGTGCTGTATGTTATACTTTGCAAGGTGTTTCTAACTTTTAAGTCTGTATGAAATCCCACAGTGTGACCATTTCAATGAAAGCTATTGAGCAGTACATTCCTGTGGTGCTCATGTTTGTTATGCTGTACAAGGTGGTTTGAACTTTTGAGTCTGTGAATGAAATCCTAAAGTGTGACAATTCAAATGAATACTATTGAGCAGTACTTTCCTGTGGTACTGTTTATTATGCTGCACAAGGTGGTTCTAACTTTTGAGTATGTGAATGAAATCCTAAAGTGTGACAATTCAAATGAAAGCTACTGAGCAGTACTTTCCTGAAGTATTGATTATTATGCTGTACAAGGTGGTTCTAACGTTTGAGTCTGTGGATGGAATCCTAAAGTGTGACCATTCAAATGAAAGCTACTGAGCAGTACTTTCCTGAAGTATTGATTATTATGCTGTACAAGGTGGTTCTAACTTTTGAGTCTGTGGATGGAATCCTAAAGTGTGACCATTCAAATGAAAGTTACTATGCAGTACTTTCCTGTGCTGCTGTTCGTTATATTGTACAAGGTGGTTCTAACTTTTGAGTCTGTGGATGGAATCCTTAAGTGTGACCATTCAAATGAAAGCTACTGAGCAGTACTCTTCTGTGGTGCTGTATATTATGCTGTGCAAGGTGTTTGTAACTTTTGAGTCTGTGGATGAAATCGATGTGTGAAGAAATGAAAGCTAATGAGAAATACTTTCATGTGGTGCTGTTCATTATCCTGTTCTAGGTGGTTTCTATTAAACGTCCGAGTCTGTGTGACCATTATTCAAATGAAAGCTATGAAGCAGTATTCTCCTGTGGTGCTGTTTATTATGCTGTACAAGGATGTTTTTAACGTTTGAGTCTGGATGATATCCTAATTGTGACCAATCAAATGAATTCTATTGAGCAGTACTTTCCTGTGCTACTGTTGTTTATTACGTGGTCTGTAAGGTGGATTTAACAGAGTCTGTGGATGAAATCCCACAAGCATAACTATTGAAATGAAAGCTTTTATCCTGTGCAAGGTAGTTTTGAATTGGTCAGCCACCATTTTTATCGCTTTAATGTTAAAATTTCCAAAAACATCTTATCTTTGTAGCATTTCTTCCTGACGCATTGATTCCATGTCGATTGTCCTCTGAAGATTCTTTCCTCCTCTCTTCACATCCGACTGCATTAGTTATTCTGAAAACAAACATGAGATAAATTCATTCGGTGCTCATTTTGTTCGTTGTTTCTATAAAACACAAGACTCGTAAAAAGTCCAAACGCAAGTACAAGTTACAATTGCTCTTTCGTTCTTTTTATGAAGTCTTGTGCTTGCGTCGCTGTTGAAAACCGGCCGAAACAACACTAACTTTATATTTTCAGTTGGCATTGTCCGTATACTGATTAATAAAAGAACACTGGATAAAAAATATATGCACAAGCTTCTCTTATCAATTTACACACCAATTTCCAATAAACGAGGCTGCTTCCACAAAGTTAACAAGATTAAACGTTATTCCAAGAAGCCAAACTTTTGTCTTAATCATTTCTGCATTTTTGGCAACCAAAAATCTTTATTTTTGCGCTGGTCCAGCTTGCAAATAGAAGCAACACTGTGGCGTTTATCAAATGAAATCAAGCGAAAAATTTTCCAGTCGAATTTTAAACTAAAGCGACGTTCTAGGAACACGTGGCAATTATTTCGAGCAACGCTTTGAGTGTTCTTTAAATTAATGGGACAAACTTTTAAACACTAATGAGACTAATGTCTGAAACAAGCGCTCACCTTCGTTTGTACTTGTTTGAAGATTTTTTCTCTCAATTCGTCTCTTCTTTGCTGCTCGTGTAACTTCTAAATTCAAGAAAAGGACAACATCCGTCAGTGAGCGTATTCGGGACAAAATTTAATCACAAAATTTAATTTAAATAATTTCCGAAACCAGTACTCACCTACGGTTGTACAATTTTGAAGACTTCTTTTCTTCAGTGCTTCATCTATTCTCAATCCCTCCGTGTGACTTCCTTTAAGAGAAGGGCCCCATCCTTACATCTCCGTGTCTTGACTCGTCTGCGACCTTGCTTAGTTGGTGGCAAATTCTAAAAATTCACATGAATATGCATTAGAAATTGGATCCAATCGCTGAAAAGCACGGTACAGATTTGACACCTTTCCCCTCAATGAGCGAATTAAGAAGCGCGAAACAACATTAATACTGCTTTTATAATTAACACAACCTGTGTTTGCTGTGTATTTTTTCCTTCGATATTTAATGGAGACCGCAAACTACTATCTTGCCCAACACTAATAAATATCTCCATCTTTGTTTCTGCTTATTTTTAAATTATAATTTCCCTTAATTTTTTTTATCTAGTGAATAAAACAATAATAATAATAGTATTTTTTATTGTAATTATGAAATTAGAAATAAGGGTGATACCATAATATGTACCCTTCTCCTCTCCAGTACTAAAGAACTTTGTATAACGTTGTATGATTTTTAATAACATATGTTATATTTTTGAATGTAAAACTAATTATTTATGGTTTGTTGAAAAAAATAAAATATGTGACACTGTCAGCCTGAAAGAAATTCTGGGAAGTCAGCATTTTTGTTGAAAAAGAACAATCCTTGGTGTTCGGACAGGACTCGAACCTACGACCCTTCGATGACTTATCCTCTCTTCTAACCACTCGACCACCACGCTGCTGGTTGAGCAAACCTCAATTTTTTAACATAATAAAATTCATGCGCTTATTCTACACCCTGTAGTAAGCCTATAAAATCACTCGCTTGAAAATAATTTGAGAATCAACGATAATGGTAAATTCAGACGAGGGACTTTATTGAAAGTCTAAAAGGAGAACGGGTTGGCGAAAAAGCGAAGAAAACGAGGGGAGACTGGACTCTCTTTCGCGCTAATCCCTCTCCGTCAGCACTCGCGCGCAATATTTCAGTTACGTTCTAATTCGCTACGCTCAAACTAACGTAAATTATTTTCCCCTTAAATACTACAACAAGTACATAACCACAACAACTTTGATGGTTGGTTGTTCAGGCAATCCAATAACTGATCGACGTTTATTGACTTTAGTACAGGCAGTGACAAGTAACAAATACGGTTAGACCTACCATAAACCAATGCATGTACGCTAGAAAAGTTACATTGAATGCGCTATAACCCCAGTTGGCTAGTTATTTGTAAACGCTTGGAAACGTCTTCTAAAACATACATGTCCTTCGCACTATCAGACCTCCACCGACCATGAAGCTTAAGTAGCCTTTCTGATACATTAGAACTATTACTGACAGCGGAGGTATCGCCTCCAGATCTTAAACTATGAAGACTGTACATCTTAGGATCTAGGCCTAATTCTTTGATACAATCAGCACTCGCGCGCACTCGCGCGCACTCGCGCGCACTCGCGCGCACTCGCGCACTCGCGCGCAATATTTCAGTTACGTTCTAATTCGCTACGCTCAAACGAACGTAAATTATTTTCCCCTTAAATACTACAACAAGTACATAACCACAACAACTTGATGGTTGGTTGTTCAGGTAATCCAATAACTGATCGACGTTTATTGACTTTAGTACAGGCAGTGACAAGTAACAAATACGGTTAGACCTACCATAAACTAATGCATGTACGCAAGAAAAGTTACATGGAATGCGCTATAACCCCAGTTAGCTAGTTATTTGTAAACGCTTGGAACCATCTTCTAAAACATGCATGTCCTTCGCACTATCAGACCGTACCTCCACCGACCATGAAGCTAAAGTAGCCTTTCTGATACATTAGAACTATTACTGACAGCGGAGGTATCGCCTCCAGATCTTAAACTATGAAGATCGTACATCTTAGGATCTAGGCCGAATTCTTTGATACAATCCTTAAAGATCTCTCTACATACATCTAGTGTATAACAACTTTACTCCAAAACACTTGTTAGAAGATTTGAACAGCCTTACCGGCCTGAAACGTGCAACGTTACTGGTAACATTTACCTCACCCCTGGCAATATAGCGCTCTAAAAGCGCAACAGGGCAATAAGTGTTACCAAGTAACCTCTTGATGTAAACAAAACTACCCGCGCGATAAACGTCGTTTTTCGCACGGGAAACAAACACTCTTAAATAATCGGGCAAAAACTCTAATGCTGCTCAGCTCGTCAGAACGGGAAAAACCCGCAACCCCCAAGGAACAGATACAAGCTATACGCAAGTCCTTCAAATTAGCTGATGGACGAGCATACCTTTCAATAATATACTTCTAATAACATCAACGGAAACAGGCGCTTTCTTAACAGCTACTGGTTTAAAACGCTTAGCCGCTTCTAGCAAATTATGGCAAACTGCACTATCAAATGAATTGCTTCCGCTGTATTGAATATAGCATAAGAGTTAGAAACTGACCTTGTAAACCTTATATAGGTAAGCGGCTGCGAGAGTGACAGGAAAAGGAAGCACGAGCCGAACGTTGGACGAGCCACGCCATTTTATATATCTCTTCGCTGTGGAATCAGCCCTAGATTTCAGTAATGTCGAGAGAAAATCCTTTAATTCTGGCCTTACGCTAGCCGGCAGGCGATTCCAATGACCATCCGCTTCGAACATCTGCAATGAAAAAACGATAACGATAAAAGAAAACATGAACCCAAACTGCGCGGACAACCGCACAGCAAAGAAAACTAGCAGACTATCCATGCACGCAACTGCTATGAAGGCAATAGGCAAGCTCTCCAGCCGGCGATGCAATTTTCCCTTTCGTAAACAAGCGATGCCATTTTAGCGACACTTAGAAAATGTTTCACCAATAATCGAATTTTTTTTTCTATAAGAAAAAGAAAAATGAATTAATAACTGAGAATCGAACCTAGAACCTTTTGCATGCTAACATCTTTCCTTCATCACTAGACCACTGGGTTGATCTAGTAAACTCCCAAAAAAAATGTATTATAAAAGGTGCTTTTCTTAATGATACATCTATAATGGATGATCCTGTCCCTAAATCTAACCTAATCGCGAATCTAGCTTAGGTCTAATAATCGCTTTGCCTAGGCCCAATTTTATCTAATAATGATAGCCTAATTTCGTTCTAATCCAGGCACAAACAAGAGAGAAATGGCATCGACCATTACAAAAGGCCTGGTTATGAATAAATGCTAATTGCGTCGACGAAGGAGACGCTTCCTAATCTTGTCGGCTAGGCGGAACGAATCGAGAAAAGTTTCGGTACCAAATCTGCGCCATCTTAAAACGTCACAATAGTATCCAGCATGCTTAGCGCGTCGTCTAGGTGGAACGAATCGAGAAAAGTGTCGGTACCAAATCTGCGCCATCTTGAAACGTCACAATAGTATTCAGCATGCTTAGCGCATCGTCAAAAGTCACAATATTATCCCGCATGCTTAGCGCGTGTTTTGAACCAGAAACATGCCTGAAACGCGAATGCCATGTCACAACGAGGTACCTAAGGAGACGCACTTTAATCTGTGATTACTTCTAGTAATAATAATAATCATTGCATCGCATGTTTGCGAAAGGGAAAACAGCGCCGGCGATATTGTTACAATAGACCAATTTCGATATGTTAAAATTTATACTTGGCTCCGAGGCTTGGGGGAATAAAACAAAAGAAATCACGTTGAGGTTCAGCGTTGAATTATTTATTATTCACCGACCATGAAGTTTAAGTAGCCTTTCTGATACATTAGAACTATTACTGACAGCGGAGGTATCGCCTCCAGATCTTAAACTATGAAGACCGTACATCTTAGGATCTAGGCCTAATTCTTTGATACAATCCTTAAAGATCTCTCTACATACATCTAGTGTATAACAACTTTACTCCAAAACTCTTGTTAGAAGATTTGAACAGCCTTACCGGCCTGAAACGTGCAACGTTACTGGTAACATTTACCTCACCCCTGGCAATATAGCGCTCTAAAAGCGCAACAGGGCAATAAGTGTTACCAAGTAACCTCTTGATGTAAACAAAACTACCCTCGCGATAAACGTCGTTTTTCGCAGGGGGAACGAACACTCTTAAATAATCGGGCATAAACTCTAAATTCGCAAGAGTGATGCTGCTCAGCTCGTCATAGTAACGGAAAAAACCCCCAACCCCCAATGAAGCAAGACGCAAGTCCTTCAAATTAGCTGATGGACGAGCATACCTTTCAATAATACTTCTAATAACATCAACGGAGACAGGCGCTTTCTTAACAGTTACTGGTTTAAAACGCATAGCCGCTTCTAGCAAATTATGGCAAACTGCACTATCAAATGAATTGCTTCCGCTGTATGGAATATAGCATAAGAGTTAGAAACTGACCTTGTAAACCTTATAAAGGTAAGCGGCTGTGAGAGTGACAGGAAAAGGAGGCACGAGCCGAACGTTGGACGAGCCACGCCATTTGATATATCTCTTCGCTATGGAATCAGCCCTAGATTTCAGTAACGTAGAGAAAAAATCCTTCAATTCTGGCCTTACGCTAGCCGGTAGGCGATTCCAATGACCATCCGCTTCGAACATCTGCAATGAAAAAACGATAACGATAAAAGAAAACATGTACCCAAACTGCGCGAACAAACGCACAGCAAAGAAAAATAGCAGACTATCCATGCACGTAACTGCTATGAAGGCTATAGGCAAGCGCCCCAGCCGGCGATGCAATTTTCCCTTTCGTAAACAAGCGATGCCATTTTAGCGACACTTAGAAAATGTTCCACCAATAATCGGATTATTTTTCTATCAGAAAAAGAAAAATGCAATTAATAACTGAGAATCGAACCTGGAACCTTTTGCATGCTAACATCCCTCCTTCACCACTAGACCACTGGGTTGATCCAGCAAACTCCCAAAAAAGTGTATTATAAAAGGTGCTTTTCTTAATGATTCATCTATAATGGGTGACCCTGTCCCTAAATCTAACCTTAATCGCGAATCTAGCTTAGGTCTAATAATCGCTTTGCCTAGGCCCAATTTTATCTAATAATGATGGCCTACTTTCGTTCTAATCCAGGCATAAACAAGAGAGAAATGGCATCGACCATTACAAAAGGCCTGGTTACTAATAAATGCTAATAATAATAATCATGGCATCGCTTGTTTGCGAAAGGGAAATCAGCGCAGGCGATTTCAATAGACCAATTTCGATATATTAAAATTCATACTTGGCTAAGAGGCTTGGGAGAATAAAACAAAAGAAATCACATTGAGGTTCAGCGTTGAATTATTCATTTCGATCTTTTGTTTTATTCCCCCAAGCCTCGGAGCCAAGTATGAATTTTAATATACAGCTGTTTCGAGAAAGGTTGTCGGAAAAAAGCGTAAAAGTGCACGCGACAATCCAGAAAGGTATTGTGGGTAGATATTCACGCTATATCCTAAAAACTCATTTATCCCAATGGCCCGCCATCTAAGATTGTTCCTGTACGGACGAGGCATCGCGGGTTTCATGTATTTATTTGACTTATTAAAATTCATTGATCGCATATCCCATATTATTTTTCGGGATTGTCGCGTGCACTTTTGCGCTTTTTACCGACAACCTTTCTCGAAACAGCTGTATCGAAATTGGTCTATTCCAACTCGGGCCAGTGTCCCCACTCACAGTGCTCTCTCGAGGACAAGCGTCCAATTTCTCTGAATACGTGTTCAAGAAAATAACACACGCAAAAACGACGATCAACTTAGCAATGCAAAGAAAAATCCATACTGACGCAAGGCTAAACTGAGACTACTGTACTACCCAAGAAAGAATTAGTATTCTGCCCATGCTGCATTGCATTCCTAGCGCTAAACCACTTATAATCCATTAAAAATCTGGCGAATTTCCTAGAAATAATGGCCAGAAATGCGATGACGGCCAAAATGGTACAACTATCGTGGCAGTGGCCCAAGAAACATAAAATAGCTAGAGTGAATAGCTCTAGAAATAAGGCTTAAAGGGGGAACAACAATGCAATTTTCGCCTTCCAATTTTTGAACGAAAAAATGTACACCACTGCAGCCTGGATTCCAGAATCTAGAAAAATACTTGCTTACTTTCTTATTGTAACAGCTGTCAAATAGTCCACAGCATGAACCAACTAAAGACATGAAACAAGTGGCTGTTATTTGCCAATCGTCCACGTCAATGATACGACTAATATAATCTGCTCTGTCGATTTCAGTACGAGGGATCCACTGAACTTCCACCTCAATGCTAGAATCAGTGCAAAGCTGGAAAATGTCCAGAGCGAGAACATGCAAATCGCTCCTCATGCTCCCTGCTTGCACAATCTTACACGCATTTTGACTATCAGAAAACCACTTCACATAAGAACCCCTCAGCAGAGGTAAAACTACCGCAGGGCAAACAAAATAGCTGATAGTTCTCGCCACGTGGAACTTTTACCACACTCATCCACATGCCATTGCTTATGACATATCTGCTCACCATTAACATCTAGGTGGGTACCCCACCCCGAGGCGCTCGCGTCCGAGTAAACTACATAGTTAGAAATACTAGACGTGCGATCCGCGACTCGGTTTCAAGTTCAAGCGCGCTAAATTAACTTCCCAAAACCTAAGTTCTCTAACACAGTAATGATCTAGAGCAATACCTAGTCATAATTCTTGAAATATTCCCAAAAACCGCACCAGCGGAAATAATTTTACCCACGAGGAAAGCTAATTCCCGAGCCGAAACTAAGCAGTATTGTAAAAAAAAACCTTCAACAGCGATCGCAATGCTACGCTCCCGACTGTCTGAAATGTGAATTGTGCCGTCGACGGCGTTTCATGCATTACCCAACCATTCAATAATTTGGCTCGGACACCACAGAGATTTTACGTCATTAGTAATAAATCAGACCGAACATTAATTTTAAAGCTAGAACTTCACAGGAGCTATGATCAAGATCGATTAACCAACCATCATCGAGAAACAAGGTAATACTGACCCCATTAAGCCTCAAATATTACTCAAAATACCGAAGAGAAAAATCGCCCTGGAATTTCCACGCGAAACCCAAAAATATTTGGTGGTCCGAGTGAACGTCTATATGGTGGTAACCGCTCCTTATAAGCTCCCTTTTGGAAATAAGATAAGGCAATCCTCCAATCTTCATACTTAAATCTTTGCTTGATTAGAAATTTATTGACATAACGAAGATCAAGAATTAACCTCTTTTTCCCGTCGGGCGGAATAGATAGATTAACGGGTTAGTAACAGTAAGGGGCCCCCGAGGCCTCCATCACCCTGCCCGAGTGTAATAGCTCCAAAATGGCTCCATCTACAAATTCCGAATGATCTAAAGCCGACCTATTATTTTTAAAGACACTTCCCGGGGGTGCGCACTCGAATGGCAAACGATAACCCTCAAGAATGACCGATAATATAAATTTAGAGGCACCTATACTATGCCAGAACTCGACATGTCGCCTCAGACTACCCTTGACTTCTAAAGGAACTGCCACGCTTGAATCTTCAAATTCATAAGTCTCTTTTACCTCAAAGAATTGTGTTATCAGAACGCTATTACCACTTACCGAGTTTCCGTCTGCAAGACCTCCTGGTCCGGTTCTAGATGTGGAGCTTCTTGAATTATAGAAGTCGCTTCTGTTACCGGTGTGAAGCAACGCAACCCGGCAGTCCTTGATCCGGTGTCCTGTGCCATTGCACCGGTAGCAACGGCCGGTAGTTGCAGCATATTCTGAACGGCCTAAAAGAACAAAAGAAAAAAACATAAGCCAGCATACAGGCTAAGCGAAGAAAGAAAAACTGAACGACCTGGCCCCGGTTGTTCAAAAGATGGATAGCGCTATCTACCGGATAAATCACTATCCAGTGGATAAGTATTAACAAAATCCTTAGTGTTATCCACTGGATAGTGATTTATACGGTGGATAGCGCTATGCACCTTTTGAACAACCAGGGCCTGGTGGACGTGGTAATAAGCAGCAAATTCAATCTAAAATGGAAAACAAAAGAAAAAGTCAACCACCAACAGAACAGAAAACTTACGGGTGGGCGGGTGGGATGTAGAGTAACAAGTCAGGGTGGAAAGCGTGAGCGAGAGGAATAGATAAACTATGATGAGCCTTAAATACTAAAACTGTCCAATCACAGAATCCCTGGAGACACGCCTAGCGGCGTATTACACAATAGGCAAACATAACCAGGTAATGAATTGTACAAACTATGCATAACAGCAGAAAATACATTCTCTGGCCTAGCTCATCCCAGGCCCACATGCGAACGAGCGGGAAAAACGAGGGAGACTGGACTCTCTTTCGCGCCAATCCCTCTTCATCAGCACTCGCGCGCAATATTTCAGTTTCCTTTGCGCGCGAACTATCCTTCGCTCCCCACTATCTGCACACTGAAACAGTCTACTCGCCTGACGCAGACTATTTTCAGCCCTGATGATAGCGAGCAAAGCGCGCACAGACTTTAGGAACAGCCATGAGTCAGGCAATTACTTCGGCTTGCAAAAGAGCGGTTTTCAATTAAGTATTGACAGTAATTTTGCAGTTGCTTAGGTTTTGCAATGCTTCGCTTTATGATTGGCTAAAAAGTCTCGCACCAATTTTTCAACCAATCAGAGGTAAAACCAAAACCAATCGTCACTCACTCGCACGCGTTTTCCCGCGCTTGGCGCCGGCTGCATGTACTTGCTTCGCGTTCTGATTGGTTCATTGGATTGTCTGCGTCTGCTTTGATTGGCCAGAGTGATTACTTTGGTATTGGTTTTACGACACTTATACCTACAAACTTAGAGCAGTTGTCAATTGTTGTAAAATCAAAACAAAAGTAATCACTCTGGCCAATCACAATGAACCAGGCATTATCAAAGTTACAATAAAATAGCGTTGGAGGGAACCTCCATTGTTATAAATTGTTGTTATTGTTGGAAATTAAAAGTCCAAATCTTAATTATAAAAAAGTGGAAATAAAATTTTAATGTAAAAAAAATTGGATATAAATATCGCCTATTTTCACTTTTCAAATTAACGCGCGCAGCCATTTTGAAATATATGACGTCATTAAAATTAAAAATGGTGGCGCGCGGGAAGTTTACAAGTGAAAATAGGTGAAATTTACATCCAATGTTGTTGTGAACTAAATTGTTTTCCATTTTTTTTATTTTAAAAACTGAATTAAATTTTAGTCTTTATTTCTAACAATTAAACGTCAATTTGTTATAACAATGATGTTTTCCTTAATGATGCGTGAGCTACTACAGGAAGGCTGGGGCGGGAACTGTTAGTATCGGGAAGCGGGAAAAAGGAACTTAAGACCCAGGGCGCTTATCATTTGAAATGGAAAAACCGGGTAGAATTTCCTGTTAATAGAAACAAGACAAATTGTCCTCAATCAAAACGGAACGGGAAGAGCGTGTTCCTTTTGCACGGAGTTGCTTTTTCTTTCTTAAGGAGACTGGATACTAACGATTTACAATAACAGGCCTTTAACTCATCAAGGAGCATGGCACTAGTGGGACGCAGCAGATCGATGGTACATGATTTTCTGACCATTTCGACAAAAACGAGAAAAGAGGACTACCTCTGAAGGTATTCCTTTTTTCCGAAACATTTCCAGTGCAAAGTCTGTTCCATTTGATTTACCACTGGAACAACCGGATTTTCCATACAAAAGAAAAGCGCTCCCAGCGCGGAGGTACACACCCCTCGAGAGATCATCACCTTCGATGATGACGAAGCTGAAGAGAGAGAACCCTGGGAACTAAATTGCAAAAACCACGCCTGCACTACATACTATCGATGGGAGAAATGGCCTTTTATTTAAAATTCTTAAATTTTTTCGTTATCAGTATCCGAAGTTTATATCGGGTTTTACTACAAGTACTTTGTAATACTTTGCTTCATTTTATTTTTGTTTTATAAACGCTTGAAGATGTAACAAGAGGTTTAACGAAGAGCTTACCTTATTAAAAGAAATTAACGCTCATGTTTATTAACGCATTTAAAATTAATGCGAATTGAAGTAGTAAATATTCCACAATATAGGAAATTAACGTGAACGAAAAGGTACAAGTCAGTCCAAATAAAGAATATTAACGCGAGTGTGAAGGTCTTGTTTCCATCGAGGAAGAGTATATTATCTTCTATAGATCCTACGTACACCAGCAGCATTTTTGTTCGCGGTCCTTTGCTACTTTCACTTTTAATAAGTTCATCGCTGACAGCAGAAGGTGTGAGAACCCCCCGGGGGGGGACTCCCATATAAAAATGACGGGGGTGCTCGTCGTACCTTTTAGGGGTTAAAATTTGTAGATTGGTACCGCTTAGGGTGCTAAAATCTAAAATGACCACCGTTAGAATTATCACGGTACCTTTTAGGGTATGAGCCGAAAAAATATGACAATATGACATGTGTTGTTTTAGAATTGGTACCTCTTAGGGGTAAAAAAATTTTTGAGCCACACCCATCAAACAAGATTCTGGTACCTTTTAATGTGTTTATCGAAAATTTCCGACGAGCACCCCCGTCATTTTTATATGGGAGTCTCCCCCCCCGGGGGTGAGAACGCCTAGATCTGTGAAGAGTAGAGTGATGTAGGACGGAACTCTGTGTAGTCCACAATCGGGTGATTCAGTGTCAGCAAACAACGACGAGTTTTCCGGGTACTAACAAAGAAAAAAACATAATCCAATTCATTAAACCTTTAACTCCCAAGAGTGCCAAAAATTAATGGAAATACTGTTGAACCTCTCTACAACGGCCACCTTCGGACAGACCCTTCTGGTCGTTGTAACGGAGATGGCCGTTATGGGAAGGTTTGTGAATGAGAAGTCGGGACAAGAAAACATGGCTGTTGTGGAGAGGTGGCCGTTATAGGGAGGCCGTTAGTAGAGGTTCTACTGTGTGAGACTGCTCGCAGTCTAACAAATGCACAGTTACACAACTAAAGTTTCCACTGTTTCTACCGCATCGACTGTTTTTACCGTTCCCACTGTTTCTACTGTTTCTACCGTTCCCACTGTTTCCACTGTTTCTACCGTTCCCACTGTTTCTACCGTTCCCACTATTTCTACCGTTCCCACTGTATCTACTGTTTCTACCGCTCCCACTGTTTCCACTGTTTCTACCGTTCCCACTGTTTCTACTGTTTCTACCGTTCCCACTGTTTCTACTGTTTCTACCGTTCCCACTGTTTCTACTGTTTCTACCGTTCCCACTGTTTCCACTGTTTCTACCGTTCCCACTGTTTCTACTGTTTCTACCGTTCCCACTGTTTCTACTGTTTCTACCGTTCCCACTGTTTCTACTGTTTCTACCGTTCCCACTGTTTCTACTGTTTCTACCGTTCCCACTGTTTCCACTGTTTCTACCGTTCCCACTGTTTCCACTGTTTCTACCGTTCCCAATGTTTCTACTGTTTCTACCGTTCCCACTGTTTCCACTGTTTCTACCGTTCCCACTGTTTCTACTGTTTCTACCGTTCCCACTGTTTCTACTGTTTCTACCGTTCCCACTGTTTCTACTGTTTCTACCGTTCCCACTGTTTCCACTGTTTCTATTTGTTCAACTGTTTTTACCGTTCCACCGTTTCTATATTTATCCACACCGGGTGACTCCAGTGACGTCAGCTGTGGTTATTACACTGGAGATGACCCCTAAGTCGACTTATGCATCACCGGCTTAAGCTCTTCTGTACCCTGTATAATCCGAAGTATCCCTAAAAGCCCGGACACACGGTGCAACTTTTCTTGCAACGTTGCGTGCAACAAGATTTTTTGGGTGTGTCACACGATGCAATTTGTTACGCGCAACAAGATTTTTTGGGGGTGTCACATGATGCAATTTGTTGCGCGCAACAAGATTTTTTGAGGGTGTCACACGATGCAATTTCAGTGTTGCCCGCAACAAGATTTTTTTGGGGTGTCACATGATGCAATTTGTTGCGCGCAACAAGATTTTTGGGGTGTCACACGATGCAATTTGTTGCGCGCAATAAGATTTTTTGGGGGTGTCACACGATGCAATTTGTTGCCGGCAACAATATTTTTTGGGGGTGTCACACGATGCAATTTGTTCCGCGCAACAAGAATTTTTGGGGTGTCACATGATGCAATTTGTTGCGCGCAACAAGATTTTTTGAGGGTGTCACACGATGCAATTTGTTGCCCGCAACAAGATTTTTTGGGGGTGTCACACGATGCAATTTGTTGCGCGCAACAAGATTTTTGGGGGGTGTCACACGATGCAATTTGTTGCGCGAAAAGTTGGCGTCGGTTTCATATAAATCGCATTTTAATTGACGTCAACGGTAAAAACCTAAAATCTGGCTGTAAAACGTCAGACCTTCCATCGAATGAGAGCGCATCCAGTGAAAGTTCGATTTTGCCTTTATGACGTCAAGCAGTTTTTACTTCGTTCTGCGTCGTGATACGATTTCGTCGTGTCGCGATAGGAAGAAAACAAGTCATTCGTGAGAAGAGGAAAATGCGTTTATTACACGCTTTTTTGTTTTTAACAGTGTTAGGAACCTGGACTGCTTTTACAAACACCAACAAGGAAGGTAAGATTCGGCGTTTTTGAACTTAACGATTCCTTAGACGACTTTTTACTCATGGCGTCAGCGGGCAGCAATGGCTCAGGGCGCGTGCGAAAAAGTCGTTATTTGCGCTGGTTAAGAATATTTTTCCTTCCCTATATTGTCGAAACATGATTTACGTTTGACTCTTAATCTCCGCGACTGTTTTAGTTTTTATTTAAATAAGTAATGTGCTATTTTTTAATGTTCCTTTGTTGCCTTGATCAGTTGTAAAATCACTGTTTTGTTTGGATTTTTGTTGCTATGGTTCTATGTACACAGATGAAGTGCTACTTGCGCGCGCTTGCAATAGGAAGTGAATTTAGTTTGAATTTTAAATTCTACCTGATCACGTGATACTTGTGCTCTTAACCGGAAGTGAATTGGAACGTTGCATTCATGTCCCCAGAGCTCCAAGGTGTTTTTTAAATAGGCCATTTCCGAGTTGCCTTTAGCCTCTCTATCAAAGCGAGGCTAGGTGCGAAACCTTTCATATGAAAATGAGTTTTCATTCACATGCAAATAAAAGTTATTTGCATGTGAATGAAAACTCATTTTCATATGAAAGGTTTCGCACCTAGCCTCGCTTTGATAGAGAGGCTAAAGGCAACTCGGAAATGGCCTATTACGTTACGTTTCAACCGTTGACCTAACGAAACGGGGTCTCTGGGGCCGAGAATACGACCGTTGAATTTCTTTCTGTTACACTTTCATTATTATCGGCCCTCGGTCTTTTCTGTACGGACCTCACTGCGCTCGGTCCGTACTGTCAAGACCTCGGGCCGATATACTCGCAGTACGGCCCTCGCGCTTGGTCAATAAGCGTCAATTCACTGTTTAATTTGCGCGCAAAATTAAAAAGATGTTCTCTTTCTTTTTACAGTCGATGAATCACATGTGCAATACACGATTTATTTCCTTTTCCATTTCTGCAATGTTCAGATTGCAGAATGGGAAAGGAAATAAATCGTGTGAATACCATTATTCCTCAGATGACAATGAGCGACACGGGGCATTCTGACAGTAAAAACGAATGGCCTGAACGGCTCCCGAAATTTCCAACTTTTGATTACTTTCGTTCAAATCCTGAAATTCAATGGGTTTCGGCACCACTGCAGGGGGAAAATGAGGACAGCATATTGCCAGGTAACCTCGACACTGTTGATCTAAAAGACGAAGATGATTATCATAGTAATGAGCTTGAACTCGAGACGTCCGCAGAGTTTGCTACTATAGGTAACTATGGTATGGTTCAAAATATAACTGTCTTTGAAAATAATGACTCTGACAGTCAGGCCTGAGAATAATGGAAACCTTACTACGAAGGACATCGCGTCGAGGGATCCATCATTCGAGGAAAACACTGACAATTACAAGCCTACAAGTACACTGTAATAGAAGTCTTACTACAATGGCCATCGCGTCGAGGGATCCATTAGTCGAGGAAGACAATGCCAATACCCTGCCTAAGAGTAATGGAAATCTTACTACAAACGCCATCCACTACAAAACTGGTCCGGTGAGCGCTATTAACCAGGTGTTGAGATCTTTAGACAACTAAGCTATAAAGAAATATAAGGACTACATTTGTGATGATTGCAGAAGCTGATTATAGTATGTGCTTTCATTATAATGCGAAACTTTAGTCTACTCCACCAAAATCTTGTTGTTGCATTTATCAAAATCATGATTACGGAATGGAGAAAAGAGATGTTAAGGCTTGGATAATTTTAGTTACAAAGAGTCTAACAATTGGTTTGACATTTAGCAAATCGCAAAATAATTTCCGTGGAAGAATGGGCTGATAAATTGTAAATCAAAGGTTGCACCGTCCAAGCGAGCCGAGTGAAGAAAGAGCACAAGATAAATGGATGACACAAGGAGAATCTAACAAAATCTAACACAAGTGACCGGCCCGGTGAGTACATTTCATGTATGTACTTACAGCGGTTACTTAATATAGTTACATTTTTCCAAGATTACGACTCGTGTGTATAGCTAGCCTTGCTATACACGTCAAGCCGCTTGAAAATATGTGTTTCTTCATTCGAAATAACTGACGAAAGACTTGAATTGCTTGAAAATCTCCTTTATATTGCAATGTTATTAAGATGGTCTTCTTTCCGTTCATTAGGAAACAGAATTTTGCACGAAAAATGCTGCCAGACGTTTAGCTGACACAACATGGTTTACCAGGGGCGTAGCCAGGAATTTTTCAGAGGTACGCAAGATCACTGTTTTTAAACATTCCCCCTACCTCCTCCCCCCACCCTCAAGTCCCAAATCTTTGGGTTTTTTTTTCGACTTTTTCAGGTACGCAAGTGTGTACGTGCGTACAGGTAGCTACGCCCCTGTCTACTACAAAGCTATGGAACAGGGGCGTGGCAGCCATGCAATGGCTGAGGTCGAATGAAACTGAGGAGAAGACTCGCAATCTCACTACGAAGGTCATTGCGACAAGGGATCCATTATCCGAGAAACACTGACAATTCAAGGCCTTAGAGTAATGGAAATCTTACTACAAAGGACATCGCGTCGAGGGATCCATTAGTCGCGGAAAACACTGACAATGCCTGACCTAAGAGTAATGGAAACTTTACTACATAGGACATCGCGTCGAGGGATTCATTAGTCGAGGAAACCCCTTCTAAGACAAACAGTGAATCGTGGCCGCTAAAGAACTCTGACATTGAAAATACTGTTCTTGTGGATGAAAGCAACACATCAACTCCCGTGGATACAGAACCCGGATACAGAAACATCGCTGGATTCCGTCGACGCAAGAAACCAAACAACATACCATGAGGAAAAGGTTTGGTCCTCATGGTAGGTTGTTTGGTTTCAAGTTCAAGTGTCCGCTGTGGCAGAGATCCAGTCCAGTGGTACTGTAAATAACGTTTGTATGAAGGATCACGAAATCATCATACCTGGGTATCAACGACATGACGCCATTAATTTCCCCCACACGTGACGATACACGTCTGCAAGTAACACCAGTGAAGAAAGCAAAGGATGATGGATGGCAAAAACATATATCAGTCAGTCTGAGTTTTGCCTGGTTAGTTCAACGAAAACTGATGGTCCGGTAAATTTATTAAAAAGGTGTTAAGATCTTTAGATATGTAAGGTATTTAGAAATATAAGGACTACATTTGTGATGATTGAAGTAGCTCAACTACAGTAGGTGTTTTCATTATAAAACTAAATGTCACCAAAGTATTGCTGTTGCCTTATTTGAATTACGGAATGGAGAAAAGAGATGCTAAGACTTGGAGAGCTTTTAACAAACAGAGAGTCTGACAATTGGTTTGATAATAGGCAAATGGCAAAATAATTTCTGTGGAAGCACGGACCCGCAAACCGTTAATCACTGGTAACACGATGTCGCGATAACAAAGGTTGGTAGATGATTACAAATTATTCACCGAAGTAGTGGTGAATAGTGGTGGATATTTGGTTTGTTATGTTCTAATAAGGGATATGCTATGATGTCTCGCGTCATAAGCTTGGGCTTCCAGTTGAAAAAACATCATTCACCTACCACGGCAAGATTTACACTTCATAAATATTTGGGGTTTTTCTACGTACCAGTAGCTCATAACGTGAAAAGCTTCTGCTTGTACAAGATAAATGGATGACACAAGTATACCAGTCAACGTGTTTGAGATATTGCATATTTCAAACACGTTGACTGGTACACTTGTGTCATCCAACAAAAGTGTCCCGGTAAGTATATTTCATGTATTTACTTACTTAATATTATTATATAAACTTCAGTGAAACACAAGGATTTCTCTCACGTGGAAAATTTATATCTTGATACACGTGTAGATAAAATAACTATATTTTTTTAGAGAGGAAAGCCACATCAGCCGCAGCTGGTTTTCATGCAGGTCCTCTATCCAGATCGAATTGGAATTTAGAATGTTGGTTTTTGAGGAGAGGGGAAAACCGGAGTACCCAGAGAAAAACCTCTCGGAGCAAGGAGAGAACCAACAACAAACTCAACCCACATATGACGCCGGGTCCGAGGATCGAACCCGGGCCACATTGGTGGGAGGCGAGTGCTCTCACCACTACACCACCCCTGCTCCCCATTCACCACTCCTGCTCCCCATACACCACCCCTGCTCCCCATACACCACCCCTGCTCCCCATACACCTCCCCTGCTCCCCATACACCACCCCTGCTCCCCATATCAGTTTTATCTTCACTGTGAAGAGTGAAGATATGAACATCTTCACTTTAGCTGCCAGCATGTTTTTCCTTATTAAATGTCAAACGAGATAAAAGGTGTTGGAGTGTTGGTCTGTAATCGAAACATCTTCGAATTTTCCTCGGAAATCTTCGCCGGGACATCTTTCGCAATTTTGAGAAAATGATCGGAAATGTTCGTACAACCTTCAAACTAATCGGAAAATTGCATGCTTGAAACTTCGTTATTGCACACGAGTAGTCTCGAAACGGTGTAAGTAATAGAAGATAATACAAAGCTACTTTAAGTTGTGAGTTTTTTTTCTTCACTCGAAGAGAAATTTCATATATCCGGGCAACCAGGCATTTTCTTCCATTACTTGCATTGATTACTAAACTCGTGTGCTTAATATTGTTCTTGTCAACTAGCTTTGACATACATGTCAAATCGCTTAAAAAGATCTGTTTCTTTATTCGAAATAACTGATGAAAGAACTACCAGACATGTTAGTAGTTATCAACACGGCGCTATCGTTGCTGAAATGTCTGCAGTCAACCTAGTTTTTGGTTCTTACGGTAAATCTTTTGTGTCCTCTCCTTTTTTAGGGGGAGGGGAATGCTCTCCATCGAGCAGAATGCAGCGTGAAATTCAAGAGCGCATGAGTTAGAAGAAGAAGAACGTGAGCGGTTTAAGTCTGCTTGAACTTTAGCGCGAACAAGCAGGTCCATCGACATCATGACGACCGAAACCACGAAAAAAGAAGAGTGATAGTTATTGCGGCAGACAGCAAAAATGGTAGCGAAGAATGAAAACCATGGCAACAACAATGGGACTTATTGTTAAATGACTTCTTTGCTTTGTTTATTTGTCTATTTTTGTGAGATATTTTGACAGTATACAGGAGCAAGTAAATAAAACTCTTTTCTTTTTTAAGTATACGAGTCAGTCAATATAACTCTTAATTTTTTTAAGTTAATTCATTAATTCTCTTAACGTCTCCGACGACGCGCAGTAAGAATCAGGCTTCGTGACCTTTTATTACTGTACACCAAAACACTGTTCGTCAGTCGTTGATTAAGGTGGCTCCAATAGTTTTTTTTGGGTCACACTTCCCTTTTTGTATGCGCTTATACATAATCTTTCTTTTGCTCAATGAATCTGAATTTGATACCAGATGTTTGCCTTGGATGAAAGTTTTTGAATGATGCGCTTTTTATGCTAATCAGCGTTTCCATAGCAACGGTAAACAAACATGGCGAAAAACAGTTTTTCCTAATTATCTTTCGATTTTAGAGGTACCCGCGATAAGTGAATAAATGCGCTATAATCTACACAGTATAGCACACTAAATGGGAAAATTTCAAACAAATTAAACTGTTCAATTTTGAATAAATCGCTGAAACATTTTTAACACGTGTTTTTTCATGTTTGAAATATAAGCGGTCAAAACATTCCATAGGTCTCACAAATTATCATTAAATTACCACAGAAAGTTTCCTCAGGCTTAAATTATTACTCCCTGCAAATAGCTCTGACTTACTCCACGGCAGTAAAGAGATCGAGCTTTTCGATTCAAATGCAGCTTTTCTTGACGTTTTCACTCTTTTTAAACTGCATTTGAATGATAAGCTCGAGAGAGGTTAAAACAAGAGTGCATGTATGGACTGTCCGCCGGGACAAAAAAAAAAGTGGCCATTGTAGAGAGGTGGCCGTCAGTAGAGGTTCGACTGTACAAAATATCCCACATTTCATTGACATTTGCATTTTGCACCACACCCAGTGGTTTGCATTTAATTAGCTCACCTTGAATCGGTTCGGCACATCTTCTTGGTTGAGCGGGTAAAGTCGAACAAGTAAAACTTTCTGCCACTACATAGGTTTGTCAAGTTACTGCCTTAGTCATAACAGCCATCTGGTAATTTCCAACCTAATGAAACACAACACAAAGTCACATTTTTATGAAATCAAAATAATTCACCAATGAATTCAAAACAATTACAGCTGTAATGTTCAGAGCAGAGACTTTTCTCGGCAAACTCAAGATAGGGTACACACTGTGCTTACTGACACAGGGCACTTACTGGACACAGGGAACTTACTGGATCAACAGCAACTTGGGCATACACTTTAAAGTTATTAATTTTGGAAAAACATGAATATAATTGAATAATTGATGCATCTTCAAGGCCAATATGGTGATTTTTGGACCAAGCATGATTTGTGATATTAGAGCCTTTGGTGTGCATTTTGACATTTCTGGTGTGTTCTTTCTTTCTGGTGTTAAATGACCTTCCGGTTTCGCCAATAGAACTCCACGAACATGTGGTGCAGGGAATTTTGTAGACAAAATTGCATTGGTCTTCTTTCTTCGGACGGAATTTAGGAGCAGGGAATAACTGTTGGAGTGTTTTATTGGTGACTTGACAAAGGCAATTATCGCCATCAGGCTCTGGAGTCCAGGCACACCGCAAAAACGTTTGACGCTGACAATAACTCATGCCCGCTTCCCAATCAATATCGCATTCTTTTAAATAAACATTGACTTTTACACGTTTAACTTTTTAGTTTTACATTCTTTCACTTCTGATATTTTTTTTAACGTTTTTAATTATCATGCACATTCGCTTTCTCCTCTTTTTGATCCTTTTTCTATCCGTTGAAGACAACAGGACGGTTGTCGAAAGCTTATAGATTTTAAAATGTTTAACCAGAGAACATTTTTTCACTTTTTTCCCTAAAAATGTTCGAGGTGATCACAATGCAAGCTCAATTGTGTTACACAAAATAACACCATACCGAGGACAGTAAGCGACCACCTCCCATAAGGGACGGACCATTTAATTTTTGCGGGGGGGGGGGGGGGGGGGGGGGGGGTTGGGCAATTACCAAAAACAAAATTCCTGCAGAAGAAATTTAAGAGAAAAAAAATCGTACACAAGAAAGCACGTGACATAAATTCAAGCATTTTGGCCAAAAAAAATTCTTGCAAATAGTGATGCTGAAAAAAATTCATACTCAGAAGAAATTACCCAGCCCCCCCCCCCCCCCTCCCCCCAACAAAAATTAAATGGTCCGTCCCTAAGCAACTACCTTAGCTTTGCATTTTGGATGGTCATTTACGGGAGGTTCAACTCAATTCTGGACATAAGTGATTGGGATGACAGTGTTCTTATTCTGTTTTATAAGGATTTAAGTTACATGAAGTACTCAGTGAGGTTAAGATGCCCAGAAAAGAGGATGACGTTATTTTCAATTTTCACAAGGTCAATGGTCAATTATTAACCTACCACTGACTAAGCTTTCTCATCTAATCACAATCAATTCATGTTTCTCACCCGAGGCTGTGTCCAATATGACTGTAGAGGGAATATCAAACTCCTTTAAATGATCCCACATTTTATAGCTGAAAAAAAACAACAAGTTAATGTTAACAAAAAATGATTTTAAACCCCCATTATAGTAAATTGCGGCTGCCTCGTGCCCAGTCTTCTCTCTTGGCAAGACGCGGGAGATGCGCGCGGGGAATAGACACGGAACGAGAAACGAAACACGACCGAGGGAAGTGCGAGGGGTGATGGGAAGGAGGAGAGAGACACCCCTCTTTGCTCCTTCCCAGCACCCTTCGCGCTCCCTTCGGCCGCGTTTCTCTCGTTAATTGACAGACGACTGGGGATGAGTCAAAAATTGCGGCTGTGGTTGGTTGTAACTATTTCTTGGTACAGGCATGTTTCTTACAATGTAGAATTTTTAACCTATCTACTCGGGAAGTTGGGAAATTTGTACTTTTTATTCCTGCACTAATTTATGCCATTCAGTTTAAAGTCGGTTTAATTTTTTTTTCTAAAACTCTAATTATTCTACCTTGGTCTAAGCCTTTCCTTAATATACTTATACATGTTAGTTATAAAAGTAAAACTACTTAATTAATAGATCATTATGAGAGTAGGGATTTAATAAGAAAGACCATGATACTTAAATACGGTCTTAGATAAGTTTACTCCTGAAGTAGTTTGCACTATACAGGGGAGTGGAGTGGTTTAAAGACTGTGCAAGTGACTACACTGTATGCACTTGAAGTGCTCTAATTTCAGGCTGTGTGGCTGCTTTAAAATTGCTTAAGGCGGATGAAGCAACTGTTTCGTAGAGAAGCAGGTTCGCTAGGGGAGGCTTATGTGTCATAACAACCCCTCGCGCTATGCCGATGAGAGCCTTGCATACCTGACAGCTTCAACAAAGCCTGAATGATCTGCGGTAGAAGGTCCCCTGATCCTCTGGATTAGGAGTTTGGCAAAAGGCGAACACAAGTGGTAGATCTCCACAAAACTTATAATTTGATCACTAATATTTTGACAGTGCTGTTTTTGCAGGGAACGGAAAAGAAATGTACCAAAAATAATGTAAAAAGCACACGCAGAGCAGGGCTGCGCTCTATACCGTGTCTATAGGCGGCTAACTTTTGTCTTCGGGCGACAAGAAAGACAGAGTTTTTGCAATAGCTTAACTGCTGGGCACCCTATATTTTATAGTTGGACACCTTTGCGCTCCCCGTAATAACTCTTAGAGTACAGCTTTGAGAGGCGTTGTTTAAACATATTGTTTTGTGCTGTTCTAGCTGCTGTCGTCGCAAATTGTGTCCATTTTAGACGGTTTTGTGGCTTACGAGTTTTTGCGATATCGTTGGTTGTCAGTGGAAATGACAACCAACGATATTGCAAAAACTCGCAAGCCACAAAACCGTCTAAAATGGACACAATTTGCGCCCAATTTGCATAAAAGACACAATGAAAACCCGATGTCGAGGTAAGTGAAGTTTATTTCTACATTAATCAAAACTATAACAAAATTCTCGAATCTGATTGGTTATCAGCAGGCCCGATTAGAGCATTAATAGGACAGTTTACGCGTCATGCTTGTAATTTGACGATGTAATTGGACGGTTTTCAGTGAAAATGACAACCAACGATATTGCAAAAACTCGCAAGCCACAAAACCGTCTAAAATGGACACAATTTGTGCCCAAATTGCATAAAAGACACAATGAAAACCCGATGTCGAGGTGAGTGAAGTTTATTTCTACATTAATCAAAACTATAACAAAATTCTCGAATCTGATTGGTTATCAGCAGGCCCGATTAGAGCATTAATAGGACAGTTTACGCGTCATTAAACTTCACATTACACCGTACAAAGCACGTTTTATTTTAGGTTCAAGTTCATGCACCACTACTAAGATCTCCAAATTGATTACTGAGTGCCTTAAACTTGTCAAGAGTCACTGTACTTCGTACTGCAAGACTATTGTGGAACGAACAGGTGTTAACTGCATGTGGATCATCAACAATTCGTTGGATGTAATTCGCACATTGCAGGAAAAACAACTTTCGCTTAATCAGGTTAGTACTTGGGACTTTTCTACAAGCCTTCCACACGCCAAACTTAAACATCAACTCTATGATCTACTCGAAAGGGTTTTTAACACCAGAGGAAAGAGTTTCATAGCAACCAATAATTTCAATTCCAATTGGTATAGGATTTAATGGAGCCGAAACCAATTGTGGAATTGCACACATTTTAGGCATCCTACTGATGAACAGTTACGAAATTTAGATACATGTATGTTTAGTAGCCACATTTATTCGAGGTCTGTCCCCATTGAATTGTAATTGGACGATGTAATAGCCCAATTTCGATATATTAAAATTCAACTTGAAACAAAAGACATCACCACGAGGCTTAGGGGAATGATAGTAGAGATTTATATGGTTTATTCCCCTAAGCCTCGTAGTGATGTCTTTTGTTTCAAGTTGAATTTTAATATATCGAAATTAGGCTATTGGACCGTACGCGTCATTTGCGCGCGCCGGTCCTTTTTCCATGCATGCATCTCGTCAAAAACACTCAATTGTTATGTTTCTAATCACCAAAACGTGTAACCATTGAACGCTTTATCCTCGAATTTTGTTATAGTTATGATTAATCACAGTGTAATCAGGTAACAGGACTTCGTGTCGTCCAATTCTGTCTGTAATCATCCTCGTGATTCCGATTTTGTTAAGGGACGGACCATTAGAAAAGTGATGGGGGGGGGGGGGGGGGGGGGGGGGGGGGAAGAAAAAACCAAAAAAAAATTCGTGTAAGGGAAAATGCCAGGAAAAAAAAATTCATGCAAAGTTCAAGGCAAAGAAAAAAAAATTCATGCAGAAGGAGAAGTCCTATTGTGGTTGTTATTTAATATATAAAAGCTGCCAAAGTGCCTATTGAAAATAGCGCTCTTGGCGTTTCAAAAATTCAAAGCATTCTTGGGGCCTTCCTATACTATTATTTATAGATAGTATTATAAAGGTGACAGGCCAAACACGACTCCCGCTAGTCGCAAAATGTATAAAGAAGCCTTTAGAAATGCTTTCCCAAGAAGGTCTACGAGATATTTGTTCCCTTTAGATCACCAATATAGAATTGTGACTAGTCACTATTATCTCTGTCTCAGTTTTGCATGCTCGATATGTATTGTATGACTCTTTGATGTTCTTTGGGATAAAAATCTCTTAAGTGACAGGAAATTTTCATGCTGTGTAGCCATTTATAGAATTATTGTTTCTCTATGCCTTCGTTATGCTAGCTCTCTTGGCATATGTTAGGGCTTCTTTGGCTAACTTTTGTTGCACGATATGTAGTGATCGGCTGCAGTTTTTGTTATTGTTATGAATATGCTAGGATCAGTCAATCTCTCAGCCCGTGCAGGGGCGTAGCTACCTGTACGCACGTACGCACGTGCGTACCTGAAAAAGTCGGGAAAAAAGAAAGATTTGGGACTTGAGGGCGGGGGAGGAGGTAGGGGGAGTGTTTGGAAATTGATTGTGCGTACCTCTGAAAAATTCCTGGCTACGCCCGTGCCGTGATTTAGTGTCAAAGTCTGCGGTGTGCAAGACTTGTGAGAAAGTGGATCTTTATCACGGATGTAGGCGTCTAAGATCAAAGTCTGAAGCTGCCGTGTCTCTATTGGAATCATGACTTCTTGCAGTTTATGTTTTACAGTGGCGGATCCAGGGGGAGGGTCGGGGGGTCCGGACCCCCCTTTCAGACCTGTGTCTCCCTTGTGGTTCATAGAAATAAGAGAATAAAATTGTTTTATACGTAGTTGTTTGATTACCTCCACCAAATGATATGACTGATTGTCAATTTTTTGACATAACAAACGCTTTTCGAGTTTTAGGAGTGCTGGAAATGGCGTTTCAGAGGGTAAAATTGGAAAAATTTCCGGGCAGGCATGAACCCGGACCCCCTTTCAGAAATCCCTGGAGCCGCCTCTGTTTTAGCTCCTTGTTTTATAGATAGTTCTGTTTCTGAGAAGTGTTTCTTGGAGCTTGAAGAACCTCCGTTGTTTCATCATGGCGTTATTGCATCCCGACATGGCTTGAACAGATATGGTGATCTGTATTGAAAATCTCACGGACGCTAGTGAATTCTTACGTTTTTCTTAAGCAAGACTCGAGTTTCGGTTCTTAGGTGAACCTCATCAGTTGCTCCCATAAGTAACTGTCTTGCGGAATAATATGAAATTATTCCGTTGTACATGAAATGTTTGCCGCTTTTGTACTCTTGGGAAGGATCGAATGTTCCGTTTTCTCATTGGCTCGTTTAATTGAACCAATAGCATTGGTGTAGTTTCGATCCGACGTTAAGTTGTGTTTCTTTCTGAGGCTTTATTCTTAATTTCATAGCATGCATGATATTTTCTGACACAAAGAACAGTTCTTTTAGTGTTGTAGAGAGGAGGTCTCGTGTATGTCTCAATGAATTCAAGATACACTGCATATTTTTTCTACAACAGGCGTGTAATTCTGGTGTCAAGTTGTGTTTGCTTCATGCGTTCCATAATAGGATATAGTCTTGTGCAACGTAGCGGACTATTCCTAATATATATTTTTCAAATATACGTAATGGTCAAAAATGGTTTTTAAGTATTACACCTTTTTTTAAATTAGTAAATGAAAAACAATATTTGTCTGAAAAAAAATTCGTGCAGAGGGTTTCACCTGCAAAAAAAAATCCTGCACAAGCAATGGGCGAAAAAAAAAATTAGTGCAAACTGAAAATCCCCCAACCCCCCCCCCCCCAATCACTTTTCTAATGGTCCGTCCCTAATCACTCGTATGATTTCAGACCGAATTGGACTCCACTCAGTAGTATTACCATTATTAAAAGCTTTATTATAGCATATAAAGCATATAAGTGAATTTCCCATACAAAGTCTATAAATCGTTCGTTGCGTAATATCAAAGAACCGTCTCAAACTAAGCTTGGGCTGCCTGTGCATATGTCGGTACATAATATGTCTCCATACACCACGTACCTAGAATCGCCCGTTCCGCTGGACAAAGATAACGCGGACTCTGGGAAGTTTCGCGTGTCCGTTTCGCGTTGTTTACCTTTAAAAGTATGGCGTCTCCTAAGCTTATAACCGATGCCTTTCCAAAGACTAAAAAAGACAGGCCGATTAACCAAAAACTACAGCAATCAAAGGCTAAAAATGTGAGCCAAAAAGGTAAGGGATTTTCATAGTTCTTTTTACATGTAAAACCCCGAGGGTTTTAACATGTTTAAGAGTTTGTTGTATAATACAACAAACTCTTTGTGCGGAATTTGAATTCGCCTGAATGCTTGACTTAAGCTTATGACTTATTTTTGTAGATCCTGAACTGTTTATGACAGATAAAAAACAGGACCTTAAAAAAGAACTCTCTGTGTTAAAAGAATTTGACTTAGATTCAGAATATGGCCCTTGTATTGGTAGGTAACAATGTTGTTATATAATAAGCTTATTACTATATTCATGCTCTATAAAATTTAAGCTTATCGATCATGTAAGAATTTCCACTTCATAAGTGGAAAATGCAACTCAAAATTTTCACAGGCTAGACGTATGTTTACCATACATGTATATAGTAAAATGACAAGCTTAAGTTACTTTAAACGTTAAACGTAACTAAAAATAGAAGTTGAAGTGTGATCATGACCCAGCCCCAAGCCATTGTTTAATATAATCCCTGGAATATGACTTATTAAGGACGTTCGCGCTAATTGTTTATGCGCATCCTTACTGCGCACGCAATTGATGTCGCAACGCCATGCTATGTCATGCACGAGTGCGTGCGCAAGAGAAGAAATCTAAGCACATAAAAGACTGGTTGCCATTGCATTAACTTTGCTTAGATTTAACTTGCTTGGACGGTCGGTGACCCCCATTTTTTTTCTGATAAATAATTTTCTTTTCCAATTCTTGATAGATTGTGAAAATTTTTCTAATTGCGCGACATCGAATCCTGCCAGCTTGCCACTGTCAGAGTATACAAATGCTGTCATTTAAAGATTAGATTTACTTAAAGGGACATCATTTGCTTAATAGGTGGTTTTCATGTTATGTCATCGCCGCCATGCTGGCGGACATAAACAATAGTTCTCTCATTAGCTCCTTTTGTTTGTCCACCAGCATTTGTTGGTTTCACTATTGTTATCTAATATGTCTCTAGAGATTGATTGCAAACCACCTATAGACCCACTCATATAAAATTTGGCATAAAAAAGTAGCATTTTAGAGATTCATTTTGCAATATTTTTAGACTAACAGATATTGGGGCCATATCCAGTAAGGAAGACCAATTTTTCAATATTAGGGTCGCCTTTCAGATATCCTATCTCAGAAACAAAGTCAGTGACCCCCCAATGACCCCCCGTTTCTGATGCGAGTAACTCATTACCAAGCTGTAGCAAAAGTTTTATAAAAAAATCAATGTTAGAAGATTTTCGCGTGAACGTCCTTAAACACAAAGTTCCAGTGTAAAAGGAGCCTGGCCTGGCCATTCTCACCTCCAGTCGTCAATCAACCACTGAAGAATTAACAACTGACAACAAAGATGCATCATTACTAAGACCATTGCTAACACAATTTGGAAAAACCTTATGAAAGTTACATCAGAAGTCTTTATGAACTTCTATTTCCTTTTTTTGCTTAAGTAAAATCTTGGTTTAATTATATTTAAAGGACACACAAGTTTAATAACCACGTTTTGTGACTGAAAGACGCCTTAATTTGCATTTCACACCCAAAAGCTGTGAAATGGGAGAGGAGCTAAGCCTTTTATACCGGAACTTCGTGTTTAAGGATGAACACTTTTTTACAGATCGATGGCTATAATCAGCAAAAAGATCAACATTAACATAATTACAAACTGGACTTCTTTCAAATTGCAACATTATCTCTGTTTACATTTTAGTGTGAGTGTTGTCTTAAAACAGTTACAGACATTATCAACCATATTATGAAGTAAATAATTGTTCATGTACTTTTTGTAGGGATAACCAGACTAGAGAGGTGGGAACGAGCTGAGGAATACGGACTTTATCCACCCAGGGAAGTTAAGTCAATCATCCTACAGCACCCTAAGGACACCGCATTCACTGAGTGGTATGTACGACATTCTTTGATTAATCCTTTCACAGAGAAATACACTTGCAGCTGTGAAGACTCAGTTTTCTTAGCCTATACTACTAACAGTACATAAATGTTGAGACCTTTACTGTAAAGTTCCAAAAGTAATGACTCCCTGGTAGTAACAATCCTCTCAAAGAAGCAATAAAATTTGACAGTTATTTGTAATTCCCAAAAGTAATGACCCCCCCCCCCCCCCCCCCCCCCCCCCCCCCCCCCCCCCCCCCCCCCCCCCCCCCCCCCCCTAAATAAATGATCCCCTGATAGTATTATGACCCTAAATGTCAATTTATTCTTCGAAGAAACAAGATGGGACAACTGCAGAAAGATCTCAGGGAGTGCCCACAATAATTCACTCCAAAGGATAACATGCAAGAAAGGACCCTTTAGCTGTCCTTTGTACTGTAAAATTAATGATATGTAGACTTACATGTAAGTGACTAGTAAAGGCTGCAAAGGATAACCTTTTAAATTGCAAATTGTTTATGTGTTTTTAAATAAAATAATGTGGCATTGTACTAACTTGAATCTGCCCATATAGGGGAATCTTTGTTTACCATTTTTGCCTCATTCTCTTATCTAGCTACAAAAAAAATAAAGTAAAACACTGAATATTGAAAGGGCACAGCACAATTAGCTTTCTCTGGAAATCTGAGCCCGATATACTACATGTAGATACACTTCATGCAATGCTGTTTTAAAAACTCAAAATTTTACAAAGAATGTATGGCTCATTGGCGCTTTTGCCACTTAACAATTAATTATTTTGCAGTTTTTAACAGATGTTCCTTAAATATTGCATAAAAAAGCCTAAAAAAAGATAAAAATTGCATAGATTACTAAGTTTAACAAGCTCTCTCAACTTTTGAAGTCAATTCGTATTTAGCATTGGTGCCTTCTTTATGTAAATTCATATGCTAATGAAGCAAAAATTATGTAAACAATCAGATGTCAGCAAAGTTCGCCTTATAAGCTACCTGAAAGTACAATGTAGCATTACCCCTGAAAAGTAGTGACTCCCGGAAAGTAGCCATGGTAAAAGGCTGCTTTACCTTCGGAACTTTCAGTATTTCAATTATACAAAGGACATCCAGGGCAAGTAGACTTTTGTAAAAACTTATCTGGGCAAGTATTACAGCCATGCTCCTGCCGTCACGCGTGACCAGTAATCCACAAGACTGAAATGGACATTTGAATATTTCTTTGTAACGTCCGAGATTTGAATGAAACCTTGAAGATCTCTTTGGGAAACACTTTGAAAGTCACGAGTTAACGGAAACTGTCAGTTTCGCAGGGGCCCCATTGGTGGCACCGCAAAACGACAACTGTTTTCTCAGGCTATGCGTGACGGAGCATGGCTGTAATAATTTCTCAAGACTGCTTGCCCAAAAGCAAGCTTAAATTTTAGTTTCTTTCAAGCTCTCTAATAATGATTATTTTCAGTGTTTTAAACCAAGCAACCTACAGTACTTGGCTATATTCTTGTTATTACTGTTAAAGTCTGCATTTAAGACCAGAGGTGGTTGAAGATGATACGAGCTTCATCATTGAAAGACCTTTGAATTTAAGTCACAATGTTTCAAGTCTAAACCATTAATAAAATATGATTCCTTGATTCAATTTAGCATCACTGCAATTTTACCACTGGTAGGTTTCATCCAATTCATTGAGCTTATTATTATTATAAGCTTTGATCCGTCATCATTAACTGTTGCAAAATTTATTCATTTTCTCATAAAATTATTAAAACATTTTTATCTTTTCTTTTCAGTGTATGGTACGATGCCAATATTTAAAAGCAGCAAACAAGTACAAACAGCATTTTAATGAACAAATTGGAAATGTTTTAAGAACTGTTTTTTATCATACTGTGTATATACATGGTTTATTTTTCTTTTTTTTCATTTAGAAAATAAAAAAGTAATAAATAAATAAGCTAGTTTTACATCGCACTCACATGGTAGAAGTTACATCAATTAATTGCATTTACAATAATTTATAATTATGTTAAAATGACTAATACAAAAGAAAAATAATAAATAAGCTAGCTAGTTTTACAGAAATTAGTTTTACAGCTAGTTTAATGTAACAATAATTAATACTATCATACAAAGTTAATAATTAAAAAAAAATCAACATAAATAAATATTATTATAAAAATTACGAACTTCTTAAAGTGCACCTAATTGTTTTTTCGCTTAATCAACTCTATGGACGTTGAAAAGTTGAATAGTTAAATATTTCTTGTTTTTAACATTGCGTTAGCGAATTATAGAGGTTTGAATTTACAAAATGTTAATAAGATGACATCAAATCAAGACTTGTTTATTATAGAACTACATGTCTCCACCTCCAAGTAATATTTTTTTTACAAATCAATTGACTAATATTAAAAACAGTTTTTATTTAGTATTTCTTAAATTGATTATCCTTAAGCTGTGAACTGCGTATTGTAAATTGAAGTAGAAATAATGGTAAAGTCTTGATTTGACATCATCTGATTAGCATTTTGTAAATTCAAATCTCTATAACTCACTAACGCGATGTTAAAAACAAGAAATATTTCACTATTCCACTTTTCAACGTACATTGAGTTAATTAAAAGAAAAAAAATCGGGGGTTAGGTGCACTTTAAGAAAGACAGCAAAAAAGAGAAGATTGGAAATAGTACCCACTTTTTCTTAAAAACGTTTTTCTTAATTTTTTTTTTAGTTTCATATTTAATGGCGATTTTGTTTTGGAATCCTTGAATTTTGGGTCTTGTCTGGCCTCTTCTGCAGTCCAATGGAAACAGTTTTCCAATTATTACAAAGTAATTGAGTGACTTTACAATAACTGAAAAATTGTTTACAAGTACAGGGCAATGTTCAGTTAATTATTATCCCAAATAAAACATCTTGGAGAGTAAGGTGAACTTGTTGAT
This sequence comes from Dendrophyllia cribrosa, assembly GCA_024195265.1. Lineage (NCBI taxonomy): Eukaryota > Metazoa > Cnidaria > Anthozoa > Scleractinia > Dendrophylliidae > Dendrophyllia > Dendrophyllia cribrosa. The sequence continues at coordinate 42,057,967 of JAJLRJ010000008.1, forward strand.
TTGAAAGTTGGAACCAAGAGGTCTGGATTGAAATTCGTACCAAAACTGCCTTGCATAGGAGTAGTGATAGAGAAGATGGTACAGGGTTTCTGGTTGAGCCTCAAAGAAAGAACACAGATCGTCTGTTTTAAAACCTATTTTGTGTATATGCATGGTTAAAATGATGACAATTCAATAAAATAAAAATAGTTTTTCCTTAATTAAAACTAGAGTTGACCAAAAACAGCACAATAATGTACATGCATTTATTAATTATTCGACTGTAACATCATTTTACCTAATAAAGAAAAGAGAACACGCAAAATATCGTATCCTATCCTATCACATAGTAGATTGCCGTATTACACCTTTTAGCATCCCAGTTTCAAGACACAAGCTATTAATAAGAATTTCATTTGAATAATAAAATCCCTTATACGTGTGGACATTATACTCATTGCTCGCATTTTTTCTCGCCCCTGCAGGGCTCGAAAAAATACTATGCAACTTGTAAAATATCCGCGCGTATGAATGTTAAACCATGGAATAAGATATATTTATTATTCGACATAGCATTCTAGAGTGCAAATATGCATCAAAACGAGTCACTATTCTGACCGCGCGCTAGGAAAAACAGCTTCAAAAACTTAGTTTTAGGAGAGGACTGCTGTTGTATATGTATAATAAACAATTTATTTAGTGAAAAGTTGTGTAATACGGCTGGGCATTTTTACTTGTCAGTATTTATTTTTTCTCACCTTAATGATCGAAAAATAAAAAAAAAACTAACTCATAAAAATACTCAGCCGCATTACACAACTTCATTCTGAATAACCTCTATGTATTCATTCAAGCAAAACAATTATTTAGTCATGTGGTTTTTCTTAGGGGGTGTTTACATGACACCGGGGCGACTTTCGCGCCGGGGCGAGTTCACTCCGGTTCCCTCTTATGGCTCTACATTTGTTTACATGATACCACCACATGTAAACAAATGTAGAGCCATAAGAGGGAACCGGAGTGAACTCGCCCCAGCGCGAAAGTCGCCCCGGTGTCATGTAAACACCCCCTTATTAAACAACTCCCTTTACAACAAACGCATGTCATGTTAAATTATATTTCTAGCAAAATAATTTTTGTTATGCATGTTCTTATTGAATGCAGTTTGTAAGTGTTATCACTGCAGTCTGACCGGTGTATTGAGCAGTCAACTTGAATCAAGGGGGGCAGTTAATTAATGTGGACAAAGTCCCAAAATTTTGTTAACCAATTAGTGTTACTTTAATTTTAAATTTTTAGAACAAAGGATAACAAATTTCCTTTGCAAATAGACCAATGACGGTTGAACCATGAAGCGTTATGAAACCATTGCAAGTTGCGGAACTTTTGACAAAAAATTATACCATATTTTTTTGTTCTAAAGTAACACTGGGATTGATTAGCAATATTCACGGTGATCCGGATTGCCACACTGAAAGCTTTTGACAGGACCCCTTTCCATAATGTGTTGTCCCAGAAAGTATCCTTACTTGACCCCCACAGAAGGTTTTTTGGTTTAACCCCACCCCATCCCTCCCACCCCTCTGGAAATCCCAGTTTGGCTTCACACTTTCCTTTAAAAAATTTTGGCTTTTGATACCCCTCAACCACACCTCCTCCTCCCCCCACCCCTCCTCCTTGAAACTTCCAGTGACCATCCGTGACCATTTAGGGAAGTAACCATGTTTACCACACAGCATGAATAAGCCAATCAGAATTTTGTGGCTGCCGTTGTTCGCAGAAATGAGCAAAAGGGGGTCTTTATTGCAGGTGTCCTTTCCCTCTCTCCCCAGTTCCCCTCTCCCCTACGCTTGCTACGCAGGCTAATCTAGGTTCTTCAGTGCCAGCTAGTAATGAAATGTACATAAGAAAATCATTTGAAATGCGGAATGGAATTGCCATGAAAGACATGAAAGTGAACTTTACAGATAAGCAAAAGGCATGAGTTTAGTTAGAACTGCATCTTTCCTTCGTCTGTTAGCTCAGTTGGTAGAGTGCCGGACTACCGTGCGGGAGGTCATGGGTTCGAACCCCAGCCAGACCAAAACCAGGGTCTTAAAAAAACTGGTAAGATCATGCTAGCTGTGTGCTCAACATCTGCCTCAGTTCAGATGATCGCTTTATTGGACGGTGATGTTAAGCCATTGGCCTTGTCTCCTACTTTTGTTAGTTGTCCTTGTAGGGGACGCTAAAGATTCCATAGCACTCTTTGCAAAGAGTAGGGGACATAGTCCCCGGTGTCTGTGGTCTGCTTTGTTTAAGTTATGGGGGCACCTGTGTCACATTCAACATTCTGGTAAAACTGCATTAGCAGTCTGGCAAAGTCCCCCAAACAGTGTTGTAAAGCACATTTGAGTATCACAGAAAGTGCGCTATATAAATGTCACAATTTTTTTTATTTAACCCAAGAAAAGGGAAAACTCAAAAAAATTGACAGGGTTGTTGTATCTTTCAGGGAAAACAAAATTGTGTTTAGTACTAAAATGTCATATTCAGTTTTCAGCTACTCACCATGGTATCTAAGTATAGACGTCACTGTTTTAGCATGAGTAAAATGTCTTTAATGCAACCAACATTATAGGTAAATTACGTAGTGTGAAAGTGCCTGTGTTAAAATTAATGTTTTCTTTTTGGGCCTTTTAATTTGAACATTCTGTGATATGCAACCCTCTCAATTTTATATGAGAATGGCATCACAACCACAAATGAAATCAAAAATCAACCAAGTTATTATTTACAGGGGCCCACTATAATGGGTCTCAGGCAGGAAAGGGTCACCTGCTGGCCACATCCTATATTTTATAGTTGGACTCCCTTTGGGTTCCCTTCAGTGTATGATTATAACTCTTGGAGCACAGCCTTGAAAGTACTCCGATTAATTAACATAATTATTATTACAAAAAAAAAATGTTATTACATTATGTATGTTGCTAAATCTGGCTTGATGTGGTAGGGATGTACCACCCACAAAAAAATTATGATACATAAGACTCTAATAGCCTCAATTAGAAATGTGAACCACACAGGTCTGATCATTAATAATTGTTCTAAGCATTGTGATGAATGCTAGACAATCAGCGGTGCTGAAAAGCTCAGTTTGTGTTCATCGCACTAACAAATTGATCACTCCAGATGTGGCTAGGGCTTGGGATCTTGACTCTCTCTATACCACAGTTGTTTCTGCAGGAATGAGCTGAACCTTGTTGTAACATTCCATACTACAAACTGGCAGATTATTACTGGAACATGAGTATTTCTTTAAATTCTTGCATCCCTGAGCTGAGCATGTTGGCCTTGGCTTTGGTGGTCTAATTAACAGTAATTCAAAAAAGTCAAAAATCAGTATTCTTGACTTATTAACAAAAGAAATGTTAGTTGGGAGGCTAGCTAAGACCTTGACAAGCTATATTGGCTGCCAGTAATTTTTCAAGTACATGTAGCTGGCGAAATGGAAAAAGTAGCCAAACAAAAAAAAAAAAAACAGAGAAAGCAACAGTGAATAGTTATTAATTATTGGCCATTAATGAAAAGTTTTTGCAGGGTTCCACGGTGCAAGTTAAAAAAACTAACAAAGCCTACCCTTGAGATAACTGCATTTGTAACGGAAACTCTAATCCTTTAGAAAAGGACAGAGCAAATCCACTTTGATTGCTGACATATCTTATATGAGGTAGTTGCTGCTTTTTACGGCGAGCCTGCAAGAGAATAACATAATTTAACAAGCTCTTTATTACAAGGTTACCAGTGCCAGCTGTAAAAAAGCTCTGTGAAGTGTTCAGTGAATTCAAATAGACTATAAAGCATCCAGATAACTATAAACTAGTTACCAGGAAAGCATGCAGTAAAAAGCTGCAGTCCATTCTTCGACTTAATACAAGTATATACCGTAAATCCTTGAATTAGCGCCCTTTGTATCAGCCAAATTTTCAAATAAGTGACCCCCCTCAAGTAAGCGCCCCCCTTGAAGAGGATGCCACTGAAGACATTCACATCATTAACATGGATGAGGATAAGGATGAAATCAAAATTGATACCTAATACGCTATGTTTGCCAAACTACAGTTTTAACTACCATTTCAGTTTTTGAACTACCGTATGAACAACTTTGTATTTTAATATCCAGGTTTATATTATTTATGTGCAAATGTTATACAATGTAATTGAATGGTTAAATAAGCCTCTTCCCTCAAATAAGCGCCCTCACCTTATCCCAAATTTGAAATTAACACCCGGACACAAATTCGAAGATTTACAGGATAGAAACAAATTGTTTTTGTGAAGTTGAAATCAGTAAGTTACCTTCTCCTCTTCTTTACGGGATCGTGTTGCTTCTCGATCCAACAGTTTCTTGACAGTTTGAGTCTGCAAAGAAACCAGAGATTAAAGTAAATTTAGGTCCCTTTTTAAAAGACTTGCTAAAGTGAGTAAGCTACAATAAATTAATGTTATATATCAGTGACAGATCTACATGTAGGGGAGGCCATCGTCCCCCCACCCTCCCCGTCCCCCTTTCACTCAGGACCCCACCCTTAGGATGGAGTGTGGTTTTCCAGGTTTGCTCGCAGTAGCACCCCAAGAAAAAAATATTGAGTTTGACTTGTGGGCTTGGATCATAGTGTATACATATTTTATTATACAGCTAACGTCTCCCAAGCTGCAGGCATATTTCTGCCTCACTGCAATAACTTGTTCAACACTTTGCATATTTACGAGTTAAAAACAAAAAAATGAAAAAAAGAAGAAAAATAATGACAAGTTTATTTTGAGCTAATTGATAAGTGTTTTTTTCTGTGGTCAGCTGGTGAAGTTGGTTGTGTTTTGAATTGAACGCTTCAAGTCTGCAATCAGTCAAATGTCTGCCATTATTTTGGTTCAAATCTATACAATCATATAAGATGTACATGTAACACATTCCGATCACTGATCCAAAATTACAGGGAGGGGGGTGGGTGTACAATAGGCTAAGGGATTAGAGGCTTTATTTTGATGGAGGGATATTGTTGAATAAGAGAGGGTACCTTGTTTTCCTCAATTTTTTTCTGCATTTGCTGTTTTCGTTTCTTAGCTCTTTGCTTCCTTCTCTTTTGGGCTTCTTCAGTGTCTTCATTCTTCCTTCTTGGTTCTGTAAATTATTTGACAAAATAATTGTAGCATCTAATTGAAGGGCTCCCGGCAATAAAATCCTAAGTACGTTTTTGGAAAATTTTCACTGAAATCTTGGATTTTTAGCCTCAAAAGGGACTCGTTTGCCAAAATTATGACTGGATCATGTAAACATGACTGACAGGATTTAAACCAGGTCAACAAATCTTCTATCTTTGAACAGAATAAATTTTTTTTTTTTGAAAAGATACGTACATAGGGTGTCCTGGGGGCCATAAGGTGTCATAGGAGGCCAGAACATTTTCTCAAAGATGTGGATTTTCTTCCCCATTTTGGATCTGTTTTAAGCACCTTAACAATAATAAATCATTAATTTGACAAAACTGTGCTTTTAAAGGCCTAAAACATACATTTTTAGTGAAAGTTACCAAAAACATACTTAGGATGTTCTTGTCGGGAGCCCTTCAATTACAAACATGGTGAGTATTACATGTCCTACACCAACAATTCACAAATAAACTATTTTCCAAGTACCTGTTGGTAATTCCAAGAGTTGATTCTCTCCCTGTATTTCATGCCCAAGCATGGCTCTCTGACAAAACAAACATCATTGATAGTAAATACCCAAGTGATAGTAATGTTTGGTAGTTTGTGTGATGGTGAGACACTTTGAAGTGGCTAAATTGCTTCAAAGCAGCATACAGGCATGTAGCAATTGAATTTCCTTGGTGGAAAATAACACAAATAAATTAAAGCAAATCAAATTTGATGAACTGTAATCCCCTTCCATCCTAGTTGCAATCCTGCACTTATCTCAAAGTATACTGCTTCAGCTGCTTTGCTCTTACTATAGAATATTTTTATCCAAGTTGTATATTTGGTGGCATTTGGTGAACAGATTTAAGGTGGCTCCGTTGTTATTTCGGGTGCACTCGTCTATGACAAACTTTGTCTCATAACTTTTCCGGCTCCAAAGCGATGCTTCTAAAACTTTGCGAAAGCTTGCAGCTGTTATCCAGCAATAATATGATAGATTTCGATTTTAATGGCAAAAATACATTAGTGATAATTGGGCTTAAAATAATAATGAACCCCACTTTTTGAACAAAATCGCACCCTGGAACACCTTTATAAGGGGGGCGAACGAAATATGTGCGCTAGTTACCCCAGGAGGGGAGGGAGCATGTACGCTCCATTAGAAGTTTCCATGGGGTGCAATGTTTTTAAATGCAGGGACTACGCTGACTATGCGCGCATATCACGTACGCCCCCCTAACTAAGGTGCGAATTCTTAGAATAAATTCCACACGTGCTCATTTCGTATTCATAAACAAAACTCTGAAAACTGCTTGTCAGCTTCACCTGAGCTCAGATGTGGAGTAGCTTATAATCCCAACAAATATTTTCTCCAATTGCAAGCCCTTCTAAGCAAAAAACAATCGATGTAAAAGTATTGCAGTATCTTGAAATTCGTGTGGAAGGAGTTTGACACCAAACTGCAGGATAATTTTCGAAAAATTATGGAAAACGCAGTGTTGGAGAATTGAGCAGGTTTTGGAGCATTTTACAATATTTACACAAGAAATAGTGAATACTTTTTAACGGTTCGCATGATTTGCAATCGGCTTATAATTCAGATTTAGCAAGCATTGGGAAGGCTTCTCCCAGAAATTTGGGTTCGTAGATTGTTTAGTCAAAGAGCATTAAGTGTTTAAAATTGTAAGAGAATTTTAGGGCTAAATTTTGATGGCGTTAATTCTTCCGCATTTCTGCTCCAACGATTTTGCTGAAACTTGGTAAGGGTATGTATTGAGTCAATGTAAGCTGATTCCAGAAATTTAACACAAATATAACAGCAAAATTTTTCACAGGGTGCGATTTTGTTCAAAAAGTGGGGTTCATTTAAGCCCGATTATCACTAAATATATTTTATCCCATTAAAATCTAATTCTATCATATTATTGCTAGATAATAGCTGTAAGTTTTCGCAAAGTTTTAGAAGGATTGCTTTAGAGCCGGAAAAGTTTTGGGACAAAGTTTGTCATAGACGAGTGCGCCCGAAATAACAATGGAGCCACCTTAACATGGAAATAACGTAATATGTACTACACGTAAGCAAAACTTTTGGTATTTTCAGTTGGCAGGACAGTACGCAAATTTAATTAAAAAAATGCTTAAAACTAGGATTCAGTTCTTTTCAATTTTAGTTCCATTAATGTTTTGACAAGCAATAAAAGATAACACTCATTTGTGGGCGTAAAAATGGGCAGGGAATATACTGGCAAGGCTCGGATAGAACCCACCGACCGGATAAACCCACCAGATGAGGGACCTCGGCACATGGCACCATGCCGAGGGGGTGCCTCATGCCTGTACTGCAAGGTGGGCATCGACGCTGGGGTAATGTCCTGGGGCCAAGTTAACCCAGTCCAGCAAGTATCGTATGCCCCCTCCTTGACGGGGCTTCAGCACAGGGCTGAAGGGGTGCCACAGGCAGCAATTCCCTACCCTTAATTTATTGATAAGGCTTAAGTAGGAATTCTCCATATATCAAAAGAGCATGTGACTAAGGTCTAGATAACATAGCAATTCTTACAGAGACAATTAATAAATATGGGAGGGGGGAGGGATCAATCTAGCTGTGGTGAAACTTGCAGCCTTCTGAGATGAGGACGATTGAGAAAGCTCATTAAATTAAATAGATTTAACCTGTTTGATTGACAGGAGCCAAATAAGGAAGACAAGTGCCAAATAAGGAATTATATGCAGGAAGAGGCCGCAGTGGTGATTGTGGGCTCAGATGTTGCTTTCCAACATTAACTATTATTTTATTCTAAAATATCATTTTAATGGAATTAAAATTGAAAAGAACTGAAAACTGATGCAAAAAAACATTTAAATTTATGGGATGAATGATTTAACAAACTGTGCGAGATTAAACTATGAGGAAAGATATGACATAATGGATAACAATTTAGGCTTCACAACACGAGCATTTGCTCCCAATTCCCACTTAGCTGCTTACAGCTAAAAAAAATTTATTGACACTTAAAGTGCCAGTTCAGTCAAATTTTTAAATTTTGGGATTTTGCATTAATTTTTTCCACAGGGGAAAATGTATAAATTTAGTAACCTTCACAATCAATCCAATCATGGAAAAAATTCTTTTTTTCAGCCATACTTTTTCAGTTAAGTTTCTGACAGTTTCACAGTCTGAAGTTAGCAGACAGACCGCAATTCACAGCCAAAAGTCCAGTCCACATTCCACTTAAGCATCCCACGTTCCACAGTCCTGATTCCACAGTCCACATTAACAATCTTGAGCAGTCCACATTCCACACAGGGAGCAGAGGAGCCAAATTTGACCTTTACGCATTCGATCTTCGATCTGTTGTTTGCGAGTCTGTTTTTCGCCCCAGCGGGACCCCAAGCGTAATCGGAGCTTTCCGTTGGGTAACCGCAGATTGCTGACTGTGGGCGCCACAAAATGGTTACGCAGCAATAAGAGAGACAAGGGAGGAAACAGATTTGAGCCTAATTTTTGATCCCCGATTACTCGCTTTTGATTCAATACAAAGTTCTGATTTTCGGCATGTAGCTTTATATGGACAGTCTCTGGACAGCTTTTCAACAATTTCGATGAAGAGATCCATTAAACAGTCCTTTCGGTGATCGCTCTTTATGGCGTTCAAAGTTGACTTTTGTAGGATGTGGACCGCAACATACTGGTGATGGAAATATGTCACATGAGAGGTGTGCGCATGACCGGAAGCCTTTGGCATAAGTTTATTCATCTCAACATGTTAGCGTCTTTTCTACGAAAACATGCCATCTTTTCCGGGATATCTTTGATCAGTGCCATTCGGTGATTGTTTTTGTCTGCTAGGTGAATATTGTGAATAATGTGAATACTGTAAAGGTCTGTGAAGGAACAGGCAAGCTCAATAAAATGTAAGGACGTGGTGGAATTTGAATCCTTGTGGAATCAAGGCATGTCTGATGCAAGGTGAGAAGTTTTCACGCCTCTTGTGGTCCGTCTGAGCTTTTAATGTCAAGCTGATTGAAACTTCTGTTAAAACCCATACGATTGTTTAAGCTAAGCTATAGATGAATTCAGGGCCACTTCTTTGCGTTGACACTTAAGAAAATCTGTGACTAGCACTGTATACATGTACGTTCTGAGTTTCTTCGCATGCAATGAGCTTCACTAGACGACATTATAAGATTTTCCTCATTCGCAACGCGTTTCATTTTAAATCTCCCTCCGCTCCGATCAGCTGCCGTGTTGTTTTGAATTTTGAACGGTTGGCGTAACTTCCGTTTTATTGACGGCACGTCACTTTTGGAGTTTTTACTTCTGTCACCAGTATGTTGCGGTCCACATCCAACGAATCACGTAGTACTATGTTTCTTCCCTTGTCTCTTTTTCTTCTCGGCACTTTGTGCCTCGCTTTCCGGAAAGCGCCAATTACGCCTGGGGTCCCGCTGGGGGAAAAACTCGAAAACAACAGATCAAATAACGCAAGACACAGCGCGCGTATAAAGCTCAAAGATCGAACGCGTATTAACGGTCAAATTTGGCTCCTCTGCTCCCTGTGCATTCCACAGTCCATATATTTTATAATCTACAGTGTTGCTGTCCCACCGTTTTTATTTTTTTACTGCAATGGGCTTCTGGTACCCAAAGAGTGTTGGTTTACACCTGTACAATGTCATTTTTCATAACAAAAATAATATGTAATGTACCTGTCTAGCAGTCATCATGCTCACATCCTTGTCCTGTTTAACTCGGCCAAAGTCGTCCAGCTCGCCGTTCTCTAAAGCATCTAGCCATTTCTGCTCTTCTTGACTTTAAAACAATAACTATTTAGTATGTCAACAAATGAAATCACAACAACTAGATTATACTGCACTAACTACAGTCAGGATTTCACAACTTTTTGGAAGTCAGTAATTACAAGCAAAATGTCGTGCAAAAAGCATTATTGTTATTGATGAGCAGTGAGAGTGATCAACATTTCTCTCTTTATAACACCTACTAACAATCATTCCCTGAGAGTACAAAAACAGTGTTAGGTACATTTGAATTTTAATTGGTGTATTTACACATTCAATAACACGGGGGGATCCAGGAATTCCTGAAAGGGGGGGTTGTACACCTTAATAACTTTCGACGCCATCGGCATCGATGGCGAGTGCTACAGGAGCGAGCTTCTAGGGGGGTCTGGGACCATGCCCCCCTGCCCCCGGAACATTTCTCCGATTTTACCCTCTAAAATGCCATTTCCAGCATTTCTGACACTCGAAAAGCGTTTGTGAAGGCATGATAAAAAATCTGGAGTTTACCTTATTTCTCAACCAGAAAACCAAAACTAATAATAATGCATAATTAAAAGGGATAGCAGAAACAACGACAGTAATTTGTCGTTTTTCTACATACCTCGTAAATCGAACAATGTAGCCTAAAAGAGTCTTCTTGGATGAGATTTTACAAAGTCCTCGCATATCTAGTCTACTTGAATTCCTCAGAGTAATGCATAGCAATAACAGCGAGATCTGAGAAGCGCTCTTCAAACATCGTTGATCTCTGGAGCAGGTCTCGATCTGTTTCATGAGCGAAAAGGACTGCTCAGCTTCAACACTACTGATTGGTAGGGTGCATGCAATGAGGAGATGACGATGGATGTTTGGATAAGCATCCTTGTCACATGCACCAAGTGCTAGTAGAAGATTGCTTGGAAGTTCCTTCTCTGCTGACTGCCACATAGTTTGCCATCTTTGCAGCTCATTCCCAAGGGATTTGTGAAATGGAAGGTCTTTCATCAAATAGCTCCAGGGTGTTATTGACTATGATTGATGGTACTAGATAAAGCAGGTGGGAGGCGTGGCGATCCTCGTCAGAAAATCGGTCTTGCATTTGAATAATCAGGGAATCAAGAAGGGGAATAGCCTTTTTTGAAATGATTGATTGGATCCTGACACGATCTTTTCACATGTTAACGTCCTACTGTCGCAAAATGTACATTATCTTTTCCTAACTTGACAATCAGTTAATTGGTGGAAGTGAAACAACTACGTATAAAACAATTTTATTCTATTATTTTTATGAAGAGTCAAACAAATAAAAAAAATGCTGCTCAAAGGGGGGGTTGCAACCCCCTCAACCCCTCCCCTGGATCCGCCTCTGTAACATGTGAGCCTTTTCACATGGGCAACAAGCTACAGGTACTGACTTGTAAAACAACCATTTAATTTTTGCATGGTTTTGACATTTTTGAGATCAAGTTTAAGTAGTTTCAGAATTTCAAGGTAATTCCTCAGAAATAGAAGTTGATGCCAATCTTTGATTGTTCCCCACCAAGCATTCTTTTGAAGAATTATGCAATAGTACAAGCATATATGGTGGACTAAAGTTACCCTTGAAATGATAAAAATTAATACAGTAGAACCTCTACTAACGGCCACCTTCTCATTCACTCACTCAAATGCTCTAATTGATAACCTCCCCATAAAGGCCACCTCTCTACAACGGCCAGAAAGGTCTGTCCAAAGGTGGCCGTTGTAGAGAGGTTTGACTGTATGATTATCATAAATTGTACAGTATAATGAAAATAAATTCATATGAACTGCAGTAGAAAGAATTAAACAAAAGAATGTGATCATCGCAGTTATGCAGTAACTGAATACGTTGCAATTAAGAGCCTGAAAAAAATTCAGCCCGTGATGGGATTCAAACATAATTTTAAAATAAATATATCAAATTCTCTTTAATTCTTTCTGCCACAGTTCATAAGAATTTATTTTTTATATATTTGGGCAAACAAAAGACCTACTCATCAGAATCAGCACGAGGTTTTTCAGTAACTTCAGGTTCATCTTTTTCACTTCCTAAAGAAATATTATTAACAAAAGGAGCCAACATTACTAACCATAAAAAGCTTCAATTATGCCACATTTTTGTTGCTTAAGGTCCCTACCAGGAAGGGGGGGGGGGGGGGTACTCTGTATATTTTTGGGTGGGAGTGTGCTGCTGGGACTCTGAAACTCTTACCTTATACCAGACCATGTTCAGCTGATTTTGCAACCCTGTACTAGGTTAGACACCAAAAATCCCTATTCTTTCCCAGACTTGCTATTTTTAGAACTGTATCACTATTGGTGTTTTTAATGGCAAAGCCATCTGTCAACAATTTTGCTGCAATAATTTTATTTCTGTTTCAGGAAGGCTCTTTCTCTTTCGAATTTCAATTTCTATTCTAGACTTAATTCTTCATACCACTGATCAGTTTCCTGGCAAATAATACCCTATTCTACACCAACACTCTCTGATTTAATTGATACCTTATTCCAAACTAAACTGCTTGAAAACCACACCTTTCACAGTGGCACATACCCATATAGCTAATATATGAGATTCCCCCCCCCCCCCCCCCCCCCCCCCCCCCCCCCCCCCCCCCCCCCCCCCCCCCCCACCTTTTTGGACGGTCTTAGAAAGTATGAGTACCCAGGTTTCATTACTGGACTAACCCTGCTAAGATGGCTGGTAGCTATCCTCTTCACAATACATAGTTACATGACAAACCTTGCCAAGATGGCTAGCAACTATCCTCTTCACAATAAATTATATTTACATAGTTACATGACAAACCCTGCCAAGATGGTTGGTAGCTATCCTCTTCACAATACATAGTTACATGACTAACCTTGCCAAGATGGCTGGTAGCTATCCTCTTCAGCTTCCTCTTCCTCTCCACTGGTTATTACTGGTTCTGGTAGTTTAACTGGGACTATCTTTGCCATTCTAATAACAAGCACAATTTGTTACATCTCTTCACTAGTTAGCATACTGTAGTTATAACTTTCTGCAGCTAATCTATACTGTAGCGACAGCCATTCTGTTGGAAAAGGGCACGAGGAAACTGATATTGCTAGAACCAAAAAGTATGACACAATCCACACAATCCAACTCATCAAATCTGTTTTTTAGCTGGACCTGGGATGTAAGGAGCTTCAAAGACTGCAACGTTCTAGGATATTTGTGTGGAAGATGAACACTGGCTAGTTTCCTCTGAAACTTATGCTTTGAGCAAAGGTATAACTCTTGCTTCGAGCGAAGCCAAACTCTTGCTTCGAGTGAAGCCAAACATGCAACTTGGTAGTGTTCTAAAAACGTTCTAGACTTGCTCCATGAGGAGCTTTAAAAGTCCCGTATGACAAAAGATGTATCACATGCATGCGACTCAAAAACTAAATGGCAGGGATGGCCTTACTTATACTATGGTTAGTAATAATTAGTTATTTTATAATAAACTGCTGTATTTTCTCAGATAATCGCTGTTCCTTGATTAATCGCCCCCTAGAGTAGTCATGGGTCCTTTGCAGGTCCTTTGCTTCCCCCTTCCCTCCGTCCATCACATAACAGTATAATGCCAAAGAGGGGACCATCAGATGAGACATGACTCACTGAAAACATTGATTATGATGTAATTAAACAATACCCATTTAAAACCCATTTTTATGATTTGGTGAAAAAATATTTAAGGTCACAGTGTCAGTGATGTTAAAATAATCACCTTTTGCATGCATATTTTGGGTCATTATTATTGGGCTTCTGCTTTACCTTCAGTCAACAAAGTATTTATTTGACTTCCGGTTTTCAGGAATGACACCAAAACAACGTCACAGAAGTGTCACATTGTCATGCCACCAACCCCAACCCATAACTTTCAAATTCCGTTTTTATAAGGCAAAAATGAATCAATGGTTTCCTTGTTGTAGCCTTCTTTATAAATTAAAGCAATTATAAATAGAAATGTGCTTTACACAGATGCGTATTTAGTCAAAGTGCAAGGGATAATTCTTGGGAACATGCGGGTTCTTATCGTCTTGTTGCTTTACAAAAAATGCTGTTTTTTATGGTACATTAAAACATGTACAATGTTCCTTATGCATGCACATGACGTACATTTTCCGTAATTTGGTGTTATTGGACAAGTGTATTATTTTGGGTATGGGAAGTATTAGACGAGTGTTTATTAATGATCGAGAATCAAAAAATTAAATATTCAAAGTGAGTACATAAAAATTGGTAGCTTCAATCAATGTGTCCTGGCATCTCATGCACATGAGTATAGGCTTCTTGGAGGCTCTTGTTCTAATAATGCCCCAGGCATTTATTAATTTTTCCCATTTTCGTGGGGGGCATTCATTAGAGAGGGGTGTTTAATATATTTCATTTCTCTGCAAAGACTTCTGGTTGGAACACAACTTTATACTACATCTATAAAACATAAAACTAGAGAGGGACGATTATTAGAAAGACGCATTAATTGAATTTTCCCACTTTTTAAAGAGGCATTTATTAGGAAGTTGCATCTATTAGAGATAAGCATTTATTTGAATAAATATGGTAAGTTCCCCTTTTGGGAGTGTTAATCACCACTGGCTATATTTAGAAAAAATATATTATCCTGACACAGGTCTCCTACAAGATACTGTTAGTAGTTATTTATAGACGTACTGTGTTGTTGCCATGGTTTCTCCCCTCAGCTTGATTTTGAGTTTGACAGCTCTTCCACCACTTTTATCAATATCCTTGTCTTTTTCTCTTGATTTGTTCTTGTCTCTACTCTTCTCCTTTTTGCGCTCTTCATCATATCCCTCGGGGCCATGATCTTTCTTCTTCTTATGCTTTTTATGCTTATGCTTGTGCTTCTTTTTGGGAGAAGTTGAAGATGATTCTATGAAAATTGCATTGAGAAAAAAAAACATCTTAACCCCTTAACTCCCAAGAGTACCAAAAATCAAAATATTCAAGAAAAATCCCAAATTTCATTTTGTACAGTATTGAAAAACATGTATGGTACCATGCAAAAGAACTGCTGAAGAGGTTTCAATTGAATGATCACACCATAGGAGTTCGTCGACAGACTCAAAAGTTAGAACTACATTACCTATCTCCATAAGTGAGTTTGGGAGTGAAAGGGTTAACATATCAGGAGTAATAATTCATCCTGGGGTCAATTCAATAAAACTTTTACAAGTGTAGCTATTGAACCTCTGAAACAATGGCAACACTTGAAAATTACACTTGTAAAAAGTTTTATTGAATTGACCCCTGGAAGGGACAGTTGTTGGCTTTGTTTGAAATAAAACCAAACTTTTTAATACAGGTCAACAGTGTTGAAACATTTCATTGTAAGATTTTAAGGTGGCTCCCAAGAATGTTAAAAAAAACAACCTACACTTACTATCACGAATAACAAAATAAAGCCTAATTTTCTTATCTTGCTATTTTGGTTCACAAGACTTACCAGTAAGGAGGACAACATATTTATGCTTAATTATCAGTTGTCAATTTTTCTGATAGAGGTTGCTGCTATGGCAACAGAGCATCAATCTTGCAGAGGTGGTGATGCTATGAGGCCAACTTTTTGAAAGGAAAAAAATGTAGGGTTGTTCAGATGGTTTCCCCAATTTAAATAAATTGCTCTGACAGATTTTTTTTCTAAAAAGAGTATATGAAAGGTAGCACAAGTATCTCAAAGTTTGAAGTATCTCAAAATTTAACGATAGAGGAAACGCGAGAAAATATGTGGTTAAAGGGGCTATGTCGCGAGGAATGGCGGGTGAGTACTGGGTACTAACAACTTGAAAAACGTCCGGTGGCTTTTTTTCAAGTTGGCGGCCATTACTGTCGAATTCGCTGCAATCCGTTCCATCCCGTCGTATTGCGTGGAAGGATAGATCTCAAGTTTACAAATTAGTTAGAGTATTTACTTGGCTAGATTTTTGGCAAATTATTTCTGCGATTTGTTAGTCGTACAGTGTACCTTCGAAAAATTCAATTTCTTACAGTAGTGGTGGAAGTTGGGGAGAAATTTAAAAGCGAAACCGATTGTGTGTTTGTTTACCTCTCGTGGTTCAACACGAGTGCAAGCGCGATAAAACTTGCCGCGATCCGGGAGGGAACAATAGAAATTTGACATGTGTGATGTCAGGTGATGTCACATGACAGGAACTCATTGTGCAGACTCATCTTGCGACATAGCCCCTTTAAGTTTGCTTATTTTTGCTTTGCTGATGTCATAAAAATTAGAACCCTTCATTTTTGTGGAAGCACATGCAAAATCACTAAACCCACATCATTAATGCACATGTGGCTACAAAAGAACCTTAAGGGTGAAAGATGTTTTCTCAAATTTTTCAAACACTTCACTATGTCTTGCTTCATGCAGGGCTGCTATAAGTAGCCAGAAACTATTATGGCCAGCAACTTACATGATGATGACAGCCTTTGAAAATGACTAAAAGACAACAAGCATGGAAAACTTTCTTTGTTTTATGACTGCCTCTTTCCTTGTTGAGCTGGCTTCTCCAAAGCTTAATAACAGCCATGCTCATCAGGGCTCGAAAAAAGTCCCGTCCGGTCATCCGAAACAAGAAGATTTTTGTGTCGGGCAAGTCACTTTCCCCACTCACTTGCCCAACAGGCAAGGATACAGACAAGCTGCCTGTGAACTAAGCTTAAGTAACAATTTATAAACACTTGTCTGGGAAAGTAACACTTGAGACTTGCTTTCCCAAAGGGAAGGCTTAAATTTTATTTTTTTTAGCCCTGCTCATGCTGGCTATGTGGCCCTGATATCAGAGGTTCAGCTGTATTTTTTTTTCAGTACCATCTAAGGGTAACTATTGTCAGAGCAATAACAATTATATATTTTTACATATTATGTGAGCTGAAAACTTTTCTACAGGAATACAGGAATACTTTTCTACAGGAATACAATAGTAAGCTAGCCTATTTGATAAAAAGCTAAACTCTCCCTTCTTGGTGAGTCAATTCAAGGGGAACAGACTTCAAATAAATGTGGCTTCTAAACATATCTGAATTTCGTAACTGTTCATCAGTAGGATGCCTAAAATGTGTGCAATTCCACAACTGGTCTCGGCTCCATTAAATCCTCTACCAGTTGCAGAACATTTTAGGAGGAGCCACCCACAGTGTGAGCACAGTTTCTGACAAGACTTCGGTACTTGGAATTATTTCGAATCCTAATATGGGAGCAATTAATAACACACTAATAAAACAAAATCATGTCTTAAAAAATGTCATACTAATGACAATGAATGAACAATTTTAACCTTTATATAAGCTTAAGCTAAGTCAACAGAAGTTAAGAGTTCACAGCACAGACTAACAAACAATTCGATGCTAAAATTATACGCTCTACACTTGATGTAAGTTTACCAATTTGGCGATTAAACACTCAGTCCTTGATACGTTAATATGACGCTGTTGCAAAACACAAGACAGCAATACAAACCTCTTGTATCATCTTCGCTCACTTCTTTTCTTTTCCCCATGTTTCTGTTTCGTTGCTTTCCAAGATGGCGGTCGCCTCGCTTTCATGATTTGGTTTCTCGCTCTTCGTGCACGCGCGCGGCACACGCGCGTTTTAGAGGTAAAAATGAGGACTTGTCCAAATGGGACGCTTTGGATCCCTCTATTCTCATGCCATGGACGATCACTGTTTGGCGATCGTCGGCAAGCGCAGAGTATAAGGCGTGTCACACGTGAACTCGCTGCCCCGCTAGTTCTGAGAATCTAAAAATCTACTCACGTACTTTGTCACAGTGCTAATTTTGTCGCCGTGACAGGAGTAAGAAACAGGGCAACGTCCCAATTGATATCAATCCCTCATGGTGACCAGACCCGAACACCGGGACTACTTCGATGCTTATCCGAGATTCTCCCGGGGGGTCGGTACCAGAGGTTTTGTTTTCTCTAAAGTTCGTTTAAGGAGAATGAAAAAGAAAACCTCTGGGACTAATGTCGGCATGTAGTACTGGAGCCAAACCACAACCTTTTGGTATTCTCATAAAATGCAAACTGGTCACAGAGTTTGTGTGGGTACCATGTGGGGTAACTGTAAATCGGTTCGAGTTATCGCGATTGTGCTGTACACTCTAATTCATGAATACGCGAAGACGGGTTGTTTGCCATTTACCCTAAAAATCCGGAAATTTCGGTTGCAATGTAAATGGAAAGGCTAATTTGGTCTTTCCAAACGGAAAATTACGGGAGAAAACGGGATTTCTTGAAAGGTAGTCTAAAATTTCCAAAGGGAAAATGTACGTTCCATTTGCTCTCCAGGCCTTTTGGCTTTTATGCGTACCTGTGAAAATTTCCGTGAAAATGGAACACGCACATCCCATGGAAATTTTCATTCGGGGCTTCGATGTGTCCCATTTACTGCAATGTTCGACCAATCGGTTTTCCGATTAGAGCTTTAGTAACCACGTCGGCAACGGCAGCGAGAGCGGCACAAAACAATAGGTTCAATGCCCGGGGGGGGGGGGGGGGGGGGGGGAGGGTACTCCCTATAATGGGCTATACGGGGATGCTCCGCCCGAAAGGGGTACCTTTTTTAGGCTGGCGGTATATGAAAGGGTCGGGATTTCACGAAGTATAGGAAAGAGTAGGAAAAACACCGGTTGAAGTATAAAAAAAGGTTAGGGAAAACTGCCATGTAAGTATTATAAAAAGCGCCTTTCAAAATATATCAAACAGACGCACGTAAAGGCTATATAAAAGTGGTGCCATTTTCAATGGAAGGTATATGAAAGGGGTACAATTTTCAATGAAAGGTATATGAAAAAAAAGAATTTGCGCTCATTTAAACTACTATGAAATTGTTCCAAATTGTTTTATTTGTTTAATGTGACTGAATTATCCAGGAGCTGAATTGGAAGGGGGACGGCTTTTACGTTCAAAAAGAGCAAGGAAAATTAACCGTCGTGTGTTCACGTTCTCCACAAAACTTATAGTTTGATACATACATGATTTGACGTTGTTGTTTTGCAGGGAACGGCAAAGAAATGTACCAAAATGTAAAACGCACGTGTAGAGGCATTGTTTTGTGCCGCTCTCGCTGTCGTCAGTCGTGGTTACTAAAGCTCCCTTATTGGTATACAACCACGGTGACAAATATGCAAATTTTAACCCTCCATCCATCTATCGGCTGTAAACTGTTCTTGGTAATTCCGTTGCCAGAGCATCAAGCTTAAAGAACCGATCTGCGTACTTTAAATGGATTTTTCAAGACTTGTTTTTAAATGTGTGAAGTTTCGTTGCATTTGGGAAAGTTCACAAGCCGCAAATTAGTGATATACTACAGCCCTATAACGTGAAGACAGGCATGGCTACCCACTCTTTTATACTAGATGTGATAAACAACTATGCAAAGTTTAAAAATATTCACTATAACCGTATTTTTCAATGGAATCACCTTAACAGTGAAAAAGTTTTTATTAGCATTTGCGTACATCATTCATAAAACCACAGAGTTAATTTTGTGGAACATTTCGAGGACGAACACAAATATCTTCTATGGTGATTTTCCATGAAATGTTCAACTTTAATGTAAAATCCGGTCTCAAGTTAGATAAGTATTCAATCTAAGTTAAATGTGTACCCAGTATTTTAATCTACAAGGGTTAGTATTCCATGTATGACCCCATGATATGTCCTGAGATACATATTATAATAATCTACCCTATCATAATTATTACCCTATATTATACCATACATAGCTATACATCACCATACACAGCTATAGATCACTACACACAACTATACATCACTATACACAGCTATACTGAACTATACGCATCTATACGCAGCTATACACAGCTATACTCGGGTAAGCTTACCCTAACCCTAGCACAAAGTTAACCGTCACCCCTAGAACAAAGATACATGCAGCCAGTGGTGTGGTGGTTAGTTTTGTATTAGAGTTAGCTAGGGTTAGCTTTGTATTATAGAGTTACTAATCTAACAAGAGAACGGATTTTACCTGCAACGTATAAGTCATTACTTGTTCCTAACTGAACTATTAATATATCTTGTAAATTTCTTAGATATCTTATTTAATGTACATTATTTCATATAAGGCCAAAAATATATTTTTAGTATTTTTAAAATAATTAACAACTATTCACCTCAGTGTAGGTGGGTAGTGGTGGATATTCACTGAGCCGCGAAGCGGCGAGGTAAATATCCACCACTACCCACCTACACTGAGGTGAATAGTTGTTTTAGTATATACTGAAACAGTGAGATAATATAACGAAAATGATGCTTAACAGATTTATTCCCGTCAACGATTACAATTTTCGCGCGCAAATTGCTGGGAGGTGAATAGCACTTGCTATTCCGAGTTTCAGTAGTCAATAGGAGCGCGCCAACAATGCTATCCACTGTTTCAGTATATACTAATACATTTTATCCCCAAAACTGCCCACTTTGAATGTCTTGTAATATTATGGTGAAACCTACAAGGGCCACCTAGAAAAACATAATGAAAAACCAACCGAATTTCAGCAGACATACACAATTTTACCCATGGTCAATAATTAAAAAGAGATACCCGATTGATTGATTTAAATGATTCTTGTGTTCTGCATCTGGACGCCTCGTGAACCCAGGGCCCTTGGGGCACAAACTACATGTCTGCCATCCCGTTGATCTAAACGCAAACGGTTTTGCTCGGATGTTTAAAAGAGGGTTTTAAAAAATATTTTCGTCCACACGTATAAACTTTCATTCGTTTTCATTTTCACACGTAAATGATTGAAAAGGCTACTTTGCAAAATCTGCAAAGACTTGTTCGGTTCCGCTGTGGGGTTATGTCATCATTTTCCGCGATAGTTTTTTATTTCATGGAATGCCGTGGGTGGAAAGCCAAACTATATAAAACATTTT
This sequence comes from Dendrophyllia cribrosa, assembly GCA_024195265.1. NCBI lineage: Eukaryota > Metazoa > Cnidaria > Anthozoa > Scleractinia > Dendrophylliidae > Dendrophyllia > Dendrophyllia cribrosa. The sequence goes on from JAJLRJ010000008.1 coordinate 42,078,854, forward strand.
TTTTTGCTGTCGACACGCAAACAAAGCCGCGTTTTAAAATCTCCGTTTTTCAAATGTACGAATGAACAGGACTTCAATCATTTCCCTTGACAGTTAGCTATTGAGAACTAACATAAGCTTATAAAGGCAGCTGTACATACATTATTACTGTTCAACAGCAATATTTAAAAAATTGGTACATTATTGTAGCTATTAAATAACTTTTTAACACAATACAACCATCATTATCGTTTTATATTTTCCAATATTATATCTTCTTCATCGTCGTCTGTATCATCGGAGTATTCGTTGCTAAGCAACGCCTTCGAGTTAAAGGAGTTGATAGATCGTTCGTGATCGTAGTCCATTACATATCCATTTCGTCTAACATTCAACTGTCTTCTGTAGCGAACCAATCGCCATAATCCCACTACAACAAGAACTAACACTACAGTTACCATGAAACTGAGTCCCACCATCACAGCCGCTGGCAAACCGAACACAAGGCTTTGCTTGCGCAGTTTAAATTGGACTTGCGTTGCCGGCTGATTTGGATGAACTTGGAGGTCTAACGTGACCGCTTTCCGTCCTGGTGCAGAAGCAGTGACCTGATAGCTTCCAGGTGTTAGAAGCCGCCAAAAATCTCCGTCTTTGGCGGTGGTGACGTCATGATTGCGATCCTTAACTGAGATTACTGCGTTAGCCAAGGGAGATCCTGTGTCGTCGTACACGAATCCTTTTATGCCATGATGTACCTGTGATAAAAAAAGTTGTTTAGGACAAATTCTCTAATTATACCACACTTAGCGGCAGGGAAACATTTTGTCCATCAAGACAGGAAAAACTACATAAAAACTCAAAGCCTAACTTTAGAATTCATGACAGAATATCAGTATTATAACTTTGTTTCAGTATCCGGCAGCGCAGTTAAAAACACATCATGTAGATCTGACTTTGTAAAGGGCACTAGCTGTTAGCAACCATTCATTCACAACCAAGAGTGCAAAAAATTAAAATTAAAGAAAAATCCCAAATTTCATTTTGTAAATATTGAAAAACAAATGGTACCATGTAAAAGTACTGCTGAAGAGGTTTCATTTGAATGGTCACACCATAGGATTTTATCCAAGGACTCAAAAGTTAGAACTACACTACATGTCTCCATAATTGACTCTGGGAGTGAAAGGGTTTTAAAAGAGTGAAATGTCTTTTCTCAATAGCAGTCAGGTAACGTTTCTTTCTACTCCCTTCTTTCCTAGATCAACCAGGCAGTCATTGATCAACTCAGTAAGATCAGCAGTGAAGTTCTTACCCTTTACAAGCTCTTTACAGAGCTCTTTTGATTTTTATCAGTAACCAAAAGCACCTTACCTGAAACATGAAAAAAAAGAGTGGGTCCTTATGTTCCTTCCAGTGGTGCTCCAAGTCCTGGGCGGAAGGGAATTTACAACAGCCCATGTGTATGCCAATCTCAAAACAGTTTGTATTCTGATAGATATAATCCTTCATTCCACCATCCTTGTGCTGCCAAGCTGCGCCATTTGTAATCCCTTTAGGAAACTCCTCCCGCACCGAAAGACCTGGGCACAATGGCTTCCCATAATGCATTGATGGATGCAAGTTGGCATACGTAGTTGCTAGGTAATGGAAGACATCTTCGTCAGGAGTGGGGTTCGGAAGTGTGCGGCCCTGAGGGTGGGCATCATAGGGGTAGTGTGCTACCAATGAGCCCCCATGTAGACTGGCTGACAGGACAAATGGGTACTGTTTAATCCACCTCATCACTGCATTTGTTTCAGCTTCATGTATCTTCTGTGTTGAGTCGTAAACCCCTGTATAATAAGAGTCATACCGTCAGAAGTAAAATAGCACGTAGTAACAAGCGTATTGAACGAATAAAAGAAATGGTTTCTTTCTTCCTTTAGAACGGATAATTAATATGTGGTGTTAAGTCTGGTTTTTGTGACCTACAACCGTGGTCAATACATTTGGGACACTTAGCACATTTCCATTCAAATCTGAAGAAAATCCTTACCCCCTCCTCCTCCCGGTACAAGGTTGAGACACAGGAATAAAAAAACACTTTCAACATGTACTACAGTTGACAGACTTCAACCTTGTCTGGGGGAGCGGGGGAATAGAGATTTTAGTTGTTCAATTTTCACTTTACTTATCGGCGAGTTTTAAGTCGTTTAAAAAGTGGTTTCAAAACGGTGGATTGTCCCTAAACATTTTGACCACGGTTGTACATGTTACCATTCAAATTCCAAGCTAAAATAATTTATAGCACAAGAGGGAACATAACTATCTGTGCTAAATATAGTTTCAATTTTTTTGGACTAATTAACTGAGCTGTCACTACAGTGACAGTCCATCTCTTACATTACCTGGGATTTTTCTTAGTCACTTGCCACCTCTTTGTTTAATATTTGCAAATTTGGACTCTCATAATTCCGCAAGTTTGGAACAGATTTTTATGAAACTTCGCAGATTTGCTATGATTTACATTTGATTTACATTTGCTATGATAAATTGATCTATGTTTTATTCAATATTAGATGTGAGGGTTCCCTGTGCTGGGAGGTTGCAAAATAAACCTGTATGGCATTTGAAAGCGACAAATTTAAACCAGGTTAAACTTTTATGAGAGAAATGAAGAGTCAAAAACTTGAGTTTGAACAGGGATGAACAATTACTGTGTGGCTGAAAAAAACTGGAACACTTTGATTTGATTTTGACATGTCAACTGAGTAGCTGCCAATCACATATGAGATGAAACCACAAAAGAAGAAAACAAACGGTTATTCATGAAACCATTCTTGGCCTTTTTTTAGCCAAAATATGTTGTCTCATTGCAGTTTTTTTTTGTTTACATTTTTTATCTGTGTAAGCCCAGTCAGGGTGGGATTAAAATGAAACTTTATCTTACTTAAGTCCGGCCGGAACTCTGAGGAGCTAGCCCAAAAGTAAATAATATTATTTATTCAGGGTATGCAATTGCGACCAACTGGTCACCAGCGTGACTAAAAATAAATTGAGTATTGGCGACCAAAAATTTAGAGGCGACTTTTTAAATTGTTGTTTTTTATGTGTTGCTTTCAAAGTATATTTAACTTCTGAAGAACAAATCATGAAGGTGATAATCATTCAGCTTCTATTGTTCACCTTTGACATTATCTTACATTTTTAAAATGTTCCAAACATTTACTTCTGTCCGGGAACTGTCTGCTACACACACTTCTTTCTTAACTTACTGATGAGAAAAAGGCAACAAATGTTGCAATAAAAACTGTAATAAAAATTCACTAGCCCGACAGGTCACCCTGCTAGTCCTGGGCTATCAGACAGTGCTTTTGTCATGTCCTGCCAGTGGAAGATGAGATGTTCAAAACTACAGACCCAAAGTTGTAATTAGCACTTCCTGTTTCAAATGCTGGACTGTTTACAGGCATAAAACAAAACTGGCTATACAAACTTCTTAAAAATAAGTGTTTATTTTATAACCTACAAGGTACAACATACCTGGAAAATTAGAGTTCAAATCCACATCTCTTGCATTATTCCTTCCCTTATCTGACAAACAGTTGCCTTCTGTGGCCACTTCAGAACCATCCAAGTTCAGTGCGGGCAAGATGTGGATGCGAGTACTGTTTACCAGGCGGGTCACCAAGTCATCTTTACCATAACTCAAGCACAGGTGTTGAATCATTAGTAGCAGCATTTCTTTCCCCACTGCCTCATTGCCATGCATTCCACCCACATACCTGATCTCTGGCTCACCCGGCTCATGTACCCCTGGATTATCAGAAATCTCCATAACCCAAATGTTACGGTACTGAACAGTTTGGCCAATGCTGTACAGCCTTGTGATGTTAGGACACTTGGTTGAGATATCTCTGAGAAAGCTTTCCATCGCTGCATACTTGTGATGAGAAAATCGTGGTTTTTCATGCAAATTAAACATCACAGCAGCTCCAGAACCATCACTGATTGTAACTTCTTTAGTGACGCTTGCATAGCCTGGAGCATGTGCTGTGATCTTGTACATTCCTTTTGCTAAAAGCCGGGAGAAGTTTGCACCATGTTGTTTGAGAACAATGGAAACACCTGAGCCTTTAATAGTTACTGTGGAGCTGTTCACTGGCCTGTGGTTCAATGTGTGTATAACGCCTTGAACAGCTTGATGCGATTTTTCCAAGAATGCTAAAAGTGGGTCACGGTTTGCTTCCCAAACACTCTGTAGCTCTGCAGCCGGTGGGTACTTACAACAAGAAACAAAGAAAGAGAGTTGTGGAATGTTGAGCATCAAGTATGCATAATCCTGCATGGTATAATAAACTTTTTTCCATTGTGCACCATTAACAATTCCATCAGCAAACCCAGCAGCAGATTCGTTACAACCTTGACCAAAGTGCATTGTGGGATGTTTGTGGGAAAACGTCAGAGCAAGCTCTTTAAACAAGGAATCATCTGATGTTACAGAACCTCTGATGTCATCACGACCATTCATACGAATGCTCATGGGATACCTGTGAAAAACAATGTCAAAAAGGAATGATATGCTTAACTGACATACATGTACATGTATAACCAAAAGGAATAATTATTATACTTGACTGACATATGAAAAGGAGTGATATATGCTTCAGTCTCAATGATTTGTTGTGATTCGTTTAATATAATTACTAGTAGTAATCATAGATTATAGTGCGTCTCCTTATCCCGTGGCACCTCGTCTTGACCTATTACCTCAGTTTCATGAATTAATTCAGCCACGTCGCGGGATATATCATGCAGGCAAAAATGCCGGGGCGACATCAAACAAATTCACGCTATAGCCGTGGGATCGGGAAAAATCCTGCCGTGCTGTGTACTCCGAAAGGTCTCAGATTTTCCCGACATATAAATAATATATTTCTCTTGATTTCATTTCGGTTATTTCTCCGATTCTGAAATCATACTGCTCAGTAAATGTACTAATACCGGAACCGGAAATGAGAAATTTCTGAGGAAGCCTGAAAAAGTGCTCCCTTGATAAACTTCTTGGACACCGCGTTAATGGAGCATGAAAAAGATGATTAAGTCATGCAACATTCAACGTGAATTTCGCAGGATTTTTCGGATAAAATTACAACTACCAGTTGCAAATAAGACACAAGACTGTTGAATATAATTCCTTTATTAGCTAGACAAATTTTAGTCACAAAACTGCGAAATCTTTGGTCGCAAATGCGCCCGATACAGGCGCAATTTCGAGCACTGTAAAGTTAATCTGCGTTCGCCTGGCGCGGCCGATCAGTGAATTATTGCTACAAACATACAGCGAATTGCACCGTACCGTAGAACATCGCGAAGAACGACGTCGGTATTTAGGTGAAAGCTTCCCAAATCAGGCAGAGAACCACAGCAAAATCAAGATAGAACATTCAAAACATACCAGAACGGTAGCGAGGAAAATCTGGTAACTTCTTGCTTGATTCCAAAGCGACCCAACAACTTACTTGGTCCGGAAATGAACCTTCGTCCAATTTTTCCACTTCGTACTTTTAGTAGGCATTGAAATATTGAGCCGTACGATTCCAAAATCGGGAAAATATCCGAAACTAAATCAAGACAAATAGATTATTCACATGTGACATTTCGGAACCCCAGCTCCCAAGGATGATGCCTGATTTCCACGTGCTGGGAATGCTGGATACTATTGTGACGTTTCAAGATGGCGCAGATTTGGTACCTACACTTTTCTTGATTCGTTCCACCTAGACGACGCACTAGGCATGCTGGATACTATTGTGACGTTTCAAGATGGCGCAGATTTGGTACCGACACTTTTCTCGATTCGTTCCGCCTAGCCGACAAGATTAGGAAGTGTCTCCTTCGTCGACGCAATAATGGTAAAAGGATGGACATTCATTTACATTTACCAAAATGAGAGCAGTCCCTCTCTTCGAGGCTTATGTGCTCTGATCGCGGTCAAGTTCTTAAAGTTCTTAATGCGTCAGCTGACAAACCCCACTCTAAAAGAGTTAATATTAGGAGCTGTAGCCAACATGGCAGGGAAATTGCTCCATTGTTTTATAGTTCTAGATAGGAAGCTGTACTGAAGGTAAGTTTTCTTCTTGTTAGGTATTCTATAGGATTTATTGTGAGTATTTCTGGAGTATCTCGTAAGTGGTATAAGTTCTTTAGAGAAGTCTACTTCTAATTACATTGTAAGCTTACGTAGAAACTGCACTGAGATCTATCAAATGAAACAATCCAGACAATTTTGCCAAAAAGTATCTTTGTAGAGCAAGGCATTTGCAGAGTCTGCAAGTTTTGATGTGTTGATTATATTGGTTCTTGACAGTCCTGCCTGTCTGACATTACTACAAACTCAGAATTATTGTATGGTGTATCACAGGTTAAATGATTTTGTCAAATTGTTAGCAACAATTAAGCCACAAACAAATCACAATATTATTTTTGAATCGTGTAGATTTTTACTTATCAACACTTTTACCTATTATTATTTAAATTATTATTATTATTTTAAATTATTATTATTATTATTTTAGTATTTAATTATTATTAATCAGGATTAATTATTATTAGCATAAAACTCGTGTAAAATTAGTATTAATTAGGATTACAATGTAAATTAGAATTAGTATAAAATTTGTGTAAAGTGCTTTTGATCATTTTAATGTTAAAAGGTGCTATATTAAGTGAATAAATTATTAAATTATTACTCATGCGCGTAGCGGCATGAGTTATAAAATGGGCTTCGTTTTTATTTTTATTTTTTTTTGTGTCACGATTTTGCATGCAAATTTATTCACGCATATTTTAAATTGTGTATTTCCGGTTCACAGCTTTGCTTTTTACACTTCCGGTTTAGTGACTTCCGGCTACTCTCACTTCCGGCAAAACATCGTTACTGAAGTGTCACGACAGCGTCTCCTACAACCCTACTCACATCAGTAATGTTCACGTCAGGTATATATTATCTTCACAACAATGACTGGCTTCATTGTGGTACAGCCTTCATTTATAAAACATTCAATAGTAACGTGGTTTGCAGGTACGATGACTGAATTCTCCATGTCGGACGTCTTCTTATCTTGTTTAAATTTTTAAAATTTAAATTGCTTCTTTTTTTATAGTACATTGAAGTATAAAACAAATGTTTGATACGCATGCGCATGACAAACATTTTCCGTCATTTGGTCTTATTGGTGTATAAGTCAGTCCTGTATTTCTCCCACAGAGGTGAACGTTGCTTTTATACACAGCATACAACTTGAAGCCGAATTTGTCGCGATTCTGAAAAAACTAAGAGCTATTTTTAATCAGAGTTCTTCCGAGGCAAAAATGTCAAACATCGATCTCTCGCACTTGCAATTTATTTCCCGTTTTACTGCCGATTCTTTGTAATGTCTGTATCGGAGCAGTCCACGCTGCCTGTGGTGAGTAATTTCAAGACTTTTTTCAAGAAAGAACAATAGAAACACACGGCAAAACAGCGTCGTTACTTCAGCCCATCACATTTAATAAAACATCTGGACTTTGGGACTGGACTTTGGGACTGGACTTCTGTGGATTATGGATTAGGGAATGCGTGTCATATTAATGTAGATTTTTACTGACTTTATTGCTTTTTGTGGTTACTAGGTTACTAGTAACCACTATGCTGTCACCTGTGTAAGTAAGTCCGACTTTCCGAAGCGCGAAGTTGTGCCAAGTTCACCCGATTGCTGTACGATGAGACAGTTCTGATAGCTTCGGATTAGACTACTCGATTGTCAAGGCAGTTCTGTTTGTACGTGCGCGCTTTGGATTCGTGGAAAAGGTAAACGGAGCTTTCTCGTTATTTTTACTGCTTTACCAAGCACAGCTTTCACCAAATGTGGCCAAGTATTGTTTTCAAATATTATTTTAGGTATTTTCGTGGTTTGGAAAAAGGTTTTAGTGAAAAATCGAGCTGTGAATTAATCGAAGTGTTTGTTAGCAGACCATGAGCTATCCGAACTCATGATTCAAACGCCGCCAGCATTTCATTTCTGTACCTTTGACCATTCAGAACTGTTTTTTTTTTATTAGCGAAAGCATTATTATACGAATCATTTTTCCGGATAAGATTGGCATTCTATTTCACAGGAAAAGTCGGCGATTTTAGAAAGTATAAAAAAACGTTGCTGAATTGAATTATTTTGTGATGTTTATTATATTTTCGCAGACGCTAGCCGGTTCCTCGCAGTAATTAGGATACAATATATCGCCAAGACTTCCAGAAGCAGAAAATCACTGAATTCTGAAAGGTGTTTGACTCTTTTAATCAAAGGAAAGACATTTTCATTCAAGGAAATATGAGTTTCATTCAAAAGTTTTGACCTTTTATACAAAATATATTTTAGATTCAGTGATTATAAAAACAGCTTGATATCAAATTACATTTGACATAAAATTTGCACAAAGCAAAATTGTGTATTTGCGACAACACTTTGAAGAAACTGTGAAGCTTGGAAAAAACTTATTACAGATGGCAAAATCAAAGCATTTTTTTAAAGAACCAGCTTTAAGTTATGGAAACATTTCATTTCGATTTGGTCTTAAAATCACGGAAAGATTTTAGTGAATGCGTCACGCAACGTTTATTTACAAAATGTTTGACCAATTCATAGCAATTCTCACCAAAGATTTGAAATCTGTAAAAAAATCCCGGATCTCCTGAATGCGATTTCCTGTTTATTTAGGGCCTACAAAAAGTTAATGGCCATCCGGGCAGGAGGGGGTATCTGGGTTAAAAATCAAGCTGCGAGGGTTGGTCGGCCTGGCTGGGAAATCCGGGCGGGGGAGGGGTAAAAAAATATTGCATCCGTCGGGGGGGGGGGGGGGGGGGGGGGGGGGGGGGGGGGGGGGGGGGGGGGGGGGGGGGGGGGGGGGGGGGGGGGGGGGGGGGGGGGGGGGGGGGGGGGGGGGGGGGGGGGGGGGGGGGGGGGGGGGGGGGGGGGGGGGGGGGGGGGGGGGGGGGGGGGGAGGGTTATTTTTTCTGGAATAACCCATTTTACACTGGTTGCATGCGATTAAGTAACACAGGAAAACTAAATCTTTATATTGATTATCAAATTTCTTTTTACAGCATGTCATCTACTGCCTATTTTTTAAGTAGTCTTTTCAAATGTAACAGAAATAATTCACAGCTTGGAAAGTTATAGACGGAGTGTTTGATTGGAATCAATAAATTAAATATTAAAAGCGAGCACAGAAAAATTGGTAACTTCAATCGCGCGTCTTAGAGTCTCTTGCGCATGAGTATAGGCTAAGTGTAGCCTCTTGTTATTATTATTATTACCTTAATTACAGGAAAATGTTTGGTATAATCACGCCTGATGGCAGTGAAACAGGTTTTAACATTTCAAGCAATTCATCACACTTACCTTGCCACCATTTCACCTCCACTGAAGTCAGCCAGGAGAGTGAAGTTGTTGTTTTTCATCCAAGTCCTGATGTGTTTGACCTCTTGAGGCTCATCAAGCAGATCAGCAGCTGACTGAAGGAACAGGCAACAAAAGAGGGTAATAAATATCATTGGTGATTACGTGATTACTTGAAATAATTCTGTATTATTAAAGAGAGAAAAAGCACCCCCCCCCCCCCCTCCTCCAAAAAAAAAAATTAAAAAAGGAAGTTTGTTGAGTCAATGGGGACTTGGGGACAGGAAAACAAGGAATGTGAAATCACGGATACTGAAACATACTAAACAAACTATCCCCCTCAGCTTAAAATAAAAATGGCCAGTCACTGACAATGTCTGGTCAGAATGGGGACTTGACAAGCTTGCTCTGCCAGTCATGTTGACCAGTCACTTTTGCATTTACATGTATTACCTATTAGATTTGTTAATAGCTGTTGCAAGAAAACTAGAGTTTTTTCATGGGCACTGCTCATGGGGCATGGGCACTGCTGAAATTGACTGATGTAGTTAACTGAGTTTCCTGCTTTCAAAGGTGAAACATATAAGGCTATCAATCAACCATCTCGTGAATACAAAACAATGTAAGGTTAATTTTAGTTGTTCTTGATATTTTGTAATGAAGTTTCAAGCTTTTGATAATCCTTAACTTGACTTTTAGCGGCGTCACTGTGGTAAATAACTTTAAATCAATGACATGAAAACACCTTAGCATGACATAAATATGCATTGTGTAAAACGAGATAGCTGGATGTAAAACACTGCGGAATTACCAACAATGGTTTACAGCTGAGTGAGCGAGCGATGACAGCGACTGAGCGACATTACCCCCTAAATGTTTCAAAATCCATTCGAAGTCCACAGATTGGTTTTAATTTTCATACTGAGTTTGAAGTCAAAAAATTGAAATGTAAAACAGATTTAAAACAACCAAAACATCTCAGCGTAACATAAATATGCATTATGTGAAACAAGACTGTCAAGACAACTGGATGATGTAATGCACTAGGGAATTTAAGTTTACATCCCAGTGATTAATCCATTGAAAATTTGCATATTTGCCACTATATACTACGATTCACAAGCTAAAAATGACCAGGTTATTTTCGTATTGTTGTGGGTTTTAAAGGCACGACGTTTTGAACATTTACAAAATTAATGTCATTTTTGGTTAATGAGCCCCAAGAAGTACTGCAGAGTTTCGAAAGTAGGGGCTCCCCAAAAGTGGCGGCTCCACGAAAGTGGCGGCTTCCTGAAAGTAACGTTAATTAACCTTTCTTAGTAATTCCAGAAAGTAACACCCCACCCAAAAGTAACAGTCCCACGAAAGCAACGGTCCAATCGAAAATACCATACTGAGGTCTGACGTCTGATGGAATAGCTTAGTGTTTTACCATACAAGAATGCAGAGGAATGCCCAAGAATCAATGAGAAAGAGAGAATTCAAGTGGTATGATACTCATTCCGCAGTTGTGTTTATCGTCATTTTTTTTTCAACTACTCATATATTTTAGGTGCCCGAAAGTAACAGCTACATGTACATGTATCGGAAAGTAGCGGCTACCCGAAAGTTGCAGCTCCTTACACCTGCTTATTCTGAAAGTAACAGGGGCCGCTACTTTCGGAACTTTACGGTATGTTTTCTTAAATTTTTGACCAGCCAGAAATTTTAGCTGCATGTACTAACCAAGCTAAAATTTATTTGGCCACTCATCATGATGACCAATGACTGTCTGGAAATTATTTATTTTTCCTGTTCATATTTCAAGCAAGAAACTTTCAAGAAGGAACCAACAATAATATTTCAAAATTACAACTCGCCATTCATATATAGACAAAAAACTATAAAATTGTTCAACAGGCAGTGAATACATTGTACAGTCCACCAACTACTCTGAACTAATATTTACTGGGATGTTTTGTTTAAGTCCCCACATCCCTGCATTCCTGTTGTTGCTTCCCATGTGTACATGGAATGTAAAACTGATCTCTTGACGATCATACAGTGTATCTGCTGGTATCCCTGTGCCGAGCTCTTAGCCAGCAGGGTGTGTTAGTGTCCTGAGGACAGCCACTGAGAAGTTTTATAAATTCATGGAAATTCACCAAAGCTTTTAAAATTCTATAGGGGAACAAGCTTCCAGGATGGCCACTTTTTAATTTCTGGTTAAAAGGTTGCCCTGTGCAAACTGACCATTTTCCCATAACAATTGGGCTGGAGTTCCTGTGCACATTTACATGTGCACATTTACTACATGTGTTACATTGAAGACATTGAGCTGAGAATCAAATTATCACATCTCTACTTACTTCTGCAATGTCCTTTGGTAAGAAACTCTTTTCACTGTTGGTCAAATTGTAGTAGAAGCTCCTGGATAAGTCATCTTTTGGTCCCAGATGCCCTTCGCAGTCTCCTGCAGATGCCTTCTCATTTCCATCCACATCAACAGCTGGCACAACATGAAGTGCTGTTGTTTGAAGGAGTTTTACAATTTGATCTTCTTTCTGTTCATATGCACTACACAGGTATTCTATCAACTTAAGAAGCAGTTCTTTCCCAGTTATGTCTGTTCCCTGTAAGCTTCCAACAAGTCCTACGTGAGGTTTTGTCTGCCAAATCCCTTGATGCTCTGTTATTTCCAAAGAATAAATTTTCTTTCCTCCGCGTGTTGTTCCAATTGTTGTCAGCTTCATAATACTTGAGCATCTTCTGGCTTGCTCTTGCAGGAAAGAAGTCATTTGCTGGTAATTATGCTGAGAGAATTGTATGTTGGCAGCTGTTAAAGGCAACCAAAGAATTGTCAATTTATGTTCAGTGTATAAATACACCTAATTCCAAAATCGCGGGCAATTTATTATTCTTTTGTATGCATTTCAATAAGCCCTCTTTGCCTTATTTTCGCGTGAAAATTCTGTTGTATTTTGCACATGCTAACAAGGCAACAAGGGCTAATAAACATACATATAAAAGAATAATAAATTGACCACCATTTTGGAATAAGGTGTATAAGAATCAAATTTTAGCAAACATGATAAGAATTAAGATGCTTTTTCTGGGAAGTTCCCAGTTTTTGTTATACTTTTCCTTGTCAGAGCAAAATCTATATATTCCAAGGGATGAAATAATACTCAATAACATAACAATACTTAAATGTCTCTCTCCTTGATGAAGAAATCTTTATTACACAAGATTTGTACAGTTTGTTAATGGCCCACCTTCACCCAAAAGACGTTGCGGTCGTTTGTTTTTGTTTTGAAATGCTCCATTGTTCATACGGGTGATCTGATTGGTTGCACGCATTCAAGCGTGAATTTTGTGTTACATGAAATTCAGCACAGAAAGTGATCACGGCACGCACAGCATTTTGGTTGAAGGTGGGCCTTTAATAAATCTTGTAAACTGACTGCTAGTAAACTTCAAATGCTGAAGATTTATTTCCTTGGTGTTTACGGTATGTCTTGTGATTTCTTCTGTAACCCGAGGCTTGTTTATCACACTGCTTTATGAACAGCAATTGATTTTCTAGTTTGAAAATGGTGATTTGTGACAACTTAAAACACTAGTACTTATCCTGCAAAATTATTGCTGATGAGGCTATTTTGCCTCTAAAAAAAGTGAGAGGGTTTATTTATTTTTCAGAATTTTTATCAGAAGTTTTATAGCATTACATTAGATAATTAAATGCCCACACAATACAACTCAGATTCAGTTGGTTAGCTGAGCATAAACAGAAGTTACAATGAGGGAAAATCACAAATACAATACAACTCAACTCACCCATTGTTGGAACTTGAGATGGGACTTGTGTTTCAATGGTTGATTTCACTTTTGCAGGACTTGATACAACAGAATAAGAAGTTGGTAACTGTGAGCTTTTCTGGGCAGAATCGACTCCAGCTTCAGAAGGTTTGTCAACTGGAAAGAGGTTAAGTGGTGCAGTGGATATCAATTGAGCAGTGGCTGGGCTTGGCTGCACAACTTGTTTCAGTACAAAATTCAATTCTGTAGCAAGTCCAGGGGACACGACAACACTTTGAGTAACAGAAATGTAACCTAGGGAAGACACAGTGATGGAATATTTCCCAGGAACAACAAGACGCCAATAATCTCCATCACTTGCAGAAATAATGTCATGGTTGATTCCTGAAACAGCAATGGTTGCATGGCCTATTCCAGCACCAGAATCACTTTTTATAAATCCTTTGATGCCAGTGTGAACTTGAGACATGAATGTTAAAAGAGAAACTTTGTGGGAATCCCAGTATGATTGTAGTTTAGAGTGAATGGGAAATTTAATACAACTCATTTCTATGGTAAGTTCCAGGCAGTTTGAATGAAGATAATTGTAATCCTGCATGCCACCTTTAACAACATACCATTCAGCACCATTTGTTATACCATCTTTAAAATATTCGTCTGGATAGACAGGGCAAGGTCGTCCTCCTCCCATAACTGGATGTGCTTTAGAGTATGTGAGTGCTAACTGTCGAAATACGGCATCGTCAGGGCTACGACTGTAGGCTTCCCTCCCTGACGGTATGTCATCAAATGGGTAGTTTGCAACAATGGAGCCACCATGGAGGTTAGCTGATAGCACAAATGGAATAGCATTGATCCATTTCATAACAGCTAATGTCTCAGGCTCATGATTTGTGTTAAGATTTGGGAAAAACTGATCTGGAAAGTTTCTGTTCAAGTCTACATTTCTAGCATTTTCACGACCAGGACCTGACTTCTGTCCTTCAGTAGCCATTTCATAACCATCAGGGTTCATTGATGGCATAATATGAATGCGAGTGTAATCTATTAGCGCTGTTATTGCAGGAATTTTGTGATAATTCTCACAAAGGGCTTGAATTAGAAGTAAAAGAGTTTCTCTTCCTATAACCTCATCACCATGCATGTTTCCCACATATTTAAACTCAGGCTCACCTGGCTCGTGAATTCCTGGGTTGTCAGTAATTTCTATCACCCAGAGTTCTCTGTTCTGAATTGACTTTCCCACAGAATATAGTCTGGTGATGTTTGGGTATAACTTTGCTATAGTGTGAAGAAATGTTGTCATGTCAATATAATTATGATGTCTGAAGATTCTTGGTTTCTCCCAGTCTTTAACAATTTGAGAGTAACCATTGGCAGTGGTTGGAATGCTTGTGAAAAGTACTTGAGCACTGGGCTCTAGAGCTTGAAGGTTAGAGCTCAAGTCTCGCTTGGTTATCTGTAGTTGGTTTTTAAGCCAAGGAATATCACGAGTAAATGGTTTACTGGGCAAATCACTGCTGTTTCGATTGCCATCTGCCTCCAACACAAACTCCAACTTTGTAGCCTCCCCAGAGGTAACAGTAACATTGCTTAGTGTTTTACTCTTGTAGCCTGAAGCAAACACACTGACTGTGTACGTTCCAGGTAATAGGATCCTCCAGAAGTCACCATGTGATGCAGTTGTTACATTATGTTGCAGTCCATGAACATGAATAACTGCATTCTTAATACCCACTCTCTGTTGGTTCTTTACAAATCCCCTAATACCTTTATGCACTTCCTCCAAATATGCCACTAAGGCTTCTTTGTTGTTTTCCCACTCCTTCGGCAAATAAGAGTGGTGTGGATACTTGCAACAAGAAAGTTCGAGGGTGATTTCAAAGCAATTGCTTATGAGGTAATTGACATCCTGCATGCCGCCGGGTACATCATACCAGAATGCTCCATTGGTAATACCTCCTTCAAAGTTCTGGTTACACTCTTGGCTTGTACTCATGGTCTTGTGATTTGTGGCATATGTATTTGCTAAATGTCTGAACACTGCATCATCTGGCGATCTACTGTATCTTCCAGTTTTGTGGTGCTCTTTATTGCTATCAAACGGATAACTAGCCACCAGGGCTCCTCCGTGTAAATTCGCCGACAGCACGAAAGGGTTGTCATTAATCCACTCGATCAAAGCTCGAGTTTCCGGTTGTGCTGAGTTTATGTCGTAATTATTCCACTTATTAAACTGATCGGGAAAATCACGATTTAGATCGACATTATTGTGGTTATTCCGTCCACGTACTCCCATACAATCTCCTTCTCTTGAGTATTCAAAACCATCGGGGTTCATTGAAGGCATGATGAAAATATTGGTGGTGTTAATGAGTTTAGTAATACGTTCTTCTAGGCCATAATTCTCCAGTAAATATGCGATAAAATAAATTAAAACTTGCCTTCCTACAGCTTCATTCCCGTGCATATTTGCGACGTATTTAAACAAAGGTTCTCCTGGTTCTTCAACGTGTGGTTTATCTGTGATCTGCATGGCCAGTATTTCGCGATGTCTCACTGATCGTCCGACTCTGTGAAGTCGAGCAATGTTTCGGTGCTGTTCCGCGAAACAACGAAGCAAACATTTTAGACGGTCGTTACTAATATAGCCTTGAGATAACAAAGACGAAAGGCTTGTTTTATGTCGAACATCGCAAGGCGTTCTAGGCTGTATTCCCACGATGAAAGCAAGAATTGTTAGAAAGAAAATACACTTCCCCGCCGCCATTTTTACCATAGTTCTACCAGTGCACGTCTATTGTTTGTTTCCCTTGACACGTGACTGGGAGCATAAATATGCCACGCCCCCACCCCCTCAAATTACGAACGAGCTGTAATGAAAAATCCCGAATTTAACTGAAATCCGTGCAGTAAGGTGTGAATTTAATATTTTTAAAGCTCCCAGATATAGAAATGTATATCCACGTACGTAGATTCATTACAACTTGAAATATGGTTCCTTTTTTCGCCCTGGCAAATACAACTTCCTTGGTTTCAATTAGTGCCTGCAATTTCGTATCTTTGGGAAGAAATATGCGTGAATGCAACGTCAAATATGGATCCATAATTTACCCTGGTAAGATACAGCTTTCAATCAACGTCAAAATTGAGTCTAATATTCGCCCCTGGCAAACACAGCTGTATGCACCTGTTGTTGCAAGAACGTTGTCATAGAAATACAAGATATCAAATTGGAGTTAATTATCTTCTTAATATTCACAAAGCCGATAAAAGATGATAAATTGTTAAGAAGTAAAAAAATCAATTCCTGACTGATAAAAATTAAATCATTTATTTAATAGAAATTTGTTTGTAAGAAATATTTGTTCAAAGGTGATGTATGCGAAAAATACCTCTGCGAATATCATAATAATTTAATAATAATAATTTATTAATGTCTATTGCGCGCATTCCATATCATTATTAAAAGTGCACCAGGGGCGGATCCAGGAATTTCTGAAAGGGCGGAGGGGGTCCGGGTGCATGTTCCCCGGAAAATTTTTCCGATTTTACCTTCTAAAAAGCCATTTCCGGCATTCCTGAGAGTCGAAAAGCGTTTGTTAAGTCAAAAACTTGACAATCAGTCAATTGGTGGAAGTGAAACAACTACGTATAAAACAACTTTATTCTATTTTTTTTATGAACCACATGGGAGACACAGGTCTGATGGGGGCGACCCTCCCCCTGGATCCGCCACTGTGCACCTAACCCCAAAATTGTATTTTTGCTTAATCAACTCTATGTACGTTGAAAAGTTGAATAGTTAAATATTTCTTGTTTTTAACGTCGCGTTACTGAGTTATAGAGATTTGGATTCACAAAATGTTAATTAGAAGACGTCAATTCGGGAATCATTTATTATACAACTACTTGTTTTTACCTCCAAGTAATATTTTTTACGAATCAATTGACTATCCACAGTTTATATTTAGTGTTTCTCAAATTGATTTTCCTTAAGTTGTATACTGCGTATTGTTAATTGACGTAGAAATAATGGCAAAATCCCGAATTGACGTCATCTAATTAGCATTTTGTAAATTCAAATCTCTACAACTTACTTACGCGACGTTAAAAACAAGAAATATTTAAATATTCAACTTTTCAACGTAGATAGATTAAGCAAAAATACAATTTTGGGGTTAGGTGCTATTTGGTATCTTGTATTTTCTATGCCAACGTTTCTGCAATTAGAGGTATACACTGATTACGACAAAATTATTGGGCAAAATTGCAATTGCTTCAAAGAAATGCTTTCGAGGATTAAAATGATATTTATAGGCTATGATTTAAAAGATTTCACTCGGGTCATAGCCTGAGGGGCCGCGCACACCTGCGGGGAAAACGAGGGGAGACTGGGGAGGGACTTCCTCGCTTCGCTCTTTTTCGCGGGAGAGGCTGTACCTTTCCAAACAAGCTCAGTGATTGGTTAACGAAACAATAGGTTAAACAACACAAACAATAGCCCTAGCCCTAAACACAATAGAAGCTACAGAACTACGGGGCCAATAAAAATAGAGGTCTGGAAGAGCTACAGTACTACTCTTTTTCGCGCCTATCTTCCTCTGTCAGCACTTGCGATATTTTTCCTTCTGCGCACCGCCTATCCAGGGTAGTGTCCAGGGCAACTCACGACGAGCCGCGTGTCACGTAAAGCCCATTTTTTTGTAGCTTTAAGACACCATTTTAAATCAAAGAAGTCTAATTGAAATCAGCAAAGCCCACATTAATCGAATGGAGGAAAAAAACACTCAAAGACTTATACAAGAATAAGGTATGCGATTGCTGTATTCGGCCAACTTTGAATTATTCATCCTGGCTGTCGCGTTTAGGTTTAAAAGCAAGTATTGTAGCGAAACATGAACCAAAAAATAAATTTTTCATTAAAGAAAGACATTTAATCGACGGGGAACTAAGGATTTGATTATTTGAGAAGCGTCATGAATAATCTACTAGGGTCAACTTTGATTTAGTCGACAGTAGGGACAACGTTTCCGGCGACGCTCGGTGAAATCGTCTCGAGGTGGAGGTCTCAGTCTCGGCTACCCGAGTCCATATAAACGGCACGCAAAGCGTGCAGAAGCTATGGCGTTTCCCAGCCTAATTGGGCCGGAGGTGCTGTGAAATGTAGGTACTGTAGTTTGTATAAATATTGCGGAAGCAGCATAGGACTGTCACACTTTCGTTGTTTTCACCTCATAATAAGTAATCGTTTTGGTTATAATGATAATCATCTGTTCAAAAAAAAATAACTGCTCTGTAACTGCTCTTCTGGAAGCTACTGATAACTGGACGTTTAATACCGATTGTGGAAATGTTAATGCTGTGTTTTTTCTTGATTTAAAAAAGGCATTCGATACTGTCGACCACGAGATCCTTTTATCCAAACTGAATTTTTACGGAATACAAGGAATAGCTCTTGATTGGTTTACGTCATATTTAACTAATCGCACACAACGATGTCTCGTTAATGGTTCTCTTTCTAAAATATGTTCACTTAAATGTGGGGTACCGCAGGGAACAATCCTAGGCCCCCTTTTATTTCTCATATACATTAACGACTTGCCAAACTGCCTAACATCATGTCATCCTAGAATGTATGCTGATGACACTTACATCACTTATGCGGACGCTGATGTGAATTCAATACAGTTAAACCTGAATCACGATTTGGGTAATCTAAACAAGTGGCTTATCTCTAACAAACTTACTTTGAATACTGCTAAAACTGAATTCATGCTAATGGGCTCTAGACAAAAATTGAGTACTTTGTCAAACCCACCTGAGCTCTTGATTGATAATACTCCAATAGAACAAGTTTCCTCTGTCAAATCGCTTGGAATATTTATTGATGAAAATCTACGGTGGCAAATACACATTGATGCATAAATTATCTAAAAAGATCGCTTCCAGGACAGGAGCCATAAAAAGAATTAGACTTTTTGTCCCTCCATTTACTCTTCATGATATATACAACACGGTAATTCAATCTCACTTCAAATACTGCAATCTTGCTTGGGGTAATTGTGGTAAAACTTTATTTGACAGGTTACAGAAGCTTTAGAACCGTGACGCTCGTGTGTTAACCTTTTTTAGCTATGACGCGGACGCCAACTGCCTAATTAGACAACTCGATTGGAAAGATTTAAACACACAGTTTCAAATACAGAAAATCTTAAGTAATGCTCCACATAAGAACTACCATAAACTTCATTGTTCCGCGGCATTGGCTCTTTCTCACATAGAATGTCTTTGATTTTAAGAATAGCCAGGAGATGACGGTTTATAACAATATTTCAGTATAAAAATAAAGAAAATCCATTTGCGTCAAATGAATTTTAGGAAATGTTCGTGCTTAACCAATCAGAAAAGCAGAAAACAATAGCTAATAATTTTGCTTCTTTGATAAAGTTCCCCAAATACAATTTCTTCAAAAAATTGCATGTTGTGCGATTGGGCCTTAAATTACATGAAACCTTTAAAAAATCAAACACAATGCACCTTGAACCCTAACTTTTTAGCGGTCTTCGAGTCTGGGCCAATGAGATCACTAGTTGTAACAATGAAAAAAGTTGACATTCCATCGTGCATTGCCGTTAGCACTTTCCTTCTTATGGGGATCATTACTTAATGGTTTATAAGTGCTTGTAAAATACGTGAATAATTCATAAGGGTACTAACAAAT
Source organism: Dendrophyllia cribrosa (assembly GCA_024195265.1). Taxonomy (NCBI): domain Eukaryota; kingdom Metazoa; phylum Cnidaria; class Anthozoa; order Scleractinia; family Dendrophylliidae; genus Dendrophyllia; species Dendrophyllia cribrosa. Next base: position 42,098,771 of record JAJLRJ010000008.1, read on the forward strand.
AGAAATGAGCCATTCCAATCACATGGTTACCCTGTAAATCAGATACAACTCACTAGTGAGTTGTATCTGGAATGTAAATTAGATACAACCACTAGTGAGTTGTATCTGGAATGTAAATTAGATACAACCACTAGTGAGTTGTATCTGGAATGTGAATTTCACAAGTTGTTTACTACATTCGCGTCCGTGTTGTATCGGCACTATACATTCACTCGGCTGCGCCTCGTGATTATATAGGCCGATACAACACTTCCGCTCATGTAGTAAACATTACTTAAATGGTCTTGTTCCTGAATGCCTGTCCTCTAAATTTGTTAAACGAAATGAAACGCGCTACTCTCCGAGGGACTCTGATAACAAATTAGGGCCTGGTCGCACTACAGTCAAAAACAAAAATTAGCCCGTGCAAAATGACATAAAAACATTCCACAAAAAGCGCGTCCCACCGGAGCGGTTTCTTTTGTTTTCCTCGATTTTTCCACGGGCGGATTTTTGTTTTTGACTGTAGTGCGACTAGGCCCTTAGTCGTCCCGTTCCCACGAACTAAATGTAATAATGTGCGGGTCAGTTCACACAAATATGTGCGTCAGTTTCTATATACGTAAATTAGGCCGTTGGCAGTGGGCATTAGCATTTTGTTAAAATGTCAGATTATGTTTAGGGTCTGCGACGTTTATTAAAGAAACCGTTCTTTTCTACACTAAGGCCCCGTTTACACGGGTCCGGGCAAATTTTTGCACGGACAAAAAGTTGCACGGTTCCACCTTGCGTTTACATGGAACCGGCGGAACTGGACGAATTTTTGAACGGCTAAGTGTGCAAGTTCCGTGTAAACACCACTGCAATCTGTAACAGAATTTGCACGGATCCATGTAAACACGTGGTCTAGGAACAAAATTCGTCCGTGCAAAAATTTGTCCGGACCCGTGTAAACGGGGCCTAAGTCTCGTGTTATTTCACTGATTACATGAAAAACAGCTTTAGTTATAGCGGACCCGGGGGGTACTCAACAAAGTTTTGTACGGGGATGCTCCGCCCCGAGGTCCAAACCCTTACTCTTTGACAGAAAAGGTACCCCTTTCATATACCTTTCATTGAAAATGGTACCTCTTTCATATACCTTTCGTTGAAAATGGTACTCCTTTCGTATAGCCTTTGCGTGCGTCTGTTTGATATATTTTGAAAGGCCCTTTTTATAACACTTAAATTGCAGTTTTCCCTACCTTTTTTATGCTTCAACTCGTGTTTTCGCTTCCATTTCCTATTCTTCATGAAATCCCTACCCTTTCACATACTTCAACTCGTGAAATCCCGACCCTTTCATATACCTCCATCCTTGAAAAGGTACCCCTTTCGGGTGGAGCATCCCCGTATAGCCCATTATAGGGAGTACCCCCCACCCCCCCCCCCCCCCCCCCCCCCCCCCCCCCCCCCCCGATAGCGGAGCAGTTCTCTGGGACAGCCTACCCTGTGATATGAGAGAAATGAAATCTCCAAGTTAATTTAAACGATCAGCTTATTTGAATTTTAATTTAAACTACACACGGCATTCATGAAAAACAGATTTACTTAGATTAGTTGTAGTTAGCTTTGTAATTTGTTTAGGTTAGTTAGGTTAGGTTCCTGATGATTTTACTGTGTTTAAATAAAGATTTATGATACGATTACGATAACATAAGAAAAGAAGAATCTAAAGGCTAGCCAACAGGTCGGAGTTTTAAGACCCACTCATGCTATACATACATACATTATTTATTATCTTTCCCTGAGGGGCTTTTGAAAGATAATACAAAAGATAGAAAATAAATAATTAATAAAACAATAAGAACTACCGCGAAATACATATTACAATAAATGTAGTGAAACTTAAAAATATAAATATACAAGTGTTGAAAAAGTTATATACAGTATTGAGAATATGTACAAGTGATTAAAAATTATATACAAAGATGGAAATATATCTTATTAAATTCTTTTTTTCTTTCAACTACAAAAAGCTGCCATAATGCCTCACTTGACTTATTGCAGCACTGTCTGGCATTTCTGCAAAACCTCGGACAAACGTGAACTAGAAAAGGTACTCAGAGTAGTTTTTAACCGGCAATAAGTCAGACTCGACATATTGCTTCAGCCCTGGCTAAGCTTCCGTCACTTGCCAACAGACATGAACAGTCGACTTCAGGAAATAGCTATTCCGAGTATGGAAGTTCAAGGCAAAGAGGAATTTACTACCGTATATATCATGTACAGGAACTGTTTAACCCTAAGACAAACAGCGAAAGGAGATACAATTTAAGAAACTCAGATTTTAATCTACCTCGTTTTAATACGGTAACTACAGATGGCACTCGTTAAGATATTTGGTCAGTTTCTTTGGTCGAAGTTAACTATTACTAAACAACAATTACCAGTTACCGCCAACAATCTCATCATCACTACTCCTAGAACCTCACGCGTTTATTTCAAACCTAAAATTCATAAACCAAACAATCCGGGCCGACCAATTGTTTCCGCTTGTAGCTGTCCTACCGAACTAATTTCTAGCTATTTAGACAAAATCATGGCCCCCATTGTCAAATCACTACCCTCGTACATTAAGGACACCAATCACGCACTCGAAATTTTCCGGGATTTCAGTTTTCCCAGCGAAAACAAATTAATTTTCACTATGGACATTACCTCTTTATATACCGTCATCCCCAATGACGAAGGACTTCAAGCACTAAAATATTTTTTCGACCAGCGCTCCATTCAAAACCCAAGCTCAGAAACACTGCTCCGCTTGGCCGAATTAGTTTTGACACTTAACTGTTTTTCATTTTCCCAAAACTACTACAAACAAGTAAATGGAGTCGCCATGGGCACCAAAATGGGACCAAGCTACGCTAACCTTTTTGTAGGCCACATCGAAGACAAATTTTTTAATCAGTACCACGGAACCAAACCCGAACTCTACGGCCGCTACATCGATGATTGCATTGGCGCTACCTCTTCCAGTAAAGAGGAACTTAATCAATTCATAACTTCTGTCAATACTTTTCATCCAGCTCTAAAATATACCTGGGAAATTTCCGAAACCTCAGTCGCTTTTCTTGACATTAATATTTCAATCAACGGTAACAGTTTATCCACAAGTGTGCACTACAAACCTACAGATTCCCACAGTTATCTGTTACATTCATCCTCACATCCATCGCACGTTAAAAACGCCATTCCGTATTCTCAATTTCTCAGACTTCGACGTCTATGTAGTGATGACTCTGATTTTTCCAACAAATCAGAAGAAATGTGCCAGTTTTTCAAGAAACGTGGGTACCCTGACTCTGTTGTTAATACGGGCCAACATCGTGCACAACAGATCGACAGACAATCAGCACTACAAACGCCACAGAAGGAAGAGAACGAGAGAATTCCATTCACCCTCACTTTCCACCCACACAACAACACAGTCAAAAGCATCATTTTAAAAAATTTCAAATTACTCCAAAACGACCCCGAAACTGGCAGAATTTTTTCACAACCCCCACTAATTTCATTCAAACGTGACAAAAACATAGGCAACTTTCTAGTTACGAGCGCACTGAAATCTGACGATGCACCGGGAACTTTCAAATGCACACGCACACGATGTAACACTTGTCCTTTCATTCACAACGCGGACAAAATAACAGGACCCAAACGATCTATTAAAATCACTGATCGTTTTACATGCACCTCCGTAAATGTTATCTACTGCATAACATGTACTTTTTGCAAAAAGATATACATTGGCGAAACAGGGAGGAGACTGGGCGACCGTTTTCGTGAACATCTCCGAGACGTTGAAAAAAATGACAAAGACGCATCCAAACCAGTCGCGCGCCATTTTAATCTTACTAACCATTCTAAACAACACATGACAATCTGCGGCCTTTCCCTACACCAGGGTAACACAGAAAGCCGTAAAAACCTAGAACAAAAAATCATCTTTCAAATCGGCACTCTCAAACCCCACGGAATCAACGAACGCTTTTCATTCAACTAATCTACATTTGTTTTTCACGTCACCAAATTTCCACCAATAGCGTAGCTCCACCGCTTACTATATAAAACCACACACTACCCACAATTCCTTGATTCGCTCCGACGAAGGGCTAGCGCTCGAAACGTCAGCTATTTGAATCTTTTTACGGTGGTCAATTTACCTTATCGACTCAGTCGATAAAACTAAATTCTCGTGAAGGAATTACGTGCCGAGGATACTCTGCACAGATCCAAGACGAAAATAAGAAAAACTGACTTGTTTGTCTTAGTTGAAGATGGCTGTGGAAATTGTATGCTTTATAATTATTGACTTTGTGACCTTTTTGGTATTCAATATCTATCCTGAAATCACAGTTTTGATGTGTAAAACGTCTTAGATTTTTAATTTTTAAACGTTTAAATACAGAGGACCACTCAACACTACGATAAATAGTGGTAACTTTCTTTCCGGATCTCCTTTATAAAGGGATGCGAGTACTAGACATCATTCAAAGTGTAGATAAACCATTTAAGATGCAAGGCTAGAACAACGGAAATTAAGGGCAGGTTTAATGGCCAATATTTCGACTAGTAGAACTAGTCTTCTACAGGGCCAGCGTTGGAGTGAAATTAATAAACGGCTCTTAAATGTAAATATCGATAAACAAGTACATAATTGGCTAATATAAGATTACATGAAAAATATCTAACTAAGTTGTAACAAGATAAAATGACGAAAATAATATAGATACAAAACAATGGCTGGAAGGTTTGTCAACTGGAGACAGGTTAAGTGGTGCAGTGGATATCAATTTAACAGTGGCTGGGCTTGGCTGCACAACTTGTTTCAGTACAAAATTCAATTCTGTAGCAAGTCCAGGGGACACGACAACACTTTGAGTACCAGAAATGTAACCTGCGGAAGACACAGTGATGGAATATTTTCCAGGAACAACAAGACGCCAATAATCTCCATCACTTGCAGAAATAATGTCATGGTTGATTCCTGAAACAGCAATGGTTGCATTGCCTATTCCAGCACCAGAATCACTTTTTATAAATCCTTTGATGCCAGTGTGAACTTGAGACATGAATGTTAAAAGAGAAACTTTGTGGGAATCCCAGTATGATTGTAGTGTGGAGTGAACAGGAAATTTAATACAACTCATTTCTATGGTAAGTTCCAGGCAGTTTGAATGGACATAATTGTAATCCTGCATGCCACCTTTAAGAACATACCATTCAGCACCATTTGTTATACCATCTTTAAAATATTCGTCTGGATAGGCAGGGCAAGGTCGTCCTCCTCCCATAACTGGATGTGCTTTAGAGTATGTGAGTGCTAACTGTCGAAATACAGCATCGTCAGGGCTGCGACTGTAGACTGCCCTCCCTGATGGTGTGTTATCAAATGGGTAGTTTGCAACAATGGAGCCGCCATGGAGGTTAGCTGATAGCACAAATGGAATAGCATTGATCCATTTCATAACAGCTAATGTCTCAGGCTCATGATTTGTGTTAAGATTTGGGAAAAACTGATCAGGAAAGTTTCTGTTCAAGTCTACATTTCTAGCATTTTCACGACCAGGACCTGACTTCTGTCCTTCAGTAGCCATTTCATTACCATCAGGGTTCATTGACGGCATAATATGACTGCGAGTGTAATCTATTAGTGCTGTTATTGCAGGAACTTTGTGATAATTCTCACAAAGGGCTTGAATTAGAAGTAAAAGAGTTTCTCTTCCTATAACCTCATCACCATGCATGTTTCCCACATATTTAAACTCAGGCTCACCTGGCTCGTGAATTCCTGGGTTGTCAGTAATTTCTATCACCCAGAGTTCTCTGTTCTGAACTGACTTTCCCACAGAATATAGTCTGGTGATGTTTGGGTATAACTTTGCTATAGTGTGAAGAAATGTTGTCATGTCAATATAATTATGATGTCTGAAGATTCTTGGTTTCTCCCAGTCTTTAACAATTTGAGAGTAAGCATTGGCGGTGGTTGGAATGCTTGTGAAAAGTACCTGAGCACTGGGTTCTAGTGTTTGATGGTTAGAGCTCAAGTCTCGCTTGGTTATCTGTAGTTGGTTTTTAAGCCAAGGAATATCACGTGTAAATGGTTTACTGGGCAAATCACTGCTGTTTCGATTGCCATCTGCCTCCAACACAAACTCTAACTTTGTAGCCTCCCCAGAGGTAACAGTAACATTGCTTAGTGTTTTACTCTTGTAGCCTGAAGCAAACACACTGACTGTGTATGTTCCAGGTAATAGGATCCTCCAGAAGTCACCATGTGATGCAGTTGTTACATTATGTTGCAGTCCATGAACATGAATAACTGCATTCTTAATACCCACTCTCTGTTGGTTCTTTACAAATCCCCTAATACCTTTATGCACTTCCTCCAAATATGCCACTAAGGCTTCTTTGTTGTTTTCCCACTCCGTCGGCAAATAAGAGTGGTGTGGATACTTGCAACAAGAAAGTTCGAGGGTGATTTCAAAGCAATTGCTTATGAGGTAATTGACATCCTGCATGCCACCGGGTACATCATACCAGAATGCTCCATTGGTAATACCTCCTTCAAAGTTCTGGTTACACTCTTGGCTTGTACTCATGGTCTTGTGATTTGTGGCATATGTATTTGCTAAATGTCTGAACACTGCATCATCTGGCGATCTACTGTATCTTCCAGTTTTGTGGTGCTCTTTATTGCTATCAAACGGATAACTAGCCACCAGGGCTCCTCCGTGTAAATTCGCCGACAGCACGAAAGGGTTGTCATTAATCCACTCGATCAAAGCTCGAGTTTCCGGTTGTGCTGAGTTTATGTCGTAATTATTCCACTTATTAAACTGATCGGGAAAATCACGATTTAGATCGACATTATTGTGGTTATTCCGTCCACGCACTCCCATGCAATCTCCTTCTCTTGAGTATTCAAAACCATCGGGGTTCATTGAAGGCATGATAAAGATATTGGTGGTGTTAATAAGTTTAGTAATACGTTCTTCTAGGCCATAATTCTCCAGTAAATATGCGATAAAATAAATTAAAACTTGCCTTCCCACAGCTTCATTCCCGTGCATATTTGCGACGTATTTAAACAAAGGTTCTCCTGGTTCTTCAACGTGTGGTTTATCTGTGATCTGCATGGCCAGTATTTCGCGATGTCTCACTGATCGTCCGACTCTGTGAAGTCGAGCAATGTTTCGGTGCTGTTCCGCGAAACAACGAAGCAAACATTTTAGACGGTCGTTACTAATATAGCCTTGAGATAATAAAGACGAAAGGCTTGTTTTATGTCGAACATCGCACGGCTTTCTAGGCTGTATTCTCACAATGAAAGCAAGAATTGCAAGAGAGAAAATACACTTCCGCTCCGCCATTTTTACCATGTTTTCACCAAGTGCACGTCTATTGTTTGTTTCCTTTGACACGTGACTGGGAGCATAAATATACCACCCCTCCCCCCCCTTAAAAACCCCGATTTTCATTGAAATCCGTGCAGTAAGTCGAGAATTAAATATTTTTAGAAGCTCCCAGATATAGAAATGTATATCCATGCAAGTAGATTCATTACAACGTGAAATATGGATCCTTTATTCGCCCTGGCAAATACAACTTCCTTGGTTTCAATTAGTGCCTGCAATTTCGTATCTTATATGCATTTTTGATAAACAAAAAGAGATCAAGAAAAGAAAAGAGAAAAAATGTTGATTTTATCGTACGCATTACGATAAAGTTATCAGTAAATCGTGTATTTAAAAATTCAAAAGCTCCCAGACATAGAAATGTATATCCATGCAAGTAGATTCAATGCAACATGTATCCATAATTCGCCCTGGTAAATACAGCTTCCCATGGGTTTCAATCAACGTCAAAAATTGAGTCTAATATTCGCCCGTGGTAAACACAGCTGTATACACCTGTTGTTGCAGGAACGTTGTCATAGAAATACAAGATATAAAATTGGAATTAATTATCTTTATAATATTTACAAAGGATAAAAGAAGAGAAATTGTTAAGAAATAAAAAAAAAAGAATTATTCCTGACTGATAAAATTTAAATAATTTATTTAATGGCAATTTGTTTGGAAGAAATATTTGTTGAAAGGTCATGTATGCGAAAAATACCTATTCGAATATCATTAAGGTAATTAATTTCTATTTGATCTTTTGTATTTTCTATGACAACGTTTCTGCAATTGGAGGTATAGATATAAAAGCAAAATTATTCGGCGAAAATGCAATTGCTTCAGAGAAATGCTTTCGAGGATTAAAATGATGTGTATAGGCTTTGATTTAAAAGATTTCACTCGGGTTTAGCCTGTTCCAGACGCACGTGCAAGGAAAACGAGGGGAGACTGGGGGAGGAGTTCCCTCGCTTCAGTCGCTCTTTTTCGCGCCCATCGCCTATCTCTCTCCGTCAGCATTCGCGATATTTTTCCTTCTGCAGCATCGCCTATCCCTCGCTCCCCAAATATTTTGTCTCGCTTATCCGGGGCAACTCACGACGAGCCGCGTGTCACGTAAAGCCCAATTTTTTAGCTTTAAGACACCATTTTAGATCAAAGAAGTCTAATTGAAATCAGCAAAACCCACATTATCGAATGGACGAAAAAAAACTTTAAGACTGATATAAGGATAAGGTACAATGTGATCACTGTATTCGGTCAACTTTGAATTACTCATCATGGATGTCGCGTTTAGTTCAGTTTAAAAACAAGTATTCGAAGAAAGACATAAACCAAAGAAGAAAATTTTCATTAAAGAAAGACTACGTTTAATCGAAGGGGAACTAAGGATTTGAATATTTGAGAAGCGTCATGACTTTGATTCAGTCGACAGTAGGGACATGTTTTCTCAAGGCTAGGTAAAGTCGTCTTGGGAAGGAGGGCTGTCTTGGCTACCCCTATACAAACCGCACACAAAGCGTGCAGAAGCTATATGACGTTTCCCAGCTTATAATTGAGCCGGGGGTGCTGTAAAATTTAGTAATGATAAATGGGCTAATTGGATCGTAGGGTTTGCTTAAATACTGAAAGAGTATAGGACTGTCACACTTTCGCTGTTTTCGCCTCATAAGAAGTCATCGTTTTGTTTATAATAATAATAATCTGTTCAAAAAAAGAGTACGAGAAAAGAAGAGTCTAAAGGCTAGGCAACAGGTCGGAGTTTTAAGACGTCCAACGAATCTCATACCCACTCATGCTAACTTTCAACTACATAAAGCTGCCATAATGCTTAGCTACCTGTACGCACGTATGCACGCGCGTACCTGAAAAAGTCGAAAAAAAAAAAGAAAGATTTGGGACTTGAGGGTGTGGTGGGGGGGGGGGGGGGGGGGGGGGGAGGTAAGGGGGTGTTTGAAAATTGATTGTGCGTACCTCTGAAAAAGTCCTGGCTACGCCCGTGAGCACTATATCTGGCATTTCTGCAAGACCTCGGACAAATGTAAACTAGAAAAGCTACCGAAGAGAGAGCTCTCAGGGTAGTTTTTAACCGACAATAAGTCAGACTCGACATAATAATAATAATAATAATAATAATAATAATAATAATAATAATTATAATAATAATAAGAAGAGGCTTATATAGCGCACAAATCACATGTCTCATGGCGCTTTACACTTATGAGAATGAGATCGGATGTCAGCTTATGAAGGCGCCTCAGGCAGCTTCAGCCCTGGCTAAGCTTCCTTCACTTGGCAACAGACGACTTCAGGAAATAGCTATTCTTATGAAAGTTCAAGGCAAAGAGGAATTTACCATCGTAAAAAGGTCTATATATCATGCACAGGGAGTAGTACCGTAGCTCTTCCAGACCTCTATTTTTATTGGCCCCGTAGTACTGTAGCTTCTATTGTGTTTAGGTCTAGGGCTATTGTTTGTGTTGTTTAACCTATTGTTTCGTTAACCAGTCACTGAGCTTGTTTGGAAAGGTACAGTCTCTCCCTGCACAGGAACTGTTTACCCTTAAGGAAAACTGCGAAAGGAGATACAATTCAGTTAAGAAACTTAGATTTTAATCCGGCTCGTTTCTCTCATACTGTTAAATACGGAAAGCACTCGTTAAGATATTTTGGTCCTTTCCTTTGGTCGAAGTTAACGAAGGAATTACGTACCAAGGATACTCTGCACAGATCCAAGACGAAAATAAAAAAACTGACCTGTCTGCCTTAGTTGAAGATGGCTGTGGAAATTGCATGCTTTGTAGTTATTAACTTTGTGACAGTTTTGATGTGTAAACAGGTCTTAGATTTTTAATTTTTAGCCTTTGCGATTAAGACTTTTCTTGAGTAACTATTTAGTATGGAGCATTTTAGAATTAAGAATTTGATGTGTAAATAGGTCTAGTTTTTACCATATAAATTTGTATGTTGCTTTTATCTTTTATTTGTGTCACAGCTTCTGAAAACACAAGTGATATTAATCCTTAATTTTACGAGGGAACATGCGATTGGTTGTTTATAATTTAGAGAATAAAGTTATAGGGAAACCTTTCAGACTTTTCAAGCGGTCACTCAGACTTGAAACTACCCGAAGGGAAAATGACCGAAAATACTCTCGCAAACTGACGAGAAAAACTTTTCAACTCACTGTTGTTAAATAAATTTCTAATGTAAAAGACATTTGGCTGTTATGTGCATCTAGAGAACAAAGCCTAATTTATCGATAACAGACACTTTATGGCAAAAACAAAGCACATTTTATTTCTGTGTTGTGAAGTTTTTGTTGCTTTCAGTAACAACAACAAAAGGCGAGTTTAAACTAACTTGCATGTTTGGCGATTTTTAAATCTCTTAAAACAGCTTCCCTTACTTCTTTTAGCCTTATTCTAACTTTCTCCTGTTAAATGCAAAATCTGTCAAAGATATTTTCTTTAGGTCCGCAGAAATCCACGTATATTCAGTGAAGTGATGAAACTTAACCTTTGGTCGCCATGAATGAATTTCTTCAAGGTCTTCAACGTCGCAAGGAAAGGAAGAGGGAAGGAAAAATGCCCTCTTTGTCGCAGCCAATCAGCATTCAGTAATTTTGCCCTCTGTGTTATAAGGTTAGAAATTTCACTCCAATTCAATATTGAGCACGCGATATATAATGGTCATCTGCCTTACCCATGGGTACGGTGTTGGAAGGAGGGGACGACGGGGAATTGGACGCGGATGGTGGGGGTCAGTGTAGTAAAACGGCTAGGAAAGGGTGCGTATTAGTGCAGAAGTTTTATTTGGAGCGTTTCGTATTCAGGAGTGGGCTCATAGTAGCCTTTGATTATCGTAGGTAGGTATAGCTGACTGTGAAATCATAACATTTAACATGCTTTATTTGTTCACTCGTTCACGCAGTTGAACGTTTGATGCAACATTTAAATCAGTTCAAACCCGAAGACCTTTCAAATATTTCCTAAAAGTCAGGTTAGATTTAAGTTTTTTCTCATTAAACTATTTTCATTAGCTCAACCTTCGTGGCCATGATGTATATGTTGGCTTCAAATGACAGCACAGTATTTGTTTTCCATATTAAATCGCAGGTCTTCTCCATAACCAAAAAGAACACCGTCGCAAATGGACAAACATCTCATTAAATGAACGTACAGTGGATTCAAGGCACTATATATTCTCCCCATGAAACGCCAGGTATAGAAGCATTAAAGTATGACTGTGAAAATATCTAAATTAAACCATATTACTGATGCAATTTGCTTTGTGTTGAATGCAACATTCAAACATATTCTTGGGTGGCTTTGCGTAAATATAGGTTCACGTTAAGACACAGCTCCGTTGCTTTTTATGACATTTTGGAGGGGACATAAACTGTTTATTTTTCCCTGATTTTATTGCGTTTATTTTCGTTATCTCAGCAGTGGCTTTAGTCAGTTGCTCATGCATCAAAAGACCGCTCTTCTCCTAAAGTTTGGTTCTCCCTGCCGGCGCTGTTTTGATTTTGTTTGATTCTTTTTCTTCGTGGCTTTGACCACTCCTTTGGAAATTCCATGTAGCTGACCAGACTGAAAGGTTTTCGTTAGAGAGGCTTTGAACTTTCTAATCGTCTTATGCGCAGTCGCAGAATCGTTTAATGTTCTGTGATTTCCGCTGCCGGGTAAATTGTCTCTACTGCTGACTAGTTCATTCTTTTTACCGCTGTTTCCCGTCTTAGTTTGACTGTGAGATTGGTTCAGATTGGTGTTATGTTGTGTTGCTCTTAATTTGATGGCAGTTGTGCTGTTATCAACAGCCAACTCTTTTTGACGGGAAAGATTGGTGTTGTTTACTACACGTGGGATTTCGTTTCTATCTCTTCCTCTGCCTTTCGGTTTTATGTTAATGGTATGTTTGGTAGACATAGTGGCTTTCTTTTTATGCCCCACACGAGATTCATTTCGCTGATGGCCTTTGACTTTATGTTTCGGTATAGTGTTTCTACCAAAAATCCCAAGCTTTCTTAGGAGACGAGTATTTAAAACGGAAACTGGATGTTCGTGCTTTTGGATGGCCTTTCGCTTTTGACTTGCAAACATGTTTTCCTCAGCTACTATGTTTTGTACTGCCCGCACTGTTGGGTCATCCTCAATAGAAGGCAAATTCAAATCTTTAAGCTCTTCGGTTACCCTTGAAACCTCACTTCCAGGACTCCACTGATCAACACTCAGTTGAGGCTGTGAGCTACTCTTTGTTGGATTTGCATCTAACGGTCTTTGTGCATGTGCTTGCAGCTGTGGTCCAAAGTTCCAGTTGTAACTGTTTAGGTCTGGGCTCGGTTGTTCCTGAATGTTTTCAAAGCCACCGCTGTCCACATAGCTGGTTTGCATTGGTGATGACTGAGGAAAGTCGACATACGGATTGTTATTTTTGTACTTTGTTGAAGTAAGGCTGACTTTTGGCGATTTCGACAAAGTATTCAAGCTTTCATCGTGTTGAAGTTTATTATCAAAAACGTCCGCTATAAGCTTACTGCCACTAGCAAAAGACATCTTAGTACCCCGTTCCTTCGCATTTTTGTCGCTATTGGTTATTTTTTCTGCTGTTTGGCTCCGCGTGGGGAGCAGATTAGTGCGTGAATAGTCTTCGTCGAGATCCACTTTCAATTTTTTAGAGTAGGCGCTTAGAATTTTCAACAAAGTCTTAATAGAAGTAGCAATTTCTCGCACTTCAGAAGCAGTTGGAAGCTCTTTTTCTGGAGTTGTTTTGATGGGATTTTCTTCAGTTGTGGGTGAAGCTTTTGATACAATGGTCTCCGTCTCCCCTATGGGTTTAACATCGCTCAGGGAAGTTAAATCCGAGGCCATTGGTAAAATTTTGTCCTCAATTGACTTTGCCTCCGCACTTTTTGAGCGTAGACTATCAGAAAGCCCTGTGTTTGAAGTTAGGGTAGCAGATAGGTCGGCGGAACTCAGGGGACGATCGTCATCTGTGTCGGCAATTCTGCCGATCGCATTCATCTGGAGTCCCAAGGGAAGATCCTGGATTGCTTTCATTTGGGAGTCTCCTCTAATTCCTGAAGAGGATGAAATAGTCATCAGCTTCCCGTCGCCATCTGATTGTGAAGGATCATCGGGCTTCTTTGTCTCCATGGTAACGTCAGAGAGTACTCCAGGTACCTCTTGTGTTTGGTGCTGCGGAAACGAATGCTCGATGTTCTTGGAAGACGTTGAATTGATCTTTCCCACAGTTGTCGCGGAATGAATGTTGAAGTTATGCGGAACTTTATTGCTTCGCAAACCAGTTTGTTCCTTAGGTTCTTCTTTGGCCTTCGTGGAGGGAACAGATGTGTCATCGATTCTTTCTAACGTTAGTGTCACTGTTTGATCACCCAAGTCAAGATTTTCTTTGTCTTTCGGGGCCTTGGTGTTCAAGTCGTTTGCTTCACTTTGTGACAAAGTATGGAAAGATAAAGTAGAATTAAACAAGTTATTTGTCAGCTTTGTACTGCTGTTTCGTTGGGTTGTATGGTCGTTGGGCGCCTCTAACACTGCATCGGCTTCAGAATAATCGCTCAACTTGTGATCATTTGGTACAACGGGTAGTAATCTCTCATTTCCGCTTTCATCGTACTGAACTTTTGTCTTATTAATGTTTGTTGAGCTGTCTTTCATATTTAAGAGTCCTGCTACAATCACGGACATCAAATCATTTATATGCGGCTTCACTTGGGAGTATTTATCTCCTGACTTATTACTTCTTGGAAGAGGATTCAGACTTCCGTTTCCTGACATGCTGTTCATAAAATCCATCAAGGTCGAATTCCGTATAGATCTTGACATATTTTTAGTATCGTAATTGGAGAACGTAAGTTTCTCTTTTCCATGGTCAGCATAGAACGGTTTTAGTATTGTTTTGTTGTCAAGACCATGCACCAAGTCAATCTCGATGTTACTTTCATCTCTGGTTTTGTTTTCTATTTTATGATTTCCCTGTTTAGAAGAGGTTGTCGTAACCGCACCTTTATTGCCATGTGCTCTTAGAATCTCCGTTATGATCTTACTTTCCAGTTGAGTGAAATCATCCTCTTTAGGAACAATCTTGCTGATGCGTCCACCTAATAGAATTCCTTTAAAGTTGGTCAATGTATCAGTTGTCTCGTACAAAGATTGGTTTTTAGAATTGTTTTTGTAAAAGTTTTGGCGCTTTGCGAGTATCCCAAGAATGTTATTTACTGCTTTTGTGAAGAGACTATTATTAGCTGGAGATGTGTTATTAAAACCTAAGATTCCACCAAGCAGCTCAGACTTCAAACTATATTTTACTGTAGTCACAGGAGATTTTGCAATTGCAGGAGGCGTGCGAAAAGTCGTTTTACTCGCATTTTTGTAAAGTGGCACCTTTAAGCCACCATCGCGTTGCAAAAATGATGAAATGTTTTTGGCTATCTCTGCAAATGGACTTCCAGTGCTGTTCCATTCTTTAACTAACTTGTTAAGTGTACCTTTTCGTAACGCGTTGTCGATCAGCCTTGTCAGAATCTCTTGCAAACTGTGCAGCTCACTATCCTTACGAGAAAGGGATCCTTGTGGGTTCGAATGATTCGTGTGAACTGTTGCCACTTCTTCTCGTGTATGTGCTCCTTCCTCTTTAATCAATTTCCCAGCTACTAGGGCAGGCAACCATGCCGAGTATAACTTAGTTTGTTTTGCATTCTGCTGTCCTACAGTTTCCGCCATTTCTATAGCTTTATTTATTTTGCTTTGCAAGATTGCAAGGTCTACTGAGTTCAATGATTTTTGTCCATTTCTCCCTACAATAGAGTTGGAGTATTTTTTATCGTTGGGATTGTGCCCTTGTTCCGTTATTGTGCGTGAATGTGTGTCATCATCCCTGGACAAAAGTGCTCCCAACATCTCTATGTCCTCATCGAATTGGTTATTCTTCTTCTTATGACGATGATGATGTTGGTGGTTATGAGTGTGGTATTTTTTACCTTGGATATTTAGTTGTTCGGGGCTGTTATTTTGTTCACTTTTTGGTTTTTCACCGGATGATAGTTTGACTGTTAACGCATCTAAAGCATCGCTTAGAGTTTCCAATGTAGCAATCTTTTCATTTAGTAGTCTAATTTTTCCTTTGTTTGCTTGTTTGACTGAATGTTTTCTGTTGCCTTTTATAGCTCCCATGATTAAATTGGTGTCTTTCGATTTGTCCTGGACGTGCTCAGTTTCATCGTCGCTGGCATTATTTAAAACACTTGACAGAGCATCCAGTGAGAAAACTTTATTTCCTATAGAGATAACGGGCGGGGACAAGTTATTATAATTTGTTCCATCAGAACCTTGTTTAACGGCTTGTGAGATTTTGTTGCTACTCTGGATCTTTTTGTTGTTGTTTAAACTAAATGAGGATCCCGATGTACTTTGCTTGGAGGATTGAAGCATCAGTCCTGAAACAAAGTTGGCAATCGACTCTTTGTTCAGTGGAAATTGACTGGTTGGCGCCGTGGTTGGCTTTACTGTGGATCCGAAATGTTGGGCCATGAAGTTTTTGTGTGACGAATCTTCAAGTGCTTCAGTGTTTAAAAGACTCTTGCTCAGTGCTCGGCCAAAGTTACTGGCAAGAAAGGTTTTAACTAATTCCTCGGTATTACTAGAAGATGGAAGGTTGGTAGGATTTGTTGCAACACTATGATTGACAGTCTGGCTAATTTCATAATTATGTCTCACAGAACCCAACGCGGAAACTGTATTATCCTGGCTGGACGGCGATATCGATTTCTGTTGATTTTTGATAGGAAGGAATTTATGCATGGGAGTGTCCAAGACACCAGCAGAATAAGAGGTCGATGCACTGCCACGCATCGTCGAAGGTACAATGCCAATTTGCGATTCTGCAGCAGAGCTCTTGTGCAATATAGTCGGGCGGTCATCTTTAGGAATGGGTAAATTTTCCCCAAGCGATGTCAAATTCTTCACAATTTTCCCCTGACCCTCTCCTCCAAGAAACTCGATGATTGGTTTCAACTGATCTGGAGCTTGGCTCTGCGGAATTGGAAGCAACATGCTCAAGTTTAGTCCACCTTGAGGCGCCGGGCTCTTGCTGCTTGATGTTAGATCCATTGAGGAGGGGGCTGTGTCTTGCTGTGCTGATTCAAGAAGCTTCTGCTCTTTATTAGCGTGCTCACCTGCCAAAATATACCAAAATGAAATGATTGGGTAACAAAAACAATTCTTGTTCTTCACTTAAATTGAAAGCAGTATAATATTTTAAATGGAAGTAAAGGTTTCTATACTGGAATCAGTTCATTAAGACACGACGAAGGCACTGCCATATAAAGAAGGAGGAGAAAACCGGGTAAAGGGGGAACCCTGAAAATTACCTGATCTCACGATTGGTTAACGAAAATGATTTTTCCACTCTTCTTATCCGTGCTGACGGACAATAAAGATCGGGAACTCTAGAGTGTCTTGACGAAGGTTTAAGTCACTCACTGATTTCACAGAACTGCCATGACAGTTGATATTTTAATGTAACTCACCTGCTTCATCTTCATGAGGCTGGCATCTGTAACTAATAACAGCATACTTGTCAATCCCTGGGCAGTGATCTCCATCCTTAGTCAGATGCTGATTATCTGCGGTAACCGTACATGTTTCTCTTCCAGAGCACCTCGATTTCAAAGCCAACACACTGTCTGCTGAGTTTGCGCAGGTGAAAAACTTTCCCAGGGGGGTAGGGCAGGTAGAAGGTGAATCCCGCCCCCAATAAGCTGATAAGACATGAATCTTCCATCCTTGACCACATGTAAGCTCTGTTGTCTCGCCATTGCACAACACAAATTTACGTTTCTCTGGTATGCACGTATACTTGACAGCTAAGTATTTGTTAACACCCGGACAATGTTTTACCCCTGGGGGTTGTAAAACGCTATGCCGGGCAGGAATCTCACAGTATTCCTTATCATCGCACAGTTTCCGCACGATAGGTGTGGTGGTAGGATCACTGAGGCAGTTGGTGACCGGATCTCCATCCTCTGAGGGGCATATTTCGGATGTCAGGCGGCCCCAGAAGGCTTCCTGTATAGCGATGCTTGAGCCAGGAGACACGCACTCTAAGGACTTGTTCTGACCAGCGCAAATGATGACGGATTTGTCTGAGATAAACAAGCGGTAGAGCTCTTGTTAAGGGGTTGTTATTACAACTGCTACTTACAATCAAATTTACAATGTGTAATACGCGGCAGCCCTTCGCTACTTCATGTGAGTAGGTTTAAGATAAGTTAAAGCGCCGTTTTCACGAATTAAGTTAACCGGCGGGTGCAATATCATGATTTTACAGCAGACAAACATGTGTAAATTCGACAAAGTATTCTAACGGTGAAAAGGAAACCAGTATCTTTTACTATTTGTGCCAGTATCATTTCTAACAATTCATTTCCATTTTGCTGTACTTTTTCACTTCAAAAGTTGTCTTTGAACTTTTTTTTTCTCAGTTCTCCGGCAATTCTGAATTTTCATACATACGTATTCTGTTTAAATGCTACTTTTTGCCACTGTTGTATCCGGTATTCAATGTTGGCTTACACTGTGGCTCGTTTGACGTTAATTTGCCTTGCTCAGCTAACGCTCTTAACATTTCGACCAACTGCTTTCCGCAACAAGACAAAAATCACCGTATGTAGCATGAACAAACCTGTTTCAAGGTCAATTTCGCTTCTTGTTCTCCCGACTGTCCCAGGTGTTTCTGCTCGAACTGTGGGTGAATTACAAGTCAGTGCACATATAAAACAGACGATTAATCTCTTCCATCACATTTTTCTTCTTTTTCTGCTAGAACTCAAGTGAAGAATTTTAGCCTGGGAAATGCTTCAATTTCTTTTCTTTCGCTGCTTTTAAGGCTAAACGTTTAGGAGTAATTTATTGCAACCGGACATTCTTTCAAAACGGCTTTCTCCTAACTCCCATTATGTCTACTGCTTTTGCCTATTATTGGAACTCTAACACGAGCATATCCATTTCAGTGATTTAAAAACCTGTCTGACCTAATGTATATCAGAAATTAACTAACGAGGACAAGCAAAAATAACAGGTTGTGCTTCAAATACGAATTTTATAAAGGTTATCTAGTGGCAGTTTATTTCAACTTCTAAGTTATGTTTTCGATATTGTCCTCCTGGTGTATATGTTTTAGTTATATTTTACTCCTTTATCACATCTCACCTGATAACTGGTCAAGAGTACCCGTTGAGACCGCCCCGTCGATCAATACAGCAACAAGAAGCAACGAAACGATTACGAAATGTTCTCTCATTCTCAGAAAACATTCTCTCACATCCTACTCTTGATTTCTCGTAACAAAGTAAAGCCTGTTTTTATCACGATCGCAAAATTTGTTTTTCATTTTCGGTGATATTTAACGAACCGTAGACGATAAAGTTTTACTGACCTGGTCACCAGCTAAAGGTCACTTTGTTCACAAAGAGAAAGAAAATGTCATAACCTTCATTTGTCGACTAAATTAAAATATTTATGATCAGCGTAAGTCTCAGTTTAAACTCTTTTCGAACTTCTTTTTACAAAACCCTGCAGAAAATTCACTTGTTTGTTAGTCTAAAAGATTAGGTTTATTTTGGCTTTTCAAGAACAAAGAGAAAATTCCACTTCTTTTTGTTGAACAGGTATTTTTATTCTTACGTCTTGTTCATTCAGGTGTGAACAAAGAGACTGTAACCATTAAAACCACGCGTTTAGGTTCCTTGGCTGCTTTGTGCCGCTAAGGCTTTCTAATGGTGGGCCGTGTACAATTTTCCCGCCGAAATATCCCCCCCAAAACAGGCATATTCCGAGTAAACCGTATT
This sequence comes from Dendrophyllia cribrosa, assembly GCA_024195265.1. Classification (NCBI taxonomy): domain Eukaryota; kingdom Metazoa; phylum Cnidaria; class Anthozoa; order Scleractinia; family Dendrophylliidae; genus Dendrophyllia; species Dendrophyllia cribrosa. Next base: position 42,118,061 of record JAJLRJ010000008.1, read on the forward strand.
CTGTTCATTCTGATATTCCGTTTACTTCGAAAACACGAGGCGGCATGTACGTCTCGGAACGCCTCATAGGATTGGCTGAGAAAAAAAACCAGAACAAACAACAGAACAATGGACCCTTGGCTAGCCCTGAAAACAATGCATCTGCGTGATACCCAGCTCCAATGAAATTAGAGATTCTGAAGAAGTGCATGGAATCTGCAAAACACATTCGTTCCCAACACGATTACCGACTATTCTGTAAATTCCAGTTCCGGAATAGTCCCAAAAGAACGCGCCCTTGATCTCTTTCCTCTGAATTGTTGGCACTGAGGGACTAGCACAAGTTACGCAGGACGCAATAATGTCCCTAAAACACTTCCTTAAGGTAGACTTAAGTTCTCAGAGGCATTTTGTTTTGAAGTATTTCAACAAGCTAAACAAAACTGTAAAACAGACACAAGACAAAACGTTTTGCTTATACTGCAACACGACCAGGGCTCTGGTGGCATAGCGATCTTCAAGGGCCCGTGTGGTATAGGGACCTTTAGGGGCCCATGTAGTATAGAGGCCTTCAGGGGCCGTATTTTCTGACCTTTTCTTACTGCATGTGACCAAATTAAAACTTGAATCGGTGCACAAATGCAAGTAAATCTTCTCACAAACGACGCCGCTTGGAGCTTGCCGGATGTATTCACTTTCACAATTCAACGCCGATAAAAACAAACAGCCACCGAAATAGATCATATTCACCTTCAAAATTTGGGATGAAATCGTGGAGGCAATTAAGTTTTCGAAACAGTTTAAACCTTAAATGACTGGATTTTGGTATTATTTAGCTTGACTCCATTTTTATCTCGTGAATATGCGAAGCGTTGAACGAGATATAGTATCAGATAGTATACGAGGACAACAACAAGAATCGTGAATCCTCGTCCTATTTCAAGAACACAATAAGTTTTTTTCCTTTTCCTAGAAAACCATTCGATCCTATCGTTTATGGTTCATACTTTTTACGCGACGCTTTTTTAACCAGGGGTCAATTCAAAAAAACTTTTACACGTGTAGCCATTGTTTCAGAGGTTGAAAACAATAGCTACACTTGTAAATTACACTTGTAAAAGTTTTGTTGAATTGACCCCAGGTGTACACTATCAAAGTTAAAGGCCCAGTATCACCCATTCGGCTTTGCGGTCGTTTGTTTTTGTTTTCAAATGACGAGCTCGCTCGTGATTGGCTCTTTCGGGAATTTTCGACTGCGTTAAATTCAATCGTAGAGGTTTTGGGCGCGCAATACATTTTGGGTGATACTGGGCCTTTAATTATTTGATCAAAGTTTTTAAAATGTGATTAAGTTCTGAGTTGGTTTACACAAGTCAAAGGGTTTGATCGTGCATCCGATCACACACGTAAGCCAACTACTAACTCTTGGTTTGAAACTTCAATAACATACAGAGTATATTTCTTTATGCTTCTTTTATATGTACCATATCAAACATTTAAATACTTAAACATTAATGACAGTATGTGGTCATTTCACGAGTCAAGTTCGAGTCACGAGTCAAGTTTTAAAAAAAACATATTTTTCATAATTTTTTCTGCTGCCATTTTTATTGTAATTTAATTATAATGATTTCACAGTGGTAAACAGCTTGGTGAAAAGTTTATTTTATTCGCACCCGTACGTGCAACTCACTGACGGTTCTTGGAGCGGTGTCACCAATAGCCACTGCAAATAAAACAGCTCCCAGGGTGGTATGGGAGGGGAAATAAAAAACGGAGTAAAACTGCCAATGTTGCGTGTTGCTTGTGCAAAATGTGATCCAGCAGGTGTTGTGGTAAATATATCTAAAGCTATAGTAAAATTACACCAAATAATAATACTGCCATATAAGAATGGCGATGTTGCAATACACTAGCCAGCGCACAGACGTATCCGATTTCCTTGCTCCCCGCGGAAAACCGCAAGGAAATCGGATACGTCTGTGCGCAGGCTACAATACAACTGATTGAAAAAACGTTGTTGGGTGAAAAATATAAACCATGAACTATAGACCGAATGGTACTTTGGGAAACGGAAAAAAATTACGTGTTTTCAGATAAATTGTACATTGTTAAAACGAAGTATGGTCAAAATCATCCTCTGAAAAACGTTTAGGAAGGAATAGATCTTAAGTGCCTACCTTCACCCAAAAGACGTTGCGGTCGTTTGTTTTTGTTTTGAAATGCTCCATTGTTCATACGCGTGATCTGACTGCATGGTTGCACGCATTCAAGCGACACAGAAAGTGATCACGGCGCGCACAGAATTTTGGGTGAAGGTGGGCCTTCAAACACCAATACATGAAATTGTTAACAAGCCTTACTTGCCTTGTTCCCAGAATGCCATTGTGTCCTGCCGTTTGTGGTTTGTGCTTTTTAGTTCGTAGTTGCTATAGCAACTACGAAGTTTAGAGGGCACTCGAGAGAGCGGTCGGCTGTTCATGTAAGCGAAATAGTATATCTTGAGCCCAACGTGTCTTTGTATTGTTGTCTGTTGGACACAATATTTTAGCTTACTTGAACAAGCTATCATCGTCACTTCCGCCGTATGCGTAAAGTTCCGGTGTATGCGTAAACTTTTTTTGAGCGTGAAGTGGTGTACGTTCGAGGCAGGTTTTTGAGAAGTTTTCTCAAAGTTTGGCGCTGTTTCTTCGGTAAAGAACTTTCAAACTGTCACGACATAATATTATTTCTCAGCCTTGTTGGAAAGCAAACATTATTATTGCCTCGCTATTTCTTCGAGGACTGCTTTGGTAAAAATTTATACGGCAACAAAGCGGGGAATTGTTGGCTGATTACTGTAACGCTGTAGTACGTGACTGTGGATACAAGATATGATGAGACATTCCGACGTGTGATAAAAGAGCTAAAGGAAAATTTCTTTGTGGACCTTGCTGCAATTGAAGGCAAAGAATTTTCGTTTGGATGTGTTTTTCGAAACATTCAACTACTTTTTGGTCTGACAATCCCCCAATTAAATTGCTAGACTGCGTGTCGCCAAATGCTTATTCTTTGTCTTCCTTTATATAAACATCTGGCGACACGCAGTCTGGCGAACAGAAAAGATGATTTTGAGATTGTTTCTGTAATATTACATGTAATAAACAAAAATCCACTGTGATGTCCACTGCAGTTTGCTCCCGATTTCTCAACTCAACAACAGTAACAGCGAAGACAAAATAGCACTACTTTCTGAGAAACAACTGCGAACTATCCGTACGGATCCGCTCGTTTTTTCCAGACAACGTTTTTTCGATTAGGTGTAAACACAAAGTTAATGCAACAATCCTAATTTTTTATCTAATTACACCTGGGCCCCAGTTTATAATAAGAACTGCATCAGTCTGACTGACCAATGCATACCATGGAGAATCATTCCTAAAATGTTGTACCTTTTCATTTAATACCAAAACATGTAAGATAGCGGGTCCCAATAGTGTTTTAATACATTTGTATTGTTTTACAAAATTTTGACTCAAATTTTCACACTCGGTCAGATGAACAACAGAAAAGCTCTAACTACTGAAAGAACAAAAACAAGTGTACACTACTGCACGTGCGCAATAGTGCACATATGTGTCAGACTTTTTTCTTGCATTACCTTATGTACCCCAAATTGTCCTTCTACCAAAAAAAAACCACTGACAAGCAATGTTGTGGTAAATACTATAAAAGGTAAGTGCGATATTACTTCAGGGTAGAATTCAGAAACATACTGCTATGCGCATAGTTATGTGGGCTGGCCCTTTCACTCTCACAGTCAATAATTATTCTGGAGACATTTAGGGCTGTTTCTTGGGGACATATTCTAGCCATTCCAAAAACAGAATTATTATCCCTAAACAATGCACCTATTCCTCTCTTAAAATATGGAAAAAAGTCCTTACCTATTTGGCTAAGTGTACCTAGAAAAATTTTTTTTGATGGCGAGAATGTAAACAACATAGTTTTGATAGCGTATTCTGAGCTAGACTGCTAGCTGTTCCTTTATAGACAGATGAGCAGGCGAGTTGAGCGGGCAGTCGAGCGGGCTTCAATGATCGTGGCTCAACAAAAATCAATTGTGAGAATACTGTTTGCCTTATTTATATATGTTTCAAAACCCAGTATTATGTGCTTATCAATGTGTTTAATAAGAAGCTCCTGACTACTTAACCCTTTAAGCCCTAAGAGTGATCAGCATCGAATTTCTCCTTGTAATATCAATGCCTTATCAGTCAAAAAGGTCGTGAGAATTAAGGACACGATCACACAAGATGAATTCTCTTGATATCCAAACAATTTCTCCCCATTCTCCCTGTTTAGGGACAAGAAATGAGAATTAAAATTTTGATATTAGGGCTTAAAGGGTTAAAACCTCTTGACGAAACCAACAGCTATGTGTTCAGCTGTGGAAGATAAAAGTTCAGGATGAGTCTCTCCAAAGTGAGCAGCTTTATCCTCGTATGTCAAAGAAGTGTGTCTATGAGTGTGCTCTTCTGTGTTTATTTAAATGATCCAATCGGCTAAGACACTTGTCACAGTGATGCATTAATGAGGTTAAAATCTTGTGTGGGTCCATACATGCTGCTTGCAATCCGAAGAGCAACTAAAGTGCTTATCATAATGCCTCCACTTTGCTATGAGAATTCTCTTCTGTGTGCGTCTCTTCATGCCGCTTGCAAGTTGATGGGTAGACAAAGCACTTATCACAATGCTTGCACCTATAAGGTTTTTCTCCTGTGTGAATTCGTTCATGGACCTTACGATGTGATGACCAGACAAAGCATTTATCACAATATTGGCATTTATGAGGCTTCTCTCCTCTGTGATTTCGCTCATGTGTCTTGCAATTTGATATGCAGCTAAAACATTTATCACAATACCTGCACTTATGAAGCTTTACTCGTGTGTGTGTATCTCGTTCATGTAACTCACATTGGGATGACTGATAAAAGGACTTATCGCAATACTTGCACTTATGAGGTTTCACTGCTGTGTGAATTTGCTTGTGTCTCTTGAGACCTGATTGATATCTGAAGCACTTATCACAAAGATTGCACTTATGAGGTTTCTGAGGTTCCACTCCAGTGTGAATTTGCTCATGTCTCTGGCAATGCCATGACCGACTAAAGGACTTATCACAATAGCTGCACTTATGAGGTTTCTCTCCTGTGTGTGTCCGTTCATGAAGCTTGCGATAACATGCCTGATTAAAGCCCTTATCACAATACCTACACTTATAACGTTTCTCCCCTGAGTGTGTCTGTTCATGGACTTTGCAATTTGATGAGGAGACAAAGCACTTATCGCAATGCTTGCACTTATAAGTTTTCGCTTCTGTGTGAATTTGTTCATCCTTTAAATTTGATGAGTAGACAAGGCCCTTATCAGGTGGTGCTCCTTTGTGAATTCGTTCATGGACCTTGCGATGTGATAACCAGATAAAACGTTTATCACAATACTGGCATTTATGAGGTCTCTCTCCTGTGTGAACTCGCTCGTGTGTCCTGCAATTTGATGACCAGCTAAAGCACTTATCACAATACCTGCACTTATGAGGTTTCGCTCCTGTGTGAATCCGTTCGTGTACCTTGCAGTCCGATGACCGACTAAAAGACTTATCACAATGCTGGCACTTAAATGGTTTCACTCCTGTGTGTTTTCGTTCGTGTGCCCTGCAAGCTGATGAGTCACTAAAGCACTGATCACAATGCTTGCATTTATGAGGTTTCTCTCCTGTGTGAATTCGCTCATGTCTATTGCAAGCTGATTGACCTCTGAAGCACTTATCACAATACCTGCACTTAGCAACTTTCACTCCTGTGTGAATCCGTTCCTGCTGTACCTTGCAATCCATTGACCAAATAAAGGAGTTATCCAAATACTTGCAGTTATTAGGTGTCACTTCAGTGTTAGACTCCACTGCATTGTCTGTTCTTTGTATTTGTATTTGTATCAAAGACATGTTGCAAACAGCAATCGCACATGTTTTTTTTGAATTTAAATATGACTTTTATACTCCTACAAAGGAAAAAGTTACATTAAGGTTGTACATTTAAGTAATTAATAAAGTTATAGGAAAAAATTAGGTACCATTCTTTTCGACTTCGAGTTAAAATATGTTGTATTGTAAGATATTTGCCAAGGAAGACTGCTGAGATATGAATCAATTCTTGGCTTGCACTTGTACGTCATATCATGTCACATCAACAGATTTTGATTACATACATGCATTATCTTTATTTAACCACGGTTTCTCCTTCATACTGTACATACTGTATGTCCAACAGGTTTATGGTCATGGAAATTACATGTAACACTAAAAAACATCAACTAATCAATAATACATGTATCATGGTTTGGTAATGCAAAGACAAGCAAAAACAAATTATAATCAAAGGCTCCAAAGAGCCAACCCGTGAATAAGAAATGCTAATGCGTAACGCAATATTGCGGTAAGATTAGTTTCACACTGACACGGTTCAATATTTTTTTAAAAATTAAACGTCATAATATCCAGTCTGAAAGAAAAAACAAGGATCTTGAACATGACTTGAACTCGCGCCTCCTGACTGCAATTCTCAGCATTAAACCACTCGACCATAGAGGAACACATGCTTAGTCAAGCCTAAATTACCATAAACACCAGTGTATAAGCCACACTTTTATGCCCAAAATTTTTGCTCAAAATCGAGGGTGCAGCTTATCTATGGGAACATCTGCAAAAGGTTATTGTACTTTCCGGTGATATTCTTGGCTTTCACTTACACTGTACGTCATATCAAAATTCAGAAGCATTTTAACAATAGATTTTGATTCCAAAATGTTTATGGGATTGCAGAGAGTTTAAAACTACACATCTGGGCCAAATTTTGAGCACAAAAGCATTTTGTTCAAGAGTTATAGGCGAACGAGTATTACACATTTTTAGTAAGAAATGTATGGAGTGGCCATCTTTGTACCCCACTCAGGGGCACAAACATGGTGGCCAAAAATTCAAAGTCTTAATTACAGTACACCAAAAATCAAATAAAAAAAATATTGTATTTAATATAAGCTCCATTAACTCCGCCAGCATATAAGCACTTGCAATGTATAATGCAAACAATAACTTTCAGCTGATTCAATTTTGTTTATTTTTACGGCTTACAATGTATCTGAAATAGCGTGACGAATTGCGTGGCACATTTGAAACCTTCGTAAATCGGAAGCAAAACATCATTAAAACCCGAAACCTTTTGTGAAAGATTATAACACTGGTATCCACATGCAATAATAATAATAACAATAATAATAAATAATAATAATAATAATAATAATAAGCAATTTTTATAGCGCCATTTCCCAAAAAACATGTATATTTTTTAATTTTTATGACGTCATGTGAAAACCAAGAATAAGTTGACCAAACTTTTTGAGCCTCGAAATTAAGATTTTATTTATTAGGTGTTTAACGTGGAACAAAAATTCTTCGCAAAATTAACACAACGTTTCAAATTTCATATATTTTTAAAATAATTTTGTGTAGTGTTAATTTCCTATAGTAAGGTATATACTGGTACATATTTGATAAACTTTTGTTGACTGATTATGTACATGTATGCAAACTAAGATATGTAGGAATTATGCAGTGCATACAAGAGATAGATATAGAAACTTTATTAGTGTCCCATACTAATTTGGGGACACAAAGTTTTAAAAAAAATAGAAAATATTATAAATTATGTAAACAAGAAATAAACGAGATTGTGTTTATTGTTGGGTCTGCATATTTGGTGGCTCCTTTAAGTGGCCCTGTATTTGATTGGCGGTTAATTGCACAATATCATAAAAATAAAAAAATCTAAACTTTACATCCTACAAAGCTGTTTCTAACATGGTATGTGGATACCAGTGTTACAATCCTTCACAAAAAGTTTCAGGTTTTAACGATGTTTTGCTTCCAATTTGTAAAGGCTTTTACTGTGTCACACAATTGTCACACTATTTCAGATACATGTAAGCCATGAAAAAAGAGAAAATTTAATCTTGAAAGTTACTTTTACATTACAGATGCTTATTACAGTGAATCCAATCTTTTGCGATGAGATTTTCGTTGTAATTAACCCATTCACACCTGAGGATTTTTACGTTTTTGAGTGATTTTCTGCATACACACACACCATAGGATTTTGTGACTTCATATTTCGAGTTACCATTGAAAGTGCTGTTGTTCTAAAACACTGAAGGCTCGAGTTTACTGGAAACGTCATTGTGATGATCTCATTTTGCTTGGTTGATTTCCAATAAAGGGTCCAATATGAATTATCTACGATTTTTGGTAAGTTCACAGCCATTTTTCATCTTTAGTAGCTGCCTGGTGAGCATCATTAAGCTTGGAGGTAGTTCAGAGTCCACTTCTCAATGAAGCGAGTTAGGTGTTGTACTTCGTTTACGAATTTGGCTCGTTGCTCGTTGAACTGGAAAAATGGCTGCCTGGAAACGAAGTGGCTCCGGGACTCGACTCTGGATGAATTTCTCGACCTACCGCGGCATATTTTGGAAGTTGCGACCACCGGAGAACACAACAAGCGCGAAATTTCGGCAGTGGGTCAGAGTGGCTGTGGACTTAGTATATATATAAAAATTTTGGAGGACGGAATGGGCGCTGTCAAAAAATCTGTTTTTTTCCCAGCATGCAGTGCGGTGGTGATGTTGAAAATCGAGGCAAGGTGAGTATGCACTAGTATAAGAAGCTGTAGCTAGGCCCGAGCAACGAAGAGCAAAAAAATTCACTGCTACGCTAGGACTAGGACTGAATTTTGCTGTAAATGTTGACTTTTGGGTTTGCCACGATGATTTGAATAAAAAAACTAAAGGCAAAAACGTGATTTTTGTTGTTTTTCTATGACGTTAAAAACCGTAATTTTTGTTATTGTCCAAATTCAAACGCTGATATTCTGCAAAAATCGCTGACTTTTTTGTGTTTATTGGGTATCTCAATTTGAAAGACTTTCTAGTCAATGCTCACAACTGCTAGTTAAGGCAATGTTCGCACGATTGAGAAAGTTACAATTTTTTAAAGCAGTGGAGTCTTGTACGGGCGGTTCAGGTGTCAATGGGTTAAGACCTTGAAGTGTTTGTGTTTTTCCCAAAGTGGGACACCAAGATGGCCACTCCATATACACTGTACATTTCTTACTAAACATGTCTAATACTCATTCGCCTGGGCTGAGAAAACAGACGTTGTTTCACAGCGCCACCACTGGGGCCCCTGCGAAACCAACGTCTGAGAAATGAGTGCCAAAATCCCATACTTTTCATGCATAACCACTACTCAAATTACCCTAGTGGCATGTGTGGGTCACGCGCGAACACAGACTTGAAAAACAACATCTCCATCTAGAATGATTAGTTTGAATGCCTTTCGAACACAAAACATCAGTGGCATATCAAAAAAGCCTGAAAAACTCGCTTGAAAGTCAAAATATAAAAATTATGCACACTTTGAATTTTGCGATGCAAATGAAATTTGAGCTGCGAAATATAAATCTGGATTTGTTTACAAAAGATCACATTCCAGACCAATTCTTGAATGACAAACACAAGAAAAGGGAAATCAAATTCTCTCAGTCAAAAGTTCTATTCAATTATCTATCAGATTACTCTCAAAAGCAAAATGCATTACATGTACATTATAATGCATCTAGAAAACTGTCCACGCAAGCGAATTTCTTGTACAATCGCTTGACCGAATGTGGCTGAGTTTTCTAAATATTTCTCAAAAACTATTGATAACATAAACAATCAATGACATGTTTCTTACAAAGTAAATCCACATTTTAAAATGTAATATTCTTTACCGTAGTTTTCCAATGCATGAAAATTCTTAGTACATTGGTGGTCTGCCGCTTTGAGTGTGACAGAAAGCCAAGAAAATATTCGACGAGCTGTGTTCCTGTTTTGAGATACAGTGTAGGTGATACTTTTTTTTGGAAATGAAGGCACAGCCGAACTAGGTTTTAGATGGCGTACGTACGGTGCAGGTACGTTCAAAACCCAGTTGACTTTCAACGTTTTTAATATTGCCTAAAAGTCCCTTCCTCTTTTTGAGTAGGGGAAGTCATGTCTTGCACAGACACCTGACTTTGGGCCAGCCTGGCAAATTCACTTCAAATGGCAATTCATTAATTAAAATATTTTAATGAAGACATCCTTCTCCGCTCTTTGATCTCCCATGTAGTAGGTATCGTGACAAAGTGTCTTTGATGAGATTTACACATAACACACAAAAGAAATCTGTGGTGGATATATTCTTCCTGTCGTGGAAGATGTGCATGATCCACACGTGCTGCGAGGGAAATTTGTTTCAACCAATCAGAAGCATGTACGTGACACATACGAGATTTTGGCGCTCATATCTCAGACAACCGTTTCGCAGGGGCCCCAGTGGTGGCGCTGCTAAACGACGTCTGTTTTCTCAGGCTAGTTTGCCTATACATGTAACTCTTAAATGAAATGCTCTTGCACTCCAAAATTTGGTTCAGATGTGTAGTTTTTATCTCTCTACAATTCCATTTATAAACATTTTGGGATCAAAATCTGTTTTCTAATGATTTTGTCACTTAATACTCTTCTTTTTCTCCACTATACATGTAGCTGCTTCTGAGTATATTTCTTTAAAGCTTTCTCTAAAGTTCCATTTTAAATAAAATTATTTTAAATGTGTGTTGTTACTCCAATAAGATGAGAATATGATTTTGAGCATGGCAGCCATTTTTGTAGAATCTGTAGGTGACCCGACAACCTGGTTAATAATGAAACTAAAATATGTGTGCATAAATTTGCAAGCAAAATCGTGACACAAATAATAATAATAATAATAATAATAATAATAATAATAATAATAAGAAAAATGGAGAGCAAATATGACGTCACTAACACTTAGCCGCAGTCTGCAAACCACTTGAAAAGCGCACTTTTCTACGACCGAATTTATAAGTTGTGCGGCTTGTCTTGTAGCCAAGCAGCCCGACTAATTAATGCATCTTTCTAAGTGGAACCCGGTTATCACCTGCAACAAGCATGACATGCCTTGCTTAAAGACCCTTAAAGTGCCTATCACCACTAGAAAGTTATTTTCAGAATCAACTCTATGTACTTTGAATAGTTGTATGGTAAAATATTTCTTGTTTTAAACTTCGCGTTTGTGAGTTATGGACATTTGAATTTACAAAATGCTAATTAGATGACGTCAACCCGGGAATTTGCCATTATTTCTACGCCAATTTACAATACGCAGTTTACAGCTTGAGGATAATTAATTTAATAAATACTAAAAATAAACTGTGGATAGTCAACTGATTCGTAAAAAATATTACTTCGAGGTGAAAACAAGTAGTTGTATAATAAATGATTCCCGGGTTGACGTCATCTAATTATCATTTTGTAAATTCAAATCTCTACAACTCACTAACACGACGTTCAAAACAAGAAATATTTTACCATTCAACTATTCAATGTACATAGAGTTGATTCTGAAAATAACTTTCTAGAGGTGATAGGCACTTTAAGATGACAGCAGGATACATGTAGCACAGAGTTCGGTACCTCGCGGAAGATCGAACTTGTCAAGGACAAATAACGAGCAGAGTCAGAATTGCTAAAGTACCAAAACTTTAGCAGCAGCTTGCAAGGAAATAAACGGAATTTATGGCGGAGAAAGAGATGAGTGATTTTGGTTGGAAAAGATGGCTGGATCGGTATTCGAAATGTTTAAACTTTCCCTTTAATGCTGCTATAACTTTCGAGACGAAATCTTCAAAAGCGACCACCTTCAGATGACAGCAGGATAGCACAGAGTTCGGTACCGCGCGGACGATCGAGCTTGTCAAGGACAAATAAAGAAAGAGCAGAGTCAGAATTGCTAAAGCACCAAAACTTTAGCGAGCTTATTTATGGTGGAGAAAGAGATGAGTGATTTTGGTCGAAAACGTTGGCTAGATCGGTATTCATACCATTGAAAAACTTTCCCTTTATGCTGCTAGGGTATTTATAAGAAATATGTCTTACCTTTCGAGACGAAATCCACAAAAGCGACCACGACAAACACTTCAAACAAAGAGGAACAAAGAAGACCACAACCAACGCCACTAGAACGCCATTACAAACAATGGTGCCCAGCAGAGCGAAGGGACAGCCAAAATGAATTGTGGGATACCATGATGATTGAGACCACAGGCATACCATCTTCTGTTTGCGTTGTCTCACCACTCTCATGTATCAGTTGAGGTTGGGTTGCCCTTTGGCCGTGACCGTTGCGCACTTTTTTATCGTAGGTCTTTATACTAGAATGATTAGTAAAGAAATATGAAACGCACCAAGTGCATTGTTGAGTTATATGAGCACGCGATAATTTTAAGAACACGAGAGAAGTGCAGAGACATTATGTTAGAGACACTATTAATACGAGCCTCCTTAAAACGCCAACAATTTCTCGCGAGTAGTTATAGTAATGCATTGCCAAGTGTTTCCGTATATTGAATAGTTCTCACTGTCATTCTCGAGCGGATTTGAAGGGGGTCTTCGTTTTCCAGTTTTGGTGGGGATAAACTATACAACGAAGACCCTAATAAATTTTAAAGATTTGCACGGTTTTGGTGTGTTTAGTTGCCCGGCTGTATTTTTCTAGTGTATCCAACGTTGTTTACGAATTTTCCAGCAGATCTGGAGGGGGCCTTCGTTTTATTTTTTATTTATTTTTAGGGGGGGGGGGGGGGGGGGGAGTATAAAACGAAGACCCTGATTATTTTACCGCTAAATGGTCCTCTTAGCACGAGTTATGTTTTATGACGTTTTGTGACTTTTCAGGATGGTAGGACAGAAAAAAATAGGGGTCTTCGTTTTGGAGACACTCTAAGCTAGAGCCCCTGTGCAATAGTCAGGGCCGTAGCATGGGGAGGGGCCACTTCTGTTGTGTTTTGTTGTCATTGAAAACTCTCACAAGCCCTTTTCGCTCGTTTGTTTCCACAAACATTTTGCTGCGTTTACGTTACGTTCTTTCCGCTCATTTGGGTTTGTAGTTGCGCGAAACTTCGCCGTTTTTTCCATGATTTTTAGCCTTTGAATAACTCCATTAATCGCACTTCTATGTGAGGATACTCTTCAGGGATGATTTGATCTTAGTAGCACTTTGAAAGCTGGTTATTGTTTCAAATAACATTTTTTTTCTTAATGTTTAGTTATTATTAATTAACTGCTTATATTATAAGGGACGCTGCAAACAATTTTTTTTGTTTCTCCGTCCAACTTCCATACTTTCAGCAAACAATTTTTTCTTTATTTTTTGCTTGCGTACAATTTATTTCAGTGTTTATAACCTCTGCAAACAATTTATTCCAAAATTTCCAACCCTCCCCCCCCGTCAAAAAAATAATGGCCCGTCCCTAAGCTGCAAACAGAGCCTGCTGATCCAGAATCGGACTGTACAGCCACTGCAGGCGCTGTAACTCAACCATAAACTAAACCCTTGGCGCTGACTCCTTTGTCTCCCGAGACAGACAGATGCCAACATACCATAAGCATTTCCTAACTAAGTATTGTACATATCATACCTATTGAAGAATTAATGGGCTATTTTGTCATGCTATTTGGATTTTTTCCTTTTCTTTTTTTAATATATGTACATTGTGTAACTTCAAGCTCCATTTGAATTGGTAAAACTTTTTAAAGGGGCTATATTTTATGTCAATAAAATTTAGTATGACTTTAAAAAGTCAAAGGACATATTTGTATTGATGTTAGTACAGGGTTAGTTAGACCTTTGGCTCCTCCCTGGAGCACAGGACATCAATGACCCGTCCCCTCTTCATATTTTAAAATTATTAATAATCCTGTTCCCAGGGTCCTCTCTTTTCAACGTCAGAGAGGACCCTGGGAACAATTGAGTGGTTGCAACAATCATGAAACAGCACAATGATCATCTTATCACTATCATAATAAGACGATCTGCTTACTAAAAATGCTGAAAAATTCCGAATATAGGCCCTACCAAAAATACCCCCCCCCCCCCCCAAAAAAAAAAAAGAAAAAGAAAGAATCCTTCTAAATATAAACCAGCCCAAGTTATTAGGGAGCAATGCTCAAATAAATGGTTAGTAAACTAAACAGGTAAGCGAAGTGTGAAGTTTGTTTGTTTTTAAGGGATATGGTTTTAGATACTCTTAAAAAATTCAGTTACTGTCAAAAGAAAGCATGTTGTGCATTTTTGGATATCTGTGTTGTTTTAATTCAATGAAGCTTGTTTGTAATGTTTTGCCACATTCCAATGCCTACAAAAAATGCCTGTTGCACTAACATAAACTTTAACATTCATAACCAAGAGTGAATTTCTTAACCTAGACTAATATTTACATCTTCATTATTCCCTAAATCTTTTTTTTTTTGTTAATTGAATGTAAAAAAAAAGCTATTAACTATTTCACTATGTTTCACAGGAAAATCATTCTCAAGGTTCTGTTGTCTCTTACATGTACCTATTTCAATATAAATACTTTTTCTGCTACAAGATCGGATATTAGGATACGGCCATCAGCCATTGTGGCTATACCCGAAGGCAACTGTAGCTTAGCAACAATTTTTCCAGTGAAGCGACCTTCAATGGTGAACTGTTGCACGTGACCACTGGTAAGGTCGCATACCAGAATATTTCCATGTTTGTCTACGCACAATCCCCATGGCCGTGAAAACTGTCCGTCTGCTTGGCCTTTTTCTCCAATCTTGCGCAAAAACCTCCCTGAAGAATCAAACAGTTTTAAACAACCGTTCAAAAGGTCAGTCACAATAAACATGTTTTTGTAATAGACGCAACCCACGGGAGAGTCTAGTTTTTCTGGGCCGCTATCTCCAAACTTCAACACAGCTGCACCATCCTTTGTCAACACCTGAACTCGGTTGTTGTTAAACGCAGCTACAACCACGTGTCCTTGACCATCCATACATACACCACTCGGATTCTTAAACTCTCCGTCTCCCGTCCCATATTTTCCAAAGCTTTTTACATAGTTTCCGTTGTGGACATTAAACATCTGTATTCGGTGATTCCCTTCGTCTGCCACCAGAATCTCCTCATCGTTCATGAATGCCACCCCATCTGGAGAGTACAGCTCCCCGGGATTCTTTCCATAGCGACCCAGTTGTCGCACATACTTTCCTTCTTTATCAAATATCAGGATACGGTGCTTTTCACGGTCTGCTACGGCGATTAATCCTTTGCTGTTCACAGCAATCCCAGTTGGCCCTTCCAGAGTTTCATTTTGCAAGTTTAACTCGCCCACAACTTCAAGCCGTCGCTCCTTCACCTCGATAGTGAAAGGACTCCTAGCAAGGTTCTCGCCGTTTATCTTTGCGAAGACAAGGTAGGTACCTGGCAGTTTAGGAACAAAATTCACTTGGAAATTTCCACCTGATTCTTCGTTGATCATCAAACTTGCCAGTTGGTTAGTGGGCTCCACCAGTACTTCAACGTCGTCCTCATGTTGTGTGTTACTGATTTGTCCTTCGTATGTTTTGGGGCAAATCGAAATCCCTACTTCTACACCAGCTTGGAAATTTTGAAGCAGTCCTTCCACAATTGATCTATGTGGGTCTGTTTCGCTTATGAACCCCAGGTTCGCGTTATCTGGTGTGCAAGTGGAAACGAACTTTATAAACGGCCCAACTGGAAGTGCTGGGAGTGTAGTTCTACCGAGCTCCTCAAATCGCTCTTCTAAATTTCTCTTGCTTTGCATGATGTCTGCACTTGAACTTCTCTGAACCAGGTCATTGGCAAACTCTGCTGCTTGGTTGATCTGTTTCGCTAACATCTCAACTTGTTTCTTAAGGGCATCTAATTTCTCCATTCTCGACACGCGTGTGTTCTCGAGGGTAGTAATTGCCTCGCGCTCGCGTTCGTGAATCGCGGCGATAATTTGTTCGGCTGCTTGAGACACTTGGCGTTTAGCAGCTGTGATGTTGGTTTTAAGATTCGCAGCCGTTTCCTCAAACTGGCGAATTACATCTCTGCAAACTTTGTTCTTTTGTTTCATCAATTCGACTCCTGCCAAAATGTTGTCTCTTTCGCTATCTGCAACCTTTTCAAGCGGCTCAATTTCATGATTTTTGTGATCCGTGACGATGCAAATTTGACAAATGCACGTTTGACAGGCACGACAGTAAAATCTCGTTACTTCTCTCTCGTGGTACTTCTCTGCACAAAATGCTTTTCGCTTTAACAAGGCTTCGTAATCTTCGGCTTGAAACTGTTTGACTGGCGTCACCTTGTGTCCTTGGAACGCAGCGGTTTTAAACACCTCGTGGGCGTTCAAACAGTCACTACACAGCAACTTCTCGCAGTCAAAGCAATAACTAATTTCTGCGCTCTTTTTCTTGCAAAATCCACAGCTGATCTCACTTCCATCGCCACTTTGTCGAACAGCGAGAAGGCTGAGTAAGCTATTGTGATGAAAACTGGTCGGCAATTGATCGAATCGGTTTCCTTCGGGGATGTCAATTTGTGCCTGGCACTCGGGGCAGCGAAACTGACCTTCTCTCTGACTCAGAAGCGCGTGTTTCTTCAAACATTCGTAGCAGAACGTGTGAAGACACGCTATGGTCTTCGGCTCGGTGAAAGTATCCAAGCAAATCGAACATTCAACATGCCTTTTGAGGTTTTTCAACAGAGACTCCATCGCAGAATGCAGCGCAGCCGGATTTAAAGCTGAATTTGTGAGACCATAGTTAATAAAGCGAAATGGTTATGAATCCTGAGAAATGTCTTTGTTTGATGTTTTTGTTATCGCTTTCGGCCTTGACCGTGCACAACACAATAGATGTTGAACTTTTGTTCGAGCAACTGACCAATAGAAATGTTACCATTAAGTTATTCAGTAATAGCGTGTGATTTAAAAACAAAAGAAGTGCTTGCTATGCAATGTCTTTGAACGCATAAAATGTAATTAAGTTGGCTGCCAGTCAGACATCACACAGAATGTAATGGAATTATGGCTCCAGCAATTCCAAACCGCTCATCTCCCGCCCGGGCATTTTATAACTCTTCCCTCTCAAGGGTGGGGCATTTGCTAAAACAGGTCCGCTCGGGGGTGGGGCATTGTCAAAGCAACGGATTGTAAAAGCGGTACCTGCTTCGTTATTTATTTTTAATTTTCTGATTGCCCCCAATTTAAAAATATAAAAACTGAGTTGATAAACGCGCATTCGGGTCCTGCACTTTTCAAATGAACCGGAGCAACAGACAGAACGCATTTACTTTCCATTCCAGCTTACATTTTTAACTGATAAGTTTCACACAATTTTCAAAACAGGCCGGCTAGTTTCGTACCTTTCTAGTGCCACAGAAGATAGTATCACGGCAAATTTTTATGATGTTGACGTCTTTTTTGCCAACATTCGTGGCCGTGGCGTCTTTCCATCAGGATATATCGCAACAGAAGAATCGGCTACCGTATTTTAAAATTCAATCGGCACCTTAACTTGAAAATTTCAAAAAATCAAAATTCATTGGAATAAATGAGCATGAGCCAAATAAAAACGAGAATCGTCAAGAAATTATTGGAGTCAAACGTTTTGTGAAAACATAACGTAAATATTTTAAAACGAATGAAGGAACGGATATACTGAGGTAAAACGAACGAATTCCTAGCACGAATTAAGATCCACTTCTTTCATTTGTGAATAATTAAAGACAAACGCCCGGGGGGGGGGGGGGGGGGGGGGGGGGGGGATGAGGGGGCTTGGAATTGACGGAGCCATTATATTGCCGACATTGTGTATTTATCATACGTATCTGGCAAAGAAAGAAAGGTAGTCAATTTTAAGCTTGGTCGTAAAATAAGAAGATGTAATGTTCACATGGGGAGATTTTCACGCTCGCGTGATCCCCCTCTCGACTATCTATGAAATAGTTTCTTTTCGCGGTTTTGCTCCTCGTTTTCTTGGCTCTAGTAGGTGCCGCAGCAACTTGATTTGTTCTCAAGCGAATAATCCCGCAAGCTAAGCAGGTTTATTTTAAGTTTAAGCCCACTCATTTCGTTGTGGTCTCGGTAGTAAATCCATCATGGCATGGACCTTTATACCTGGTAATCTATGGTCATTCTGAAAAGCCTTGTGGCGGATTCGATTTCAGTCCCAGGGGAGTGCGGGGCTGATTATGTACTTATTGACTCTCGGTCATGGCGCACGGACCTCGCTGCGCTCGGTCCGCACGCCATGACCTCGAGCCAAATATTTTCCCATCCGGCCCGACCTAACTTAGTCAATAAGTATTTTATCATATGACCAATTTGGAGACAAAATTACTTGAAAGTTTAACGCGCGAGGCCGTCCGAACGGCTTTTTCCGGCCCCGCTCGCGCAAATGCGCACGGCCCTCATACGGGACTTTCATCAATGGTTTTGCAAAGAAAAGGTTCGCAGGGCCATACGGGTCGTATGATAATGTATTTTACCTCATTAGTATTCTTTATATAAAGAATACTAATAAGGATTAAAGACAATAGGTTTCTTTTCCTTAGTAGTATTCTTTATATAAAGAATTACTCAGTTGGTAGTAATTATTCAGAATTCTTAGTACAACAAATGGTGACTTTAATATTTTCGTTTAGTACTGTTTTACGATATGTAGCCTTTTGCCTTTCTATATGGAATTTTCTCCAACAAAATTAGCAACCAACAAGTTTAGCAAGTAAGCCGTTAATTGAATGAAGCAAGTGGTTCAGAGATGCAAGCTGCTTATTTCTACTCGTTCGCTGCCACTGAATAAAAATTAACTCCAAATCTGGGGTTAAAATAACTCCAACCGCTATGAAGTTAATTTAAGTCTACTATACAGGCCCCGGTTGTTCGAAAGGTGGATAGCGCTATTCATCGGATAAATCACTATCCAGTGGGTAATTATTAACAAATTCCATTGTGTTATCCACTGGATAGTGATTTATCCGGTGGATAGTGATTTATCCGGTGGATAGTGATTTATCCGGTGGATAGAGATTTATCCACTGGATAGTGATTTATCCGGTGGATAGTGATTTATCCACTGGATAGTGATTTATCCGGTGGATAGCGCTATCCACCTTTTGAACAACCGGGCCCTGCAAGATAAATACTTTTTGAGGTAAAAATAACTCTACTTTGGAGTTGAAATAACTAGGAAAAAAATCAACTCCAGTGTAAGGATCTTGTTACTGCTATGCCTCTTGAAACAACCCTCTTAAAGGCTCAGTTGCTACCCTTTTCCATTGTATGCTTCACAAACAATTCTGAAGGTCCATTAGTCACTTTTGCACCAAGAGAAAGTGGTGGGAACGATTTTTCGTGCTGCACAGGTGTAAAATATACCATAAACATCTTTCAACTTTTGGATAGATGATCGAGAACAAAATGTTATGACTCGCACAAAAACAGCTTGCACCAAGAAGTCCATTTTGTTAGTAACATTTTAATTAATTAATTAATTTATTACATTTCAATAAATTGCAAATGTAAAATGAAAAAATGTAAAATGTTAATTTAACAAATTGAAAAATTGAAAATTCAAACCGGCAACTAAAATGATCATAGCATAATGGTGATGGCCATCAACCTACAACAAGCTTAGCACTAGTTTTGAAAACGACCACTAAAATTAATGTCTTGTAGTGAAAAAAAAAACTCACCAGGGAGTCCATTTTTTATCCAAAAATTTATAAGATACTTTTAATACATGGTATTCATGCATCGAAATCAAAGCAGTAACTTCACTGATTGTAGCTCAACAAAAAGTCTCACGCAACACATCAAGAGGGAGAACATTTAACTGCAATATGTTGACAATTTAAAAAAAAAATCAATTGAGGTTACTGTCTGGCTGCCTTATGTGTGTTTCAAAACCCACTGTTACTCCAGTATCGCGATTATCAATGTGTCTCATAAGAAGCTCCTGACTACTTAATACCTCTTGACAAAATCAACAGATGAATGGGTCAACTGGTTTGCAGTGTGTCAGCTGTGGAAGAGCGGTGTTGGTGTGTCAGCTGATGCAAATTAATTAGGGCATGAATAGAAAAACTTTGGGAATTTTTGCTTGTAAAGAAATAGCTCAACATTTTGCCTTTAAAAACACAGTATTTTGCCAAGATGTAATGTTTATATTGACTGTATTTGCGAATTGTTATCTTGTGCTCGTCTGTGGCTGCTTATTCACCAGGAGATTACTTTTACACAACAATACCAAACAAAGCAAACTTATGGCAATGGATAACAAATAAAAATGTGTGCACAACATGCACGCATTTAGACGTGTCAGGACAATTGCGGATATACATTAAACGTGCGCATGGTTTGCGTCTGCTTGGTTCGCTTATTTCTGAGCTGCACTGTACAAGGTCTCTCTTTTGTGTGAATCTGTTCATGAACCTTGCAAGCTGATGAGTTGCTAAAGCACTGATCACAATGCTTGCATTCATGAGGTTTCTCTCCTGTGTGAATTCGCTCATGTCTTTTGCAACATGATGACAAGCGAAAGCGGGGTCTTTCTGCATGTACCGGTACCCATGAACCACTCATTGTCTTCTATTGTTTGTGAGGTATTGCATTTTTGGTCTTGTTTTGCATTTGTATTATTGTCGTTCTTTGTTTCTTTTGTTTTACGTAATATGTGACCGGTACATGCAGAATCTACCTGAAAGCGCTTATCACAATACTGGCATTCATGAGGTTTCATTCCTGTGTGAATCCGTTCGTGGATCTTGCAAGCTGAAAAGTTGCTAAAGCACCAATCACAATGTTTGCATTTGAGGTTTCTCTCCTGTGTGAATTTGCGTGTCTTTTGCATTCCGGCGACGTGCGAAATAACTTATCACAATGCTGGCACTTAAATGGTTTTACTCCCGTGTGTTTTCGTTCGTGTGCCCTGCAAGCTGATGAGTCACTAAAGCACTGATCACAATGCTTGCATTTATGAGGTTTCTCTCCTGTGTGAATTCGCTCATGTCTCTTGCAACATGATGACAAGCGAAAGCGCTTATCACAATACTGGCATTTATGATGTTTCTCTCCTGTGTGAATCTGTTCGTGGATCTTGCAAGCTGATAAGTTGCTAAAGCACCAATCACAATGTTTGCATTTATGAGGTTTCTCTCCTGTGTGAATTCGCTCGTGTCTTTTGCATTCCGGCGAGGTGCGAAATAACTTATCACAATGATTGCACTTAAATGGTTTTACTCCTGTGTGAATCCGTTCATGGACCTTCCACTGTGATGACCACGTAAAACATTTATTACAATACTGGCATTTATGAGGCCTCTCTCCTGTGTGAATTCGCTCGTGTTTCTTGCAATATGCCGATGAGCGAAAGCACTTATCACAATAACTGCATTTATGAGGTTTCTCTCCTGTGTGAATTCGCTCGTGTATACTGCAAGCTGATGGAGTTCTTAAGCACTTATCACAATACCTGCACTTATGAAGTTTCATTCCTGTGTGAATCAGTTTGTGCTGTTTGTGTACGTTGCGCTTTGATGCCCGACTAAAGGACTCATCACAATGCTTATGGTTATGTGGTTTCACTTCCATGTGAATTCGCTCGTGGACCTTGCAAGCTGATGAGTTGCCAAAGCACTGATCACAATGCTTGCATTTATGAGGATTCTCTCTTGTGTGAATTCGCTCATGTCTCTTGTAACATGACGACAAGCGAAAGCGCTTATCACAATACTGGCATTTATGAGGTTTCTCTCCTGTGTGAATCTGTTCATGGATCTTGCAAGCTGATAATTGGCTAAAGCACCGATCACAATGTTTGCATTTATGAGGTTTCTCTCCTGTGTGAATTCGCTCGTGTCTTTTGCATTCCGGTGATGTGCGAAATAACTTATCACAATGATTGCACTTAAACGGTTTTACTCCTGTGTGAATCCGTTCATGGACCTTCCACTGTGATGACCACGTAAAACATTTATTACAATACTGGCATTTATGAGGCCTCTCTCCTGTGTGAATTCGCTCGTGTATCTTGCAATATGCCGATGAGTGAAAGCACTGATCACAATACCTGCATTTATAAGGTTTCTCTCCTGTGTGAATTCGCTCATGTATACTGCAAGCTGATGGAGTTCTCAAGCACTTATCACAATACCTGCACTTATGAAGTTTCATTCCTGTGCGAATCCGTTTGTGCTGTTTGTGTACGTTGCGCTTTGATGCCCGACTAAAGGACTCATCACAATGCTTATGGTTATGTGGTTTCACTTCCATGTGAATTCGCTCGTGGACCTTGCAAGCTGATGAGTTGCTAAAGCACTGATCACAATGCTTGCATTTATGAGGATTCTCTCTTGTGTGAATTCGCTCGTGTCTCTTGCGACTTGATGACAAGCTAAAGCACTTATCGCAATACTGGCATTTATGAGGTTTCTCTCCTGTGTGAATCTGTTCATGGATTTTGCAAGCTGATAATTGGCTAAAGCACCGATCACAATGTTTGCATTTATGAGGTTTCTCTCCTGTGTGAATTCGCTCGTGTCTTTTGCATTCCGGCGACGTGCGAAATAACTTATCACAATGCTTGCATTGAAATGGTTTCACTCCTGTGTGAATCCGTTCATGGACCCTCCATTGTGATGACCACGTAAAACATTTATTACAATACTGGCATTTATGACGCCTCTCTCCTGTGTGAATTTGCTCGTGTTTCTTGCAATATGCCGATGAGCGAAAGCACTTATCACAATACCTGCATTTATGAGGTTTCTCTCCTGTGTGAATTCGCTCGTGTATACTGCAAGCTGATGGAGTTCTGAAGCACTTATCACAATATCTGCACTTATGAAGTTTCACTCCTGTGCGAATCCCTTTGCGCCGTTTACGTACCTCGCACTTCGATGACTGACTAAAAGACTCATCACAATGCTTATGCTTATGTGGTTTCACTTCCATGTCAGAATTCGTTTGTGAACCTTGCAAGCTGATGGACATCTGATGCATTAAATCACAATACCTGAATGAACTTACACTCCTGTGTGAATCCGTTTCTGTACAAAAAAAAGTAACATTCAGGTTATACATTTTAACTGGAAGTAATGATGCATTAGGAAGTACAGGCAATATTTCCTCTTTTTTTCCTTTTCTTTGAGTGTGTTTTTTAATCTTTGTTATGAAAGGTTTAGATACTGTATCTGCTAGCATGACTGCAGAAATGAAATCTGGGTATGAGGATGAGAGGGTTGGGTTTTCTAATTTCCACTAGAACGTAAAGCTCCTGACGCTTCTCACTTCGACTCTGCATTTGATTACATCACTAGTGTGAACCAGCCCTTAAAATCTGGAAGAAGTTTTAGTACCAGATGCCAAAGAGAGGCCACACTGATATTTCATCACAGGACTCAACTTTGTTTTTGGGTTGTTAGGCATTTGAAATAGCACATGCACATTTTTAAAAGTTGCAGTCATTTTCACTGATGAAGAGGCCACAGCCTTGAAACGTCCAAAATACAAACTTTTGGTGCCACAGGTTTTTAAATCTTTGTTACAGCTGTAAGTAACTTGTCTGTAACCGATGACGTCAACATAGTTGCCCTTGACAACAACATTTGCTCGTGCCCTGAATGAATGAAAATGAATGAATGATTCCTTTATTAAAATCAATACTTGCAATCCGTACTTGCAATCAATACTTGCAATCCCTGCTCAACTGATAATCGTAGTAAAGATGATTTATGCAACGAACAACTGATTCTTGAAACATGTTGAAAAAGCATGCCCAGCATGCTTTTTTAAGAAGTGCATTGTAATATGTCAGCAGTTTTTGCGCTATGAAAGGGTGGTATGGTTCAACAGCGGTTGACCTAAAAAGTGCAGGATGAGTAGGATATTCCCAAAAATCTCGATTGCGATGAGATTAGGACTTGGGCTCCTTAGTCGCATACAATAATTAATTAAGTTATCAGAAACAATCAGGAACCATTCTTTTCGGCTTCAAGTAAAAATATGCGGTGCTTTGAGATATTTGCTAAGGGAAGACCATTAAGAAAATTAATGTATCAATAGGTGATTAAGAACCTTTAGTATACACTGGTGGCATTGTTGGCGTGCGGCTCTGATTGGCTACTGAAACTTTGGATGGCAAGGGCTATTTATGTACCTGCAAGCTATTTGCGTGGGATAATAACCATTGACAGGAATAAATGAGTTAAAAATTATCATTTTTGTGCTATATTATCTCACTGCTTTAGTAAATACTAAAACAACTATTCACCTCGGTGTCGGTGGCCAGTGGTGGATATTTACATGAACCTCGCCATGAATAGCCACCACTAGCCACCTCCACGGTCAAGCCCAAATCATACCATCCAGAAGGACGTCGCACACCATATTCAGACATAACAGAGTAAATGGTTAGCTTTCAGTTGAGGTTAGGGGTAGCAATTTATATAGTTAAATTTAGGACTAAGCAACCCAAGAAGCTAGGTGGTACAGTGGTATGGCAGGCTATGTAAGCCTAAGCCTACCTGAGGTCACAGGTTCAATCCTGAGTGGGGATTTTAGATTTTCTTTTTTACATTTAAAAATTTATTGAAAATAAAATTCCAAGTGTCGACATTACGTTATATAAGTCTCATTAAGGTGTCCAACTTCCTTCTGGACAGTATGATTTAGGCACAACCCACCTCCACTTTGGTCAGTAGTTGTTAATTAATATGTAGTTGGCACGTGAAGGTAAGGATTTTGCAGTTCTTTGAGTGCTTTCAATTGTCAGAATAATGAGTCTGATTAACCCTTTAACTGGCAATCGTACATATTCGTACGAAAATCACTAGTAGTGATTTAAAAATCTGCAGCTTTCACATATCTACACAAATGATAGTAATGATCCCTTGTTAGGGCAAAGCGATAAGTTTCATACAGTGCAGCTTGAACAACCAACTACAGTACCGCTCAAAAGTAAGTTACCACCATCTCGAATCTTGTCTCGCAAGACGCGATTCTCATATCGAGAGACGAGACACTCGTCTCGCGAGAAGCTTTTAAAACTGTAAGTTTCACTGCCTTAACTTCTCGTGAGATTTTAACAGCGTATTGTAAAACATACACTGTAGCAACAATACACGAGCATGAATGCGACGAAACTCCGCTTTGACTATGCTTCGCTTGTCTACAACTATGGATTTCCGCTGCATATGGTTGTTCATTCGGCAGCAAATCCAGAAATGCCTGTTTTTTACTTCCCAGGAAAACAACAAAAACTGCACACCTTTGCATCTATTTTTTTTAAATGAAAAAGCAACTTTAAATCCAAAAGTGTACATTTGCAGCAAACTTTGAACATACACTGTATTCCTCTGCATTCACTTATAAAAATTTTCCTCGATATTTCAGCAGACCGAGCAATGATCATTCAGTCAGAGCTATTCTTGCAAACTTATAATATCCTCATGCACGACTAAAAGGAATTCTGGGTAATACAACCATAGAAGTGGCATGCAAGTCTACCTAATTCTGTTTGATATTATTTTTATAAGTGTTGAGCCACCCAGACCTACTGGTAAAATATTGCACCGATTGCAATCTTTTGAAGTCAAAAGTCGTCCAAATTGCCTTGGTAGGTCTCGAAATCCAACCACAGAAGGGCCAGAGAGACAACTTCACTCATGGACCGCCATGTTTTGCTACAAATACTTATGGCATTCCAGTCATCAAATCATCTCTTACCTCTGTTTTTTTTTTCAGACATTTGTCTCTGCCCACCATCCCAGCTTAATGATGCCAGCGTGGGTGTTTCTGCAGTGCAAAATGACTCGAAAAAGCACTTACATGCATAAACCAAATTCTTACCAGATTCAAGACGTCTGTGTGATCGCTAATCAAGCGAGCAATGGCTGAATACTGACATCACAATAAAAACTTGAGCCCATGTTGATTTGAAACAGCGTATATTTTTATGTGAGCTATTTATATGCAGTCACGAAATTCTACACATGTACAGATTGCCTAGCCCCACAAAACTGCTTCAGGAACCAGAAGAGAAATTAATTTACCAGTTAAAGGGTTAACGTATATGTTGTGGTTCAAATTTTTCCTTGGTTTGAAATTTTTCAAACCAGTTCAATTTTATTTTGCCTTTGTCTCAGATTCATTACCATATTCTGAGACAAAGGAAAACAAAAATCAAACTGGTTTAAAAATTTTCAAACCAAAGAAAAATTTGAACCACAACATATACAACAACAACAATTTATTTTTACGTATACCGTGTTTCAGACAGTATAAAGTCTGGAATGGATAAAAACACATACATGTTGTATACATGGTCGAAAGTCCAAATTTTGTAGTGAAACAAAAGTCATTGATTTGATGTTTATTTTCCAGCCTGTGGGAATGGGCCCTTCTGTTGGTTAGATTTTTATAGCCTCAAGAACTGTACGTCACAAATGTGAGTAATATTAGCAAAGTAATGTGCATTCCAAGAAGGAAAAACATTACTATAACTAATTAGGTTGCACATTTGAGGTAAAACTGTAGAAACAGGTGGCAGTCAGTTTGAGGAGGGGAGAGACAAATAGTCAAATTTTCTAGAGGTACTTCCTGTAGCCTTTACTCTATGGAGGCCCGTTCTGGTCAAATTGACATATTTTGTTTTTACTTGTCATTGAATTTTTTTTCATCGCCTGTAATAAATTAGTCCATAATAATTATGGACTAATTTATTACAGGCACTGTTCAAGTAATTTAACCATCAATTAATTTTTTGTATGTCGGAATTATTTTTTCTGAGAGGAAATTAATTTTATGTACCTTTTATTTCTTTTTCTATGGTAACATTTATTTTAACTCAAATTAATTTGATCTTCTCTCTAATTATTCCTTCTAAAAAGGGAAATAATGTTTGTGGAACGACAGAATTATTTTATTCTAGGAATTATTTTTGTGTTTTTTTGTTCCATAAGCCTTTGTGGCAGTGTTCTTGCCATGTGCTTCTGAAACAAACATGGCGTCCTCTGAGAGAGATTCATTCTGTTCGATCCATTCAGTCTATTGCAGAAACTGCCATCCATCGCATCAATCAGCTTGTTTCGCTAGTGGAGCACAGAGGCTCAGCAGCAACTGTTGAGAACGATTCGTTAAATAATCAGAGACTGTCAGCTGCAACTGGAAGTCTTAGTCAGACAAGTACGTCTTCAAACGAGCAGAGATCGAGTGGCACAAGTATTTGCCACAAAGGCTTATGGAACCAAAAAAACGCAGAAATAATTGCCCAATTTCGATATATTAAAATTCAACTTAAAACAACTCTCTACGCTTTCAAGAAGGAGAGGAGCCAGCAGGGGCCCTGTCACAGGAAGGTTCAATAGATCTTTTACATGTACTTCATGACCTTATACTGCAAGGCGCCCTGCTGGTCGATCACTAACAAGTTAAATAGTGTCAAAAGACGTTGTTGTATTGGAATCCAGGAAAGAAAAAATACCAAGCAAATCAGAAAAGCGCGAATTGGAACGATCGCAGCAAATAGACCTTTTTAGCTTGTATGTTTTGTTTTTCCAATGTAGGTCATGTGATGTTCTCAAGGGAATTTGCCCTTTGTCTTTTCATAAATTATGCATTCATATGCACAAGAAGAAAACAAAATTTAAAAGAAACAGTTCTCTAGGGTAACATCACATGATCTACATTGGGAAAACAAAACATACAAGCTAAAGAGGTCTATTATATCAGGCTGCACAGCAAACTATCTTCTTTGCTTACAGGTGAAATGGAGGGAATGTATTTTGAAATTGTTAAGAGCAGTAGTGGTACTTTGTTGCGACCAAATCTTCCAGCAGGAAAGGACATTGATTCCAAACTTCTGCTTAAATCTATTGCTCCATCTGGGTGTGTATATTTAAGACTATTAGAGGAGCTGCCTGTATCCATGATGGATCCCAGTGATAAAGAACTACAAGTTTCTCCTTTTGCTTTTGAAGAAGGAAAATCTGAAATAATGCACAAAAGTGATGGCAATGGCGGAGAAGACTTATGTGGGTGCTGAATTGTCCCAACATTATGTCAGACACCAGGAATCACTTCAGATCAGAAAAGGGGCAGCGTTGTGAGTTGTGGGCCATTACCCATCCCGTGCCGTTGTCGAAATGCCCGATATCTGAAGTGCTTCGTTTTCGCCATTGATATCCCGACATGCTTTGCGACAGTGGCAGATAGGTCGGCTTTGCGTGGTCGCGCGGGAGATTGAAATACAGCGTTGGGCAGCTCAAAGTGAGTTCTTGCGGCCGGGTGAAATTCAGCAAGGCGGGCAAAGACTATGAGCTGGCAGCGGAGGACTGGGAGTGCTTCCTAAAGGAGGTCCGTAACGATAAGGGAGATGGCGCGAATCTAAGTGGCTGACTATCGGTGATAAAAATGAAGCCATTTTGAGGGAATGAACTTCGGGATTTATTTTTCTTGAGCGGGATTCAGTGGTACGGGCCCAAACTTGGCCATCTGAAGTGAAAAATCAGCGTAAAATCGAGAAATTCAGGTAAACCTTGGGATTCATTTTTTCGAGCGGGATTCAGCGGGAGACATGGAGATTTTTTTTTTGCATACGTTAATTCTCGAAAATGACGGAAAAAACAACAGAAAAAATCTTAACAATGTTTTGCAACTAATTTGTAGTTCACATGCCAAAAATTGACAAATCTGAGCGAGAGAAAAAAAAACGACCTCAAAAGCAACATAGGCTGGATATGCCCCGAGCCCTTCAAATGTAAAAATAATATTATGAATATACAAAAAATTAATTACAGGCACTGAAAAAAAGTAACCAGAACGGGCCTCCATATTACTTTGCTATGGTTTATTATTTCGCTAAATATAATCCAAAAATTTTACCCAAATAAAAAAAAAAAGGATTCATAAGTTATGATTGTGAGTACATGTAGTTGTGAATTTATATAAAATAATAGTGTAAATATTCAGCTCTTTGGGCTGCAAGGCTGTTCTTAAAGGGACTCCTTCAACCACTGTCCTTTGCGGGCGTCTATTATTGTTTTACTTTCTTTAGTTGAAATTTCACAACCAAAATGGACAATAAAATCAAATTATGAAAACTGAAACAACTTTAAATAGATAACTTACATGTATACAGCCAGCCTTAAAGATTGCAAAGATGGATCGGATGAACAAAGACACTCGCAAGTTTAGCAATATCTGTATTACAGAAAATGTCGCAAAGCACACTGGTTAAGGGTGTCCCTTTAATAAACATTTTTTTATCTTGTTATAAACACAAAGCATTCATTTCACAAATATTTTGTACTAGTTTTCGCTTGGCGCACAAGCAGAAGTTCAAGAGACCATGTAACTGACAAGCACGAGGACAATAATGTTTTGATTGTTGTGTTGTTATTGCATCAGATCATTGTTATGGCAACACTGATGTCAATCAAATCAGTCATTTCAATCAATCAGCCACATTATGTAAACAAATTTGTAAGTTCTGTTGGCACGAAATATTATGAATAGTCTTCTTCAGAATTAAACACTTTTGTTATGTGAATCAAGGAAGTGTTATTTTTAAAGATTTCAGCCACACGTAAATTATGTCACCTTGTAGGGTAAAAGTAACTTGATCCCGCCGCTTGTTCAAAACGTAACACTTATATCTCTGGTTCTATATGACGCAAGAAGATGTTCTTTCGATGAAGATTAGTCCAACTTGCTGTGGTATTTATTTGGACGGACCAACTATTTTAGGATTATTTTTGGCGAGTGTAAGCACTTAAACATACGGGAACAGTATAGCGTTAACAGGGCTCGAAATTGTGACTAACTAGTCGCCAATGCGACCAAAAATTGAGTGCTGGCGACTAGATTTTCGGAACTGGTCGCCAGCTTGCGACTCACATTTTGTCCGATTACTACAAAAAAACTTCTGCACTAAAATAAATCTTTTAGTTTATACACCGGCGTATAAGCCGCACTTTTTTGCCCAAAATTTTTGCTCAAAATCGGGGGTGCGGTTTATCTGCGGTATTAACATCCGCTGAGTTCTGCAAATCATAGTTTATCAATCGTACTTTCCAGTGATATAAGTTGACCAGACTTTGAGAGCCTTTATTTGAGGTGTATAACGTGGAGCAAAACTTATTTAACTTAAGATGACGTAGAAAAGTTAGTCTTGTTTGTCAGAGCTGCCAGAGCGCATCTGAGGCCAAAAATCAAATTGAGCAAAAAGGTCCGCATCGAACACGCAACACACTATTCTAAAGGTTTTTTATGCATTTTGCGACTAGTGGGAGTCGTGATTGGCTTGTCTCTTTTATACTTCTTTAGGTAACGCTATTGAATGTCACGTTGTTGCGAAATATGATATCGTTACAATCATTCGCCCGCGTTGTACATTTTCGATCAGGTTCTGTCCATGAATTGGAGGAGTTTGAGTGGATTAAACACAGTTTGACCAGAACTTCTTTGTTCATATCATATGCATGAATATGGCTCGCATGAATCGCATGACTCGCTGGCTCGCAGAATGTCCGGCCCCATACCAAATAAACGAGCTGGCTCGTTTGCTCTTTAAATGAGAGACTGGCTTGACGAGCATATCAATTGTTTCTCGTTCTTTTATCCACTGCCGAGCCGAACGAGCCACCAAATATAAATACATAGACCCAACATTATATCAATTTTTTTTCGTTCTTTAGTCCACTGCCGAGCCAAACGAGCCATCAAATATAAATACATAGACCCAACACTATATCAATTATTTCTCGTTCTTTTAAACTCCACTGCCGAGCCAAACGAGCCAGCTGCTTGTTTGGTATGTGGTAAAAAGTGGCCCTGCATTCTGTAGTTGAAAACTTTCCCTCCCTTTATGCTGCTAGCGTACTTATAAGAAATATGTCTTACCTTTCGAGACGAAATCCTCAAAAGCGACCACGACTTCAAACGAATAGGAACAAACACAGGATCACAATGAACGCCACTCTAGAACGCCATAACAATCCAATTGGAGCGGAAAAAAGCCAAAATGAATTGTGGGATACCACGACG
Source organism: Dendrophyllia cribrosa (assembly GCA_024195265.1). Classification (NCBI taxonomy): domain Eukaryota; kingdom Metazoa; phylum Cnidaria; class Anthozoa; order Scleractinia; family Dendrophylliidae; genus Dendrophyllia; species Dendrophyllia cribrosa. The sequence goes on from JAJLRJ010000008.1 coordinate 42,149,098, forward strand.
ATTGAGACCACAGGCATACCATCCTGATTTCTGTTTCCTGCATGTAATGCATCACATTGACACACTGCCCAAATATGGTAAAAAAAGTTATCGATATACGCTATGTCTACATGACGTATATCCAACGATGGCGGTAAATTTCGCATATTGACAAGAGAATGCAAAAATGACGGACCGGCCTCGATATTTTTTCTTCAAACTGTGCTTTGTTATCAATGTGTTGAATTATAAAACTATTATAGCGCTCAAGCTTGCGCGATATCGCCTAATTTTAGCCGACTCGGCCTACGGCCTCGTCGGCTAAGAATTTGGCGATATCACGCGCGCTTTCTCGCTATAATAGTTAATTTGACTCGTCGCCAGTTGTCTCTCAATTTTCGAGAGAAGCGCGGCCGAGGAATGTCTAATACTCCTTTGTCTATAACTCTTAAACGAAATGCTCTTGCGCTTCAAAATTTGGCCCAGATGTGTATTTTTAAACTCTCTACAATGCTATAAACGTTTTAGAAACGAAATCTGCTTTTTAATGCTTATGAATTTTGATATGGCTTAAGTACAAACCAAGAATAGTTACAAAGGAATGCAATCAACCCCTTTGTCATTTCTGACTGTAATATCAATACCAGAGGCATCGTGTAAAATGTTGCTCAAATTTGATTGATAAGCAGAAAAACTTACTGCAACAAATTTCCGTTCCATTTGTAGTAATAGTAAAACAACAAAATATCGTCCAAAAAAACGAGGGTTGTTACCTACCCATTTCCTGCAAATGTTCTGAATGTATACATATGATCCAAGTACAAACATTGTGACGCACTGTAAATAAAACACTTTCAGTCACTCAAAAGTGATTTAAATATCCAAGGAAGCCACAGTTTAACGTCATTTGTTTACTTCCAAAATCTAGGACATGACAGTTATCACATCCTTTTCCTGACTTCTGACTTCTTGAAAGCTTTTTATGAGTGAAATATGAAATGAATTCTGCCGGCAAGTCTTAACAGCTACGCGTTTTCGGTTTTACTTTCAGATAAAGCTTTCTTCAAGGGTGCGTGTTGTAGACGAGATTTCGACGCTTCGACAAGCAAAGTAAGTTATACCGGGGCTTTAATATTCCGGCTTTTGTAGTTAAATGTTCTCAGAATATTCTCACTCTATGGTATTTTAAAGTTGTTAGAGCTTCTGAAAAGCTTTTTATTGGACAGTTACTTAAATTAATATAAACTTTATCTCGCTCTAGAAGGTATTTAAACAAAGTCAGAAGTTGCAATAATAATGGCTGTTCAAATGTACTAAATTAATGCTGCATAGATCATTCTCCTTAAATAAACATAGGATAATATTATCAACCCAAAGCCACCGTACTTAGAAGCTTACCCGTTCACTTTTAGGACTTTTAGAGTCGATCATGCCATGTAATTTTAATCTTGAGTGAAATCCTCGGTGTGAACACCGCAGAGCAGTATTTGTGTTTGGTGCTGTTAATTTTTCATCATTTTATTAAGCGCCAAATTCAAATTTATAAAAAAGTTCATGGCAACATGCCATGGTACCATCTAGCTTCTCGGGTTGTTTAGGCCTAGATTTAACTATAAACTGCTAACCCCAACCTCAACTGAAAGCCAACCAGTTACTCCGTTATATATTCTCATTAAGGTGTCCGACCTCCTTCTGACTCAACCCATTATAAGAAGGTTACACGGTCGTTGCCGCCATTTTGAAAGTGAGGAAAAGACGGTATTTTTGGCAAACATTTTCAGAATATATTTTCCTTCGAGGTTTATTATATTAACTTCTTTGGCGTTTTTCTACACGCTTAGATGACTTTTATTTTGCAAGAGGTTACTTTTCACTTGATGTTAATTACTCTGACCAATCACAGCAGTCGTAAACAATCCAATGAATCAATCAGAGCTCGAAGCAATTACATGTCGGTGGCGCCAAGCGCGGGAAAACGCGTGCGAGCAAGTCACGATTGGTTTTGGTTTTACTTCTGATTGGTCGAGAAAGTGGCGCGAGATTTTTTAGCCAATCACAAAGCGTAGCAATGCAAAACCAAAGCAATTGTGTAATTACTTTCAATACTCAATTGAAAACTGCTCTATTCTGACCAATCACAGAACTCGCAGACAATCCGATGAACCAATCAGAACTCGAAGCAAATACATGCAGCAGGCACCAAGCGCGGGAAAACGCGTGCGAGCAAATCACGATTGGTTTTGTTTTTACTTCTGATTGGTTGAGAAAATGGCGCAAGATTTTTTAGCCAATTACAAAACGTAGCAATGCAAAACCAAAGCAATTACGAACTTACTTTCGACACTCAATTGAAAACTGCTCTATGACAAAGGTAGTTAGTTTTTAATTTGGGTCTGTTTTGACCGAAAAACGTCAAAATCTCCATGACGTATGCATAGCTCCTTTAAGATTGAATAATTGAAAGTGAAAGTTTGAATTTTGAAACGGCTGACACTTGAACAGAATTTAATTTGCGCTTGAGTTCTCTTAAAAAACGATGACGTGGCCTGGAGATTTAAAGCATGATGATGTGCATGTGACCACATAGAGGAGACTTATTTATGTTAAGGGTTTGGCTAAACTAGACAACATTGTTACCGAAGGAAATATTCCAAGTTTAGCCAAGCGAGAGATATATAGCTACATATCCTTCGGACGCAAATCTTACTTCCTGGAGGCAAGGAAATGTTTTTGCTTTTCAAAATCTGTTCTTGCTTTTCTGTTGCAAATTTTGCTTCCGTGTCATATCATCCCAGTTTAGCCACTTCAGCAGAAAAAATGTTTCCGCAAGCATGTTTCCTTGTTTAGCCAAGCCCTCAGAAGCAGTATTTGCTGTACCGCGCCGTTTACAACACTGCGTAACGAATGTATAATGATGATTAGTTGCTGAGCACTATAGATGTTTGAATTCCTAGTTTCAAAAAGCGTTTTATGCTAAAGGGACAAATCTCTTTAACTCTGGGGACGGCTTCTCAACCTGGGGAACCTCTTCTTTGCCTCCTGTCTGTTTCTGTTATTCCTTTACTTCGACCATTCCAGAATACATATTCAGTCTTCATATGACTTGCCCTGCAGTTGTCATGGATGCGCTAATTATAAATTACTAAAAGGTAAGACGTCGGAAGAAGGCCCAACCTCCAGATCATGTATTATATTGTCGTTGAAATTTATGACGGGTATTCGTTGACACGAGTGCTCTCTCTCAAAAGTGGTCGAAGGATAAGTGTTTCAACTTAATATTTCAGTTATTAATTCTATTCTATTTATATAATATTACGGGCCTTTAAGATCAGACTGTGGGTAAGTGGTGGAGTACAAGCACAGCTTTTCAAATCTTGTTCACATGTTTTAGATAATCACTTGTTTACACGAATCTCCTAGAGTCTCCTTCTTTACTGGTCAGAAACAGGACGGACAGAGAATTGTGTTGACGTTAAAGACTTGGAATTCGAAAGTAGTACTCGTTCTCAGTCTCGACTAGTACTTAAATCTGAAGATCCCTATTGTAAACAAAGATAATTCGAACCATTTTTAGCAAGTATTACGTCAAAAGCACGATGTCACGCGCACGGATTATCTGGTACATATTAGTTTTAAGTTGTTTAAACATATACACAGGCTTTGACCGCGGACTTTGCTCAAACCAACTCGAATAACTGTAAACATAGGACAGTGCAGTGCTTTCAGGGTAATTTTCATAAATTCGTGATCAACAGCTTAAAGGTAGGGTTTCTCTACTATAACTACAGACATTTCTAAAATGAAAATATCAATCGTCTTTTACTTTCAAAATATATTCAGTCTAGAAATAGTAGCTCGTCACATTATCTATATTGAAAGGTTAACGTTTATTTCCTTTAAATCAGTCTACACGCAGTTAAAATACTAGTACTTTGATAAAAGAACTTGGAAGTTAACTAAAAAAGTTTCCTCTGCACGTCTGTTAAAAAAGGAGAATTTAGTTTTATCGACTGAGTCGATAAGGTAAATTGACCACCGTAAAAAGATTCAAATAGCTGACGTTTCGAGCGCTAGCCCTTCGTCGGAGCGAATCGATTCGCTCCGACGAAGGGCTAGCGCTCGAAACGTCAGCTATTTGAATCTTTTTACGGTGGTCAATTTACCTTATCGACTCAGTCGATAAAACTAAATTCTCGTGTTTCATCCCCCCACCGACGCAGCACCACAGTTTCTCTAGAAACTAACCCCATTCATTTGTTAAAAAAGGAGTTTTTCAACGCCCAACGTGGGGCTCGAACCCACGACCCTGAGTTTAAGAGTCTCATGCTCTACCGACTGAGCTAGCCGGGCGCGCGCTGTGGATTACAACTTAGGGCCTGACAAGGAGACATTGTTACAGAAAGACTGTTTAAACTGGGGAACTCGTTTGCGAAGCGAAATTTCCGTCTGGGAAGCAAGATTGATTCATATATACATTTCTTTGTGTATGAAAAGCAAGACTTGCGCCCCCAACAAATGCTTCTCGTGCTGCTAAACTGGGAAATATTTCAGTGTCCACAACAATATATGTTTCCGCAACAATGTTTTCTAGCGGTTTAGCCAATATAATCCAAAGTGGGATCACTTACAACATATAAATGAAAGCTTTTCGCCAGTACCTACCGTTTTTCTTGAGGAATCGGTGAAAAAATCAGTTTAACATGCATTTTGTTAGTTTTTATTAATGTCATAAGATTACTTGCAAAAACAGAACTTGCATCCAATGAGATACCTTCTCATTTAGTATTGTTCTTGATTTTCCTCTCAATGGTATGTACATGTTCCTGATAGAAAATTCAAGGCTGAAGTCAATTGAATGCGGAAGAAGGCGGCATCTAGTTTGGTAAACTACACATATTAAAATACAAAGAGCATTCGTGGAACGCTTTTATCTCAAGGTAGTAGGTTGCAGTCACGCCAGAGTTTTTTTTCATTTCCATAACGAAATAACTTTGTTTTAAAAGTTTCCAGCTCCGAGAGCCTAATATGAAAAAGTTTTGCGACTTAAGGCCCGGACACACGGTGCAACTTTTTTTGCAACGTTGCGCGCAACAGTTGCAGAAGTAAAATCGAGTTCTTCTTTTGCGACGTTGTGCGCAACAAATTGCATCATGGGACACCCCCATTCTCACTCGTTGCGAGAAAAGACGCACCGTGTGTCCGGGCCATTATCCTTCAACAGCCTCTCCCAATAAACCTGCTCTTACAAGTATCACCGGTGCCCGGCTAGCTCAGTCGGTAGAGCATGAGACTCTTAATCTCAGGTTCGTGGGTTCGAGCCCCACGTTGGGCGCTATATATTTTACTAAAAAGATATTTTAACAATCCCATAATTAAACTATTTTTTGCCAATTATTGCTGCGCCTTTCAATAAAACACGAACTCTGAATTTCAAAACTCAACCAACAGTTTCGTTTTTCACTACTGCAATAATCATAGCGGACTTCAAAGAAACAATGATGCTTAACCCAACAGGGTCAAAGGTCATGTTTGTGGGTCGTGATGGGTGATCTAATGTTCATCGTCATAATTATGATTGACAGCAGTGCAAAACGTAAAAATAAGCTGGGGCTTTAACATCAGAGTTAGCGTGTTATTGAAAGACGCAGTAAATTGGACGAGTATGGGCCAATGAAATAACCAATAACACAAAACATCTAGTTAACAAAATACTTTTGCTCCACAGGTCTCGTTTTCCTTTGTTGGGCCATGAGTCTTAAACGAGTTCAGGATGTTTCTGTAGATGATATATACAAAAGGAAAAAGCCAAAAATACACTATGTAAGTTATTTGCAAGAATTGTGAAATGACAAAGTGTCAGGGTTGTTTTTTACCAAAATAATGGTTTCATTCACTGAGAAGAAGAGAAAAGAGATTTTCTGGGTCTTGAAGTTAGTATTAGTAAATACATCCCTTGTCCTTCTTTCTATTTTCCAGAATGAATGAACCCGTTATTTTGAAGGGAAAAAAAATCTGCTTTCGTGCACTTGAGCATGGTTGTATTCAACCATAGTTTCTGGGGGGGGGGGGAGGGGGGCGTGGTAAACGAACAAATAGTTTTAAAATGGTCTGAACAAGATATATATAAGAAGGCTATAGTAGAAACATATTCGTATCTTCTTCGGTAATCTTCGGTAATTTTCGGAAATTTTGCAAAATGACCGAATACGTTAAAATGACCTACGGATAAACATCGCAAAATTTCGGAAAATCTGCGGTAAATTGTCAGGAGTTGATCACAAAGTTTGAAACAGCATTGTAACAATATCCAAAATAAACTGAGATTTAAATCAAGATTCATGCTGTGAAACCAGTTGTCTAACTACTTCATGTAATCAATGATTAGGTGTACTTCATTCATGTTCAATGGCAAGATGGACCTATCACTCCAGTTTACAGAAGCTACAACACACTGCTTGAACTGCAGGTATTGACATTCTACGTTATCTCCAGTTTATGGGTGTTAAATTGAATTACATTGCATGGATTATCCTCAAACACTACTCTTTTTTAACACGCCGTGAGCCTAGCCTGTCCTTGCGAAATCATCAGCGCCCGGCTAGCTCAGTCGGTAGAGCATGAGACTCTTAATCTCAGGGTCGTGGGTTCGAGCCCCACGTTGGGCGCATCAATCTTGTTTTTTTTTTTTAAGTTCCGAAAAACAAACTAAAGCAAAGCAGATCAATAATTGCAAACACTGTTTTACAATTTTGAATTATTTTCCACCTGAGAGCTGACTTGTTTTTCGTTTGCACTCAGTTATCAGCATAATGATCATTTTCGACTGCACATCATTTTTTTTGCTCGATGGACTTTTTCAGAAGTAAAAGGTCTGGGATTTACATCGAATTGGGAATTTTATGCCTTCACAATACGGCAGGGGTAATTTGCCGAACGCCGAACGCCGAACATTGTTCTCACCCTTAACAGAAAATAAAAGCTAACAATTTGCATCAGTGCTTAGCCCTAAATACTGTAAATCAGTGCTACAGTATTTAGGGTTAAGCACTGATTCAAATTGGTTAGCATTTATTTACTGCTGTGAGTGAGAACAATGTTCGGCGTTCGCAATTCGGCGTTCGGTATTCGGCATATTACCCCTGCCGTTCACAATACTCCTTTTAACTCGGCTCGTAAATACGCGAAGCAATGAACGAGTTATAGCAGTGGGACTAAATTTCACTCGATCGGTCCATCGGCTGTTAACATTGAGCGTACGATACGTAATGGTCACCTGCCTTACCCATGGGGACGGAGTTGAAGGGAGGAGAGAGTGGATAGGTGGACGTAGGGGTCGGGGGGTCGGTGGAGCAAAAGGTCAAGGAGAGGGGAAGGTAAAAGGCGCGCAGAATCTTTTACTTCGAGCGTGTCGTATTCGGGAGTTACTTACAGAAGCTTTTTGTTCAACCAAGCCCGGCTAGCTCAGTCGGTAGAGCATGAGACTCTTAATCTCAGGGTCGTGGGTTCGAGCCCCACGTTGGGCGTCATAATTTTATTATTATTTTTTCGCGACGCAAACTTTCTCAAATGAGGTCACGTACTTATCATCCATTTACTTTCCAGGAAAGACTTTTAAAAATAAAAGACTTTCTTCAAAACCAGAAGGAAGAGGAAAGCTTCGCAACACTCCTAAAAGGTGACTTGAACCCGGTTTCATTGCTTGAGTAATCGCTGAGCGCTAGTTTCAAGCGCCCGTGGAGCGTGGAGTATTTTAAAATCACGCGTTGCAGTAGGAGAGTGAAGAACGCATGAAGGGAGCGGGACGCGCGAATGATAGTAGTAGCAATTGACTTTTTGCAATTGTTAGTTGTGGTGCAGGAAATGCTGCAAATTAAAATTATCAGTTCTTGCAGATTACTAACATATATTTCATTGTGCAGGGATGAGATTTTCGGATCGGTTTACAATCAGGAAACGAGCCAAAGCACTGAGGAGGATGCCGGCAGTGGAAGAGTTTCTTAAGGTAAGTTGTGTTTAAAACAAGGATCAAATGATAACCGACAGGCTTCTGTAACCGATGATTAAAAAATGAATGAAAATGAATGAATTACATGCCACGGCACGAAAACCGCTTTTTCAGTTAATTCAGCGTTAATTAAACACGGTTGTATCTTAAAGCTACATTTCCTGATTTTCCCTTCATGATGCACTCAAAATAATGATTTCAAGGGATAACTGTAGAGTATTATTGGGAGAGGGGGCCTGGGGAGGGGGGTGGGGGTGGGTCCGAATGTTCTAGGTCAGCGTAAACCAAACGCTCTGGTGCAGCCTCCGTTATCCTGACCAGTTAACAAGCACAGGGAAAGAAGCCCAACACCTGAGCCCAAGAGCTTGCTCGCAGGCAAGGACCAACTGATCCTCGTACTCAGGCTCTGGCGGCTAAGAGGACCAGGCGGCTCTGGGGACGAGAATGCCAATCGAACCTCTATTAACGGACACGGACACCTATCTATTACGGACTATTTTTTGTTCCCAGAGAGATCAAAATCCATGCATACAAACTCTGCGTATATAATACGAAAACTCGACTCTTCTTGTTCTTTGATAATTGCATTTAAGAGGTTCAACTGGACATTTGATACTTTTAATTTTTTTAGGGCGTGGTTCACCTTCCACCGCACATCTCTGAGTCCGATCCAGTGATCAACTTCTTCCATCCTCTACCTGAAGATCTCATTGAACTGGACTATGAACAGAAAGAGTAAGTCACGTGACATCCTGTAATCTCCTTCATAGTTTTGTCCAAGTGTTCTTACCATTTGTCAGAAATGGCCGGTCATACCGGAATGCACACCTTTTTGTTGAGTTATCCCTACAAGCCCATCACAATGATGCATGCTATCTACGAATTGACGGGTCTGGAGGGCCAGTTCGAAACAATAATGTTTCTCTTCAGTGTCAATTGAAAAAATGCATGGCTCATTTCAAAATGGATCCTTGGGTCGATTCCAAAATGGTTTTATGGGTCAACTTCAAAATAGCTTCAGTTCAATTCCAAAATGTGGTTGACTTGGAAACCAAAAAGCTGCCATCTTTGATTTGAAAGCCGGAAAGAATCTGGGCCCGAAGTATCGCAAAGGACTAAATAAATCCATCCCATCTACTGTGCAACTGGACTTAACTAATTACAGAACTTTTAATAACAATTTTGACAATCTAGACATTTTGTTAAAAGAGCTGACTTATAGTTTAATCAAGAATGTCTTTTATTTTTCAGAATATACCACAGCATTGAAAAATTGAGACATGGAACAAAATCCAAATGTAAGTCTCAAATAACGCGTGGTAAATTTTTAGGTGGCTGAGAACCCCTTTCCAATTAATTTTTTTAAACTTTGTATTTTAACATGCTAATTACAATTCGATGATAAATAATGGGGTCACCTAGCTGTTTTTTTTTTAGTTATAAGCCATTGAAGCTACAATTAAGGGTGTCTTTAACAGGTTATACTAGCTGTTAGTATGGTAACCTTTTACATCATAAAAGAGACTATAACTTATTTACCAATGACTGGGTATTTGTTTGATACCATTATTTTAGGATCAACTGATAACGAATTGTAATATAATTGAGCCATCAAAGTATAAGTGATGGAAAATGCTGGGAACTTTTGCCTGCCACCTTAAATTAAATTTGTGTGTGTAAAATTGACTTTATAATTATGAACCCTCTGTCTGTGGGATAGACATGAAGAAACAGCAACAGTATAAAAGGAGGGGGGTGGGGGAGGGGGAGGGAGTGAACATGTTATCGACCCATAGATCCGCGAATGTCACTACCTATGAAATAATATGCACTTATTGACTGAGTTAGGTCGGGCCGGACGGGAAAATATTTGGCTCGAGGTCATGGCGTACGGACCGAGCGCAGCGAGGTCCGTGCGCCATGACCGAGATAATATGACTAGAAAGTACAAGAATTGTCGTGCAGTGCGAGGTCGCTTGAACTCGAGCGGGGCCGGACGGCTTTTTCCGAACGTCCGGCTCACGTCAACCCGTCCGGCCCCGCTCACGTCACCTTGCGATTCTATTTTCTGTAGGATTGCGTGAGCGGGGTCGTACGGTCATATTATAAACATGTTTATAGCATATTTTACCGAATTAACCGCATTCGTTGAGGATTGTTGTTTGATGATGGTTTTGCGTTTAGATATTCATCACATCTCGGAGCCAATTTTAGTGGAACAATACGTAGTGGTCGCTGATTACGTCAAACGAGAAGACACTGACATCAGTCTAAAAGCTGGGAACGTGGTGGACGTAGTCGAGAAAAACGAACATGGTAAGAGACGAAAAGCATTTGGAACTACTATCGCTACATTGAAATGATATGAAGGAGACTTGGTACAGTGTAAACGAAAAATGTAATTTGTGATAATCTTGATTGGCATAAATTGATATTTTGCCGGCACGGTACAGAGAACCGGGTACTAGTGTAGTGCGCAGGGGCTCACGGTTCGTGAGTTTGAAAAGTGTCCATTGATAGATTTGTGTTCTTCTACGGCCAGCCTCGCCGCCCCTTGTACTTTTCAAACAAGTTAACTTTCGTCTTAGTTGTTTATTGTAATACCTTCAAACTTGTTATCGGCAGTTTTAGCCGCATATTTTAGTCATTCATTTCTTAGTTAAAAACACCTTAAAACCCTAAAGGTAGCACCACTGCATAGGTCGGGGGTACACGGTCCCTATTTTTTCCAACAGTTAGTTTTTTGGGGTTTACGTGTCCGGCTCTGGTGCGCTTAGAGTTATTGTTATATTATAGTTGTCAATAATAAAATGTATCGTGGGCCTGGCTGACCAACTTAGAGTTATTGTAACAGTATAGTATATTATAGTTATATTGTAATATTATAGTCCTTTGTCAATAATAAAATGTATCGTGGGCCTGGCTGACCAACGCCCCACGCCTCTTAGCCTTGTGTGTTTGTTCGAGTGTCTACTGGAGGCAAAATATAACTAATTAAAGTATTCTAAACAGAGCGGTTTTCAATTGAGTGAAAAGTAATTTCGCTATTACTTTGGTTTTGCATTCCTACGCTTTGTGTTTGGCTAAAAAATCTCGCGCCACGATTTAAACCAATCAGGCCCGGTTGTTCAAAAGGTGGATAACTCTATCCACCGGATAAATCACTATCCAGTGGATAACACTATTGGTTTTGCTAATGCTTATCCACTGGATAGTGATTTATCCGGTGGATAGCGCTATCCACCTTTTGAACAACCGGGAAAGTAAAACCAATTGTGATTTTACGACACTCAAGTGAAGACCGTTCCTTTTTTCTGATTACAAAATCACTGTAATTGGCTATATATTTGACTGAAAAAACTTTTAAAATGTTATTTTAAAGTGCCAAAGTATTTGAATAAGTTCCAAACGTTTCGGGCTTTGCCCTTCTTCAGTGGAAATATGTTTGTTGAGAAATACGCCACGACATCTAAAGTTTAAAATTATTGTCTCTTACATGCGCGCGCGCGACCTTCAGATGAAACGACTACAATTGAACACACAGCAAAGATGTGTCAGGTCTAAGGTCCCTCTCCTACGACTTTGGTGGAAAATTGTAAATAAGTCAGTTCGTAAAATCTCGTTTAAGCCAAAGTTTGCAACTGAAATTAGATACAATATTGTAGTTGCTGTCTAAAAACGTTAAATACCGATTCCCGCGCGGTCGCCCGCGTTTCGCACCGCTGACCGTTCAGCGTTATTCCCTCTTACGGCTGGAAATAGAGCATGGCTAGGTATAGCAAATAAATAGCTGGATATCTTCTATGCGAGTTATTGTTTGAATTGTATATTTTTATTAATTCTTTTTCCAAGGCTGGTGGTTTGTTGACCTTGATGGTGAGCTAGGCTGGGCACCAGCCTCTTATCTGGAGCCCAGGGACGGCACCATGGATGATCAAGTCCTGGAAGTGTTTGAGGAAGGAGAAGGTAACTCACAAATCAGAACATTGTATCTCAGGCCGACAGAACTGTAAGACCCAGGTCTGACCAGAAGAAATGTAGTCGACGAGACTTGACGATAGCTATTACACGTTGAGAGCCAAAGGAGAGCAAGATAGCGATCACTCATCGATCAGTTCTAATAAAAGATTGAGCAACTACAGCCGTCACATCGGTGTATCATCGATGCTTAGTGATCTGTATTAATTGGTCTTCACTGCGCGCGCGGCTCAGCCTTGTTATGCGACCTCGGCATGTTCTACAAAATACAAAGAAGGCTGGATAACATCTCCTTCCCTGCCGAGCTTACTTTAGCGAGAGCGTACAGTTGCACAAGAGGAAGCCATTACTTTAAAATGAGACATCAGTCAGCCGCAGTTAATGCTTATGGTTACTCTTTTTATGAAAGAGCCTTTTTATGGAATGCCCTTGCCGTCTAGATCTGATGTAGTTAAAGCTAGCTCATACACAGCCTTTTACTTAGAAGCGTCTACCGCTCTATCACATCAATGAAATTAGTTGTCACTGAAGGCAACTTACAAAATAAAAGATTAAAGATTAAAAGCAGATTTCGAATACTGCGAGAGCACGAGAATCGAGAAAGAGATAAACTATGGGCGACTCCGATCCCCTTATTTGTCTGAGCTTTCTCTTTATTAGCAGTTTTAGACGGCGAAAACTTGAAACACAGATCTTAAATTGTCCACACTGAAACGAAAACAAGATGTTTGAATGTGGAGGGAGTACTGAGTGCTCAAGTTTTGTCTGTTTTAAGAATACTTTTCGCCATGTAAAAATAATGCGCTTTCTTTTACGACACAGAGGAAACTTACATCACCATGGCAGCGTATGAGCCTCAGTTGGAAGATGAGGTTACGTTTGAGATGGGAAAGATTGTTAAAGTTATTCAGAAGAATCTAGACGGATGGTGGTTTATCAAGTGAGTTTTTTAAAGTCAGTCTTAAGTATGGATAAAATTATACAGTGAAATACTTCAAATGGCAACTGATGAGAAGCAAATTCCGCTTATATATATATATATTTTTTTATTTTACATTTGCCACATAAAAGGTGATTCTAACTTTTAGGTTTGCGGATGAAATACTACAGTCAGACTGTAACGTGCATCCAAATAATATTGAGCAGTACTTTCCTGTTGTACTGTTTATTATGCTGTACAAAGTGGTTCTAACTTTTGAGTCTGTGGATGAAATCCTAAAGTGTGACCATTAAAATGAAAGCTATTTAGCAGTACTTCCCTGTGGTACTGTTTATTATTCTGTACAAGGTGGTTCTAACTTTTGAGTCTGTGAGTGAAATCCGAAAGTGTGACCATTTAAATGAAAGCTACTAAGCGGTACTTTCCTGTGGTGCTGTTTATTATGCTGTGCAAGGTGGTTCTAACGTTTGAGTCTGTGGATGAAATCCTAAAGTGTGACCATTTAAATGAAAGCTACTGAGCAGTACTTTCCTGTGGTACTGTTTATTATGCTGTGCAACGTGGTTCTAACGTTTGAGTCTGTGGATGAAATCCTAAAGTGTGACCATTTAAATGAAAGCTACTGAGCAGTACTTTCCTGTGGTACTGTTTATTATGCTGTACAAGGTGGTTCTAACGTTTGGTCTCTAGTATGACCATTCAAATGAAAGCTTTTAAGCAGTTCGTTAGAACCGATATTGCCGTTTAATCTAGACTGATTAGGCACCGGTCTTTTTGGCAGGTTCGACGACAAGGGAGGCTGGGCTCCATCAATGTTTATGAGAGAGATCGCCACGTCGCGACACAACGCGAGACAAAAAGGCCAACAAGCGGTTAGAGCCCTGCTTAGAGATACCCGGTTAAACAGCATTTCTGCCATTACTGGTAAGATCAAAGAGCTCTATGAGTCATCTCGTGAAAACGAAACAACGTAAGGTTAAGTACACAGAACGGTTTTAATTTTCCATACTGAGTTTGAGACAAAGAACTGAAGACTAAAACAGATTTAAAACGATTTACATACACAATATTCCAAAATGGCCGTCGCGCGGAAAACACTGGCGCGAGTTGCACGAAAACGAGGTCATAAGGGCCGCTTGTTTTCTTTCCTTCGTAACATTCTTGCGTTGAGGTATCTATTTGGTCGAAATCCGTACAAAATGCCTCAAAACTGTTGTGTTCCGAACTGCACAAAAAAGCTTTATCAGGAGAAAGGCAAGAGGATATCTTTTCACAAATTTCCGGACGATAAGAAAGTATCAACAGCGTGGATTCGAGCAATTCGAAGGGATGTTGGTCGCCATTTTAAGATTACTGAGCACACCAGGGTTTGCTCCAGACACTTCAATAAGGCTGATTTCCAAAGGACTCTCGCTGGCAGAAGAAAACTGTGTTCTACAGCTGTTCCTTCGATTTTTTCGTGGACGAAAGATTCCCCTAAGAAGAGAAAGCCACCAAAATCCCGGCATGCAGGCGCTAACCTTGCCAACGAAGAGCTTGAAACTCAAGAGAGCAACAATTTTGACAATGCATTCCGTGTTATTGAAGTGGAGACCGAAGCCGATGACCATATTGAAAACGACAGGACAACCAAGCAAGAGGAAAACATCTCAGAATTGGAATTGAAAGAACGAATCGAGAAACTCGAGAAGAAACTTAAAGAATTTCGTGAAGCTTTGGAGGCAGAAAAGGACAAGACGAAGGCACTGGACATTAAACTCCGAGATGCGCAAAAAGTAGTAATCGATCTGACGACCCGTTGCCAAGAGTACGAGAAAAAAACTTTCTGTTCAAATAAATTCAAGGACAGCAAGTCGATGGCCTTTTATACGGGATTCCCCAGTGTAGAGTTGTTTGATGCTGTGTACGATTTTTGTGACCCAGGTGAGGATGGTGAAAATATTCGCTATTGGCACTCATCCTCCACAAATCAAAACACAACAGTTGTGTGTGAACCCAGTGAATCTGTTCCAAAACCTGGTAGACGTAGGCTGTTGCATCCCAAGGAAGAATTTTTTATTACTTTGTGTAGATTAAGGCAGGGTTTTGGAGAGGAACATCTTGCTCATCTTTACGGTGTATCCCAAGCTACAATAAGCAGGGTTATAATTACCTGGGTCAACTTTTTATATTTAAAATTTAAGGATGTGCCCATGTGGCCATCAAGAGAACTGATTAATAAGCACATGCCTGAGCAGTTCAAAGAAAAGTATCCCTCTACCAGGGTAATAATTGATTGCACTGAAGTGAAATGTCAGATGCCTAGCAGCCTTCGCTTAAACAGCGAGCTTTTTAGTTCTTATAAAAATCATACTACATTGAAAGCCCTTGTGGGCATTACACCTGGTGGAGCATTGTCGTTTGTTAGCCAGTTATACACTGGGCACATCTCTGACAGAGAAATTGTTCTGCGTAGTGGTTTTTTGGAGCAGAAGTTTAACAATGGAGATTCGGTCATGGCAGATAAGGGGTTCACAGTGCAGGACCTGCTCCCCCCTGGAGTTGGGCTGAACATTCCACCTTTCTTGGGCTCTCAGGGACAGATGAGTCCAGACGATGTTGTCAAAACTCAATCAATTGCATCCCTGAGAGTTCATGTAGAAAGAGCCATTAATAAGATCAAGAATTTTCATATATGGAATGGTATTGTTCCCTTAAACTTGTTTGGTGTTGTAAACCAAATGTGGACGGTATGCGCTGTATTTTGTAACTTACAAAAGCCCATTATTAGTGTGTAATTTGAGTCCTTTTCAGCATTTAAAGCTTCCTGAGGTTTTTAATTTTCATTTCAAGTTCCTCAATCCTATTTTATCCTTTCAATTCAGAGATATTTTCTTCTTGCTTGGTTCTCCTGTCATCTTCAATTTGGTCATCGACTTCGATCATTGACTTCCAGGACTCAAAACATGACAAATGCATTGCTCTCTTGAGTCTCAAGGTCTTTGCTGGCAAATTTACAACATCACTTCAAACTGCTGGATATTTCCTTGTCATTGGGAAAAGAGTCCTTGTGTACATATTAGAGCAGTGCTCAGATATACAAGCTCTAGATAATGATATCAATGTACATATTAATCTCTGTACACATTTATTGCTTTATCAAATATATTGCTTTCTTAAATGTAACTTTAACAAATTGACGTCAGTTTTTTATGCGTCTGTCCTCTTATTGATGATAAAATTCGTCATAACATTGTCAAAGTTTGCTGTGGATCCACTCGCCCACGGCTCTAGATCCACAGCACTTTGACAATGTTATGATGAATTTTATCATCAATAAGAGGACAGACGCATAAAAAACTGACGTCATTTTGTTTTTTACAATAACAAAAACACCAAAATTGTAAAAAACCGGATGAAATGAAGAGTGAATGCACGGTAAACATGGCAAGTTGCTGAGTTTTATTCAAATTGACGCAATCATTGTCAATAAGTTTTCTCGCTTTCTCATTGGCTAACTGATAACAATAAAGAATGTTCATTGGCTTAAAAATTGACAGGATGACTTCTTGCATAAATTAAAATTCTGTGTGTACTCTTACTGATGATAAAAATTGACCAATCAGCATGCGAGAATAACTTAAGTTATTGTAAAAATTGACACCAGAATCTCCTATATGGGCGGCCATTATAATGTGTGGTTTCAGAAAATAACCATACCTACCCCAAGAAAGGTCTTTTAAAAAATTCCAAGGGGAAAGTGATTTCAAAAGCCAAGGGGGAGGGGCTCGTGTTGGGGGGGGGGGGGGATTTAAACTTAAAAGAGCTTCCATGGGGGTGTGGATATTTTCTAGAACCTGACAATATTGATATTAAATTGATAGAGTATTTGGCTGTGATATACTCAGAGTTTCTAGGTTCAAACCATTGTGTACATACATGTAGTTCAGTTGATAGATCATGTTATTTTTGCATGCCAAATTTCTTTTTTGCTGCGGCTGGTAAGAAGTAACGAAAATAGGTTGAATTTAATATTGCACGCATTTTCTTCCAGTGCTCCTCATCAAAATGAATCCTTTCAATGCTGAGACCTCTTTTTGTGTATACAACAAAATCACACCATTTAGTTCCAGTGATGGCCATTTGACCCTGGACTTGATCATAGTAAACATGGTTTTTTTTTAGTTTAGGTTTTCCATCCACAACCTCTAGAAAGAAGTGTGGATCACTACAGGCCTCTGTTGGAGTAACACTGAACTTTGAGCTTGGGCATTTTATTTCAACAAGGCCAAATTGATCTATTGATGAAATGTCAATGACTTTCCCATCTGGGGAGCACCCAAGATAAAACAGTTTTGGTGACACAAAGAACCCAGATTTTTCCACTTTAATGGGGCGACCAATCTTGTGCATATATTTTTCGTACTCTCGCAATGCAACAGGTTCATATTTAATACCGTGGTCAGTGCTTGCTGATCTGAAAGGTTTTGCATCCAACAAATCATTACAAAACTTCTCATGATTTCTCTTTCTTCTTGATACCCTACCAAAATTTGATGCCGTAAATCGAAACTTTCGTTCCTCAGTCCAAGCACTACAAGTGTGCTGGGCTTTTGTGTTCTCTTCAATTTTATTTGCATCAAGCATAGTTACCTTAAGGTCATCTAAAAGTCTATTTTGTAAGGTGTCCAGATCCTCGGGAACATCCAAAAGGAAGTCATCATTTACATCATCTAATGGCAGTGATGGATAAGATGGTATTGTAGTTGGTATTGTACCAGATGCACCTCTTTGAATTGGAGGTAAATTACTTGTAACTTTGAAGTTACTCTCTTGGAAACCAAGCTGATAAGAGCCAAATGCTCCTGCTGGACTTTTTCCAAACCTTGTTTCAACATAGTCATCTGTCCCATTACCTGTGTTCAGTTCACAAGTTTGTAGCAACCCAAGGTCTGGATCTATATCCTTCACAGTTTCAACAAAATCATTTAGTTTAGTTGGCACGTCAACTTTTCTTGCTTCGTATAGGTGACACATAATCCCGGAACTTTTTTGCTCTGTCTGTAATCGTGTTTTGGAAACAGCAACTTCCATAATAGGATAAGATGAAATACCTTCAACCCTGGGTTGATGCCATCTTTGCAAGGTTGAGGTGCATGCTGTTGAACTCTTTTCATCTTCCTCATGCTGTAGTTCTGTTGTATCTTTACAGTTATACAGTGTATACTTGCACACTTTCAGCATTAACGCTAAAACGTGGTTGCAAAATCCGGATTTCCCGGCAGCACAGGAAGGGCCACAATTCGCATAAACAACCTCCCCAGACACAATACATAAAGCAATATTTAAGTGGCAGTCCCGCTAAAAGCGGTCCACTCGATTTCGCGACCAAAAATAGTTTCCTTTTATTTTTTGCCGGTGAAAAGGCTTTGGTACACATGTATGAAATACACAATTCTTTTTTTCAAATTCTTTATTTTCGCCCTGCTACAAGCAAAAAACGAATTCAGACCGTCTCGGCCTTTTCGACGGTGATCGGGAGACTAAAATTGATGGTTTTTGAGAGGCGCTCTACGCAGAAACAAATGCAGTTGAAGACATTTTGTTTAGGTCATGTTTCTAAGCTAAACTAGAGTAGTTTACAGACAAAGTGTAAAAAATTTCAATAAAATGTTAAGCAAGCTGAGGCAACTTAAAGACAACCCACTCTGAAGCCTATATTCAGACACTGAAAATGGGGCAAGAACGAGGGAAAATTTCTCAAACGTTGCGGCCTAAACTTGGTTTTAAAACCACGTCACAGTAAAGTTCTTACCTTATTTTATCGAGTTATAAGCTCAAACGTGTGGGTATCCTCCGGGATCGCAAGCGAGAAGAGATTATAATCAGCCATTGACAGTGTGTTTACATAATTATCGGTCGTGCCAAAGGTCATTTGCATTACTCTTCGGCTCTTCCAAAATGTTTCTATTGAGGCTTGAATTCGATTGTAGTTCTCCAAGATAAATGTCGACAGCTTCTTTAATACTTCTGCGTCAGAATTAGATCGAGAACAGATGTATAAAATCGTGGATCAGAATAAACTTTGACTTTCTTTTTATTGTAGGGACGTGGAAAACCTTTAATACTCGTTACTGGAGCAGAGAATTTGGATCAAGTACTGATTTTAATGAGGATTTCTCCGAAACATGCTAAAAGGCTTCGTTGTTTGTTTTGTCGAGCCCGGAACGTGTCGCCGCCATGAAGATTATTCAACTTATTGTAACTTTTACATCTATTCTCGATCTAATTCTGACGCAGAAGTATTAAAGAAGCTGTCGACATTTATCTTGGAGAACTACAATCGAATTCAAGCCAGAATAGAAACATTTTGGGAGAGCCGAAGAGTAATGCAAATGACCTTTGGCACGACCGATAATTATGTAAACACACTGTCAATGGCTGATTATAATCTCTTCTCGCTTGCGATCCCGGAGGATACCCACACGTTTGAGATTATAACTCGATAAAATAAGGTAAGAACTTTATCGTGACGTGGTTTTAAAACCAAGTTTAGGCCGCAACGTTTGAGAAATTTTCCCTCGTTCTTGCCCCATTTTCAGTGTCTGAATATAGGCTTCAGAGTGGGTTGTCTTTAAGTTGCCTCAGCTTGCTTAACATTTTATTGAAATTTTTTACACTTTGTCTGTAAACTACTCTAGTTTAGCTTAGAAACATGACCTAAACAAAATGTCTTCAACTGCATTTGTTTCTGCGTAGAGCGCCTCTCAAAAACCATCAATTTTAGTCTCCCGATCACCGTCGAAAAGGCCGAGACGGTCTGAATTCGTTTTTTGCTTGTAGCAGGGCGAAAATAAAGAATTTGAAAAAAAGAATTGTGTATTTCATACATGTGTACCAAAGCCTTTTCACCGGCAAAAAATAAAAGGAAACTATTTTTGGTCGCGAAATCGAGTGGACCGCTTTTAGCGGGACTGCCACTTAAATATTGCTTTATGTATTGTGTCTGGGGAGGTTGTTTATGCGAATTGTGGCCCTTCCTGTGCTGCCGGGAAATCCGGATTTTGCAACCACGTTTTAGCGTTAATGCTGAAAGTGTGCAAGTATACACTGTATAACTGTAAAGATACAACAGAACTACAGCATGAGGAAGATGAAAAGAGTTCAACAGCATGCACCTCAACCTTGCAAAGATGGCATCAACCCAGGGTTGAAGGTATTTCATCTTATCCTATTATGGAAGTTGCTGTTTCCAAAACACGATTACAGACAGAGCAAAAAAGTTCCGGGATTATGTGTCACCTATACGAAGCAAGAAAAGTTGACGTGCCAACTAAACTAAATGATTTTGTTGAAACTGTGAAGGATATAGATCCAGACCTTGGGTTGCTACAAACTTGTGAACTGAACACAGGTAATGGGACAGATGACTATGTTGAAACAAGGTTTGGAAAAAGTCCAGCAGGAGCATTTGGCTCTTATCAGCTTGGTTTCCAAGAGAGTAACTTCAAAGTTACAAGTAATTTACCTCCAATTCAAAGAGGTGCATCTGGTACAATACCAACTACAATACCATCTTATCCATCACTGCCATTAGATGATGTAAATGATGACTTCCTTTTGGATGTTCCCGAGGATCTGGACACCTTACAAAATAGACTTTTAGATGACCTTAAGGTAACTATGCTTGATGCAAATAAAATTGAAGAGAACACAAAAGCCCAGCACACTTGTAGTGCTTGGACTGAGGAACGAAAGTTTCGATTTACGGCATCAAATTTTGGTAAATACTGTTGTGAGGGCTTTCATTTCTTCTAAAACTGTGGAAGCATTTAGCACGAAAGTAAAAGTGCTGCTGATCATGATTGGTTTGAATATCATGTAAATATTCATCTTCTAAGTACGTTTTAGCCTTTTTAAAACCAGTGGGGACCGAATGGTGAGCGTGTTTCTCCCCACCGATATTCTTTCCAGACTTTCCAATATGTCTGTCCATCTCTGCTCGTGTAAAAAGAGGAGCTTTGACAAGGGATGTCCCCCAGCCATCCGATGGAACTTTAATCACCGTCGATCGCGTCGATGAGGTTACCGTAGAACTAAAGTCGTCTACTGAGTTTCCTGAATTCGAACGCATATGGTGAAGCTTTCGTCTGGTGTAAATCATGCCCGGATCCGGATCAACAATATTTTGATCCAGCCTTCTGCTGACATATTCCTCCACCCTGAAAATTAAGAAACATTTAAACCAAAATTCGGCAAAAAAAAAAACACAGAGTAGACCTTTCTGACGAAAGTTGAGTTCTAAAAGAACTAATTAAGCTTACCTTTTAACGAGCTGTGCCTTTGTTGACAGACCTTTGCACGAGTCTCCGCGACATTTTAACCAAAACCGTAATTCTGGATTTTTAAGGCTCGAAGGATTTCTTCCGGAGAGAGCACTTCCCGGGATATCTTCTTCAGTTAACAAATGAGGGCCATACAAAGCGTTTGCCATACTTTCTCTTGAATCAACCGTTTATTAATAAGTACGCGAAACAGTACGACATCTTAGTTCGGCCCTTATGACCTCGTTTTCGTGTAACTCGCGCCAGTATTTTCCGCGCGACGGCCATTTTGGAATAAGGCGTATTGTGTAAATCGAGCTGTCTAGACAACTGAATGACGTAATACACTGGGGAATTAAAATACAGCAATCATCTTTTACATGTAATACACTGGAGAATTAAAAAAGTTTACAGATGATGGAATGAGTGAAAATTTGCATAATTATCTGTTTAACAAATAGATTCCATTTGGCCGTGTGTCCGTTCAGTTATAGATCACAGATGACGTCAAAATGTGGCACACGAGCCGCAGGCGAGTGTGTCACTGATGTTCTTACCACATTTTGACGTCTTCTGTGATCTATAACTGAACAGACACACGGCCAAATGGAATCCATTTGTTTATACAATGAACAGAAAAGTAAAAAGAGTAAAATTACGAACTTGCCTCGTAGCGCACGACTGTTCGAAGATTTGTTCAAGTTTAGGTATTTTTCAAGTAGCCAAGAACACTTTTCGTCTTGGTTTCTTCTTTTTCTTGCTCGTAAACAGCTCCTGCTAAACATTTTTCGAGGCTTTCACTTGCTCAATCCAGAATAATCTCGCAACCATTTTCAAAATTGTGCGCCATGTTGGACAAAACAAAGCAAACAATTTTTCTATGACGTCAGCCGTGCGTCTGTACTCTGATAGATCATAGGCGACGACCAATCACAGAGCGCGTAGTATTTAGTATACTATATCTCGTTCAACGCTTCGCGTATTCACGAGATAAAAACGAAGCAACATTGTCGTGGGTTTGACTCTTGCAGGCTTAGAGTTTGTTGATAAATAGTTTGAACCGAGCATTCTCATAAGCTCAAAATAATATAATTAAATCTCACACCTGCGTGTACGCTAAACCTAGTAGCCACCAACACGGCGTTTCGGAGCTATTTGGATATTCTCTTTCGATAATATAAATGACGTATATTCTCTGCTTTTTGTTTATAGGGAGAAGACAAACTTGGGTTCCACCAAAAAGAAAAAAGAGTGTGGTAAGTATAATTTTGCTGTTTAATTTTTAGTCCCAGGCTCAAAATGGTGCCGGTCAGATGAGATCATTAATATAACATTAATATTAATACATTTGAGATACTGATAGTAAAAAGACTCAAACCTGACGTTTCGATTGTTAGCCTTTACTGACCCATTAACCATTTATTGTTTAAAACAATTCCTTGTTTATGCTTATGTCAAATTCATTCCCCTTAGAAGAGGACTGTTCCCGCGCGTGGATCAAACCAAACAGATTCTAACTCCGCGGATGAGCCATCCTACGTGAATCTAAAATTCCACGAGGCCGCAAAACGCGAGGTAGCAGGAAGGGGACGAACTCGCCAGAAACTGGACCCCAATGAAGTACGAGCTGGCGCCAGGCTTCAGCCGGCAAATGACGTGAAAAATAACACAGAAACTACGTACGAAAACACCGATGGATTATTAAAAACGAGACCGTTATCATTCCTAGAAGAGGAGGCTTCTGAAACTGTTTCGCGGGGAACGAGTCCTATCCCGAGCCCGCTTCTGCGTCGGGATTCCAACACAAGCAGCGGACCTTCTTCCAATGGCTCTGTGTTCCACCCGATATCTTCGAGTGAATTCCCGGATGAAGAAACCGGTGTGAACGTCCCGCTTCCTGTGGAAGATAATGAAACCGAGCATGCGCCAATCCCCGTAGACGATACCAGTGATTCACAGAACGAGTCTAAAGAAGACCAAGACATCGACGACGAAGATGAAGGCGAAGAGTACACAGAAAACATGCCCGAGCTGGTGAATAACACGAGGTTTTACGCAATGGGGTCGTATGAGAAACAAGACGAAGAAGAAGTGACTTTGCGAGAGAACGCTGAAGTCGAAGTGATTCGGGAAGATGACGGAGGTTGGTGGTTGGTGAGGACGTCAAGTCACTCCGTAGGCTGGGCGCCTTCAAATTTCTTGGAAAAGGTTCAGAGCCTGCAAAGAGGTGAGGACAATTCTAGCGGGAATGAAGCTGAAGCTGACTACCTTGACAATATACCGATCAGACCGCCAAAATCGCCCAGGATTCAAAAGATGGCGCGGGATATGTGCATAGAAAAGAACTTTTGGCATTATATTCAGAAAGGTAAAGACACGGAAACTTGTCCGCTTGACGAGCCGGAAAAAGCGCCTGAAAATCCTAGTGAAGTAGATACTGGAAATTATCAGCCTATTTTGGAGACTGATAATGATAGTGAGGTAGATACTGGGAATTATCAACCTCCTCAGGAGACAAAAGCAAATACGGTGGAGGTAATGGCTTTCACATTTGACGATTATGAATGCGATCCTGATACGGGGATTTGCCTGAGAAAAGGCCGCAAAACTAAAGGGGTAAAATACGTGCCCACGATAAACGTCCCCGTTAAAGATGACCCCAAGGATATTTTGGAAGTGAACAACAATGTCATGGAAAGATCAGAAAGTGTACCAAGTCTGGCTGAGCCAGAAGATTTGGACGACCATGATTACGAGCAGATTGAATAGGAAGGAAACACGATTTATAAGGACAATTTGGATGAGCCGTGGCATTTTTGTATGTTTTTCCACGTTAACTCAATTCATAAGGCCAAAAAGGAAAACAACCGGAGTTTTTTGTATGACTCCTAGAAATTCCAACCTCGTTCCCAGGTTTTGTCTTTTTCACCAGGGGCGAGGTTGTAGAAAGTATTAAGAGTGAACAGTGACCTCACCCTTGAGACCAGTTCTAGCTGCTGTCCACCTAAGAGATGTGTCCGTCTTAGAGAGGTGTCCGTCTAAGAGATGTGTCCGCCTAAGAGAGGTGTCTGTTTTAGAGATGTGTCCGCCTTAAAAAGGTGTCCGTCTTCTAGAGAGTTTATGTAGCCGGCTGACTCTTGATGAACTGTGACGTCAAAACTGAAAAAGGATCGTTCTCCTTATCTTACACCGATCTTCTAGAACCTGGAACGAGTTGATACGGATAGTCAAACAAAGACACTTGCCAATATAATATTTCCTGTTCTTGAATTATAAAATCAATTTCCGATTATTAATGTTAAAGGGACATTGTCCCGCCAAAATAGCAAAATTTTCATGTTATATCGCCAAATGCCATTAAATATACAACTTAATTGGATAAAAATATTCTATAGAACAAAAAAAAGCAGTAGTTTGGAGATAAAGTGCAGGATTGCAAGGATTGAAGTGGATTACTGTTCATGAAATTTGATTTATTGACAGGCGGTCAAGAAATCAAACTTGTCATTCTTGTGAAATTTTGACTTTTCTAGCCGTTATTTTGTCTGTTTAATTCATATTTCTTTGCTTCTATCACTTTTGGCGATGGTTTCTTCCAATTTCAAGATAATAAAGTAAGCTTAGACCAAGCTTCTGGCCATAATCATGAAAACACGATAGTCAGCGGGGACAGTGTCCCTTTTAGTTTAGTCAAATTTGTACAAATTTGTAGTTTTAGTTTTTTAACCAGAATTTTTCAAGAAAAGTGTCCGCCCTCCGCTTTACAGAGGTGTCCGGCTTGCAGGGGAATCCGCTTTTTGAGAGGGTTGATGTACTTATTTACAAGTCCAATCCGTAATTTGTACCTTTACCTTAGCTTGTACTGAGTTATCCCGGGGAGTTTAGTCCGGGATTTTCCCCTTTCTATATAAAAAAAACAACAATAAATGTAACAAATATAGATTTCACTTTGTTAGGAACTGGACTACTAGTAAGAAAATCAGTTTCAAAATCAGTTTAAACAGAAAGTTAGGATCAAACGATCCTTGATCCTATTTTGCCTGTGAGAGGCTGAAAATATGTTGTCGGCATTTCGGCATTTTTTTTTTCGGGTCTTATAGATCCGCCATTGGTTACTGAAACTGTGTCGTTTTAAAAACGCTGTCACCGGCTTCAGTAAAATTGAGTAAGGTTGTGTAACCAGGGTCGTACCTGCCTGTAGGCCAAGTAAGCACTGGCTTACAAGTTTTTTTGTTTTTAATTTATCAGCTACAAAATGACAACGCGATGTCTTTCCGTACATTATGCTATGTTAACCTTTTCTTTTTTCAACTTGTGCCCCCTGGCTTACTGCCGGGTAAAAACTGGCCAGGAACGCCCCTGGTAACCGTGTAATTTGGTCTGAAATCGGGCAAGTGTAAACGCTACGGCTACAAAGGATATGCAGTTTATGGTGACCACACTAGCATTTCAGCAGCATTCAGTTAATTTAATGTTGATAGCAATATCTATAAGCAGATTCACTCTTTACAATACCTTTCCAATAATTACCTTAAAGAATACCATAATGTAGAAAATTAATATATCGCGTTTTTTTCGTGATACAGTGGAACCTCGATATAACCAACCTCTATATAACGAAGTCCTCGGTATAACGAACAATATTCTTAAGCTCGGCAAAATTACAAGTAAAATGCATGGAACAAACCTCGATATAACGAACCTCGATATAACGAAATCCTCGTTATAACGAACACAATCCGGCAACCCAAACGTTAAATCTACCCCGATACAACGAATACATGTCAACGCGCGACAAAAGATGAATGCGGAACAGACCAACAGTGTGTGATATAGGGTAAAGGTATAACCTGTACAGTTTTCCAGTGCCGTAGTTATGTTAACAGTGTCCTGTAGCTCCATATAGGCATTAAAGTGCAAATGTTGTTAAGATCCGGATTTACGTAACACCTTTACAAAACAATTATTAACTATACCTCAACGAACATTTTGGTTGTTTTCCGCAAATTCGTTAAAACGAGGTTTTCGATATAACGAACCCTCGATATAACGAAACAATGTCCCCAGACCCCTTGGCACTTCGTTAAATCGAGGTTCCACTGTATGAAACAAAGACGCAAACATTACGTTGCTTAGCAACCTATGTGATAAACACTGAACCCAGTTACGCTACCACAAAGCAGAGAAAACAACTTAACCCTTTCGACTGCCAGATTAAAACCTTGTGCCGTGTAATGTGGCCTTGTGACCATTTAAATGAAAGATATTGCGCAGTACTTTCCTGTGGTACTGTTTATTATGCTGTACAAGGTGGTTCTAACGTTTGAGTCTGTGGATGAAATCCTAAAGTGTAACCATTCAAATGAAAGCTATTGAGCAGTACTTTCCTGTGGTATTGTTTATTATGCTGTACAAGGTGGTTCTAACGTTTGAGTCTGTGGATGAAATCCTAAAGTGTAACCATTCAAATGAAAGCTATTGAGCAGTACTTTCCTGTGGTATTGTTTATTATGCTGTACAAGGTGGTTCTAACGTTTGAGTCTGTGGATGAAATCCTAAAGTGTAACCATTCAAATGAAAGCTATTGAGCAGTACTTTCCTGTGGTGCTGTTTATTATGCTGTACAAGGTGGTTCTAACTTTTGAGTCTCTGAATGAAATTCTACGGTGAGACCATTCAAAAGTCTTCAAAAGAAAGCTATTGAGCAGTACTTTTCTGTGGTACTGTTTTTTTTATGCTGTTTATGGTGGTTCTAACTTTTGAGTCTGTGAATGAAATCCTAAAGATTGACCATTCAAATGAAAGCTACTGAGCAGTACTTTCCTGTGGTGCTGTTTATTATGTTATACAGAGTGGTTCTAACTTTTACGTCTGTAGATGAAATCATGAAGCGTCACCATCCAAATGAAAGCTCTCTTATGGCAGTGTTTGTTTTCCAGGTTTACGTACTTTTTGGCCGCTCTTGACAACAAAAGGGTTAAATGTAATGTACTTTGAACACATTTTAACACACAGAAATGAAATCACATACTTAACTAGCTAGAGATTATCATTTCCCACCCAAGTTTACTTTACATTGTAAGCCTGGAGCAGGCTTACGTTTGGGGTCGAGGCAAGGCGGAAGACGTACAGGCAAAAAGCCACTATCCCCCACCCTGCCCACTCGCGGGTCAGGCTCACTTCGCTCACCACCTCGTTTTCGCGGTGTCACCGCTGATACGTGAGACCCTAAACGTAAGCCTGCTTTCAAGCTGTTGCTGGCAGCTAAGCTCAGGCCTGAACTAAGCTTGTGATCATGTGTTAATCACGAGTCAATCACGTGGTTCAACGCCAACCAACACGCAAGTTACAAATGGCGCTTCTAAGATAGCGCAAGTCTGGATCAATCTCGTCCCCAGAGCCCGCACGTTTCAGGTCATCAGAGACCGAACGTGTCCGCAACCTTGGTGCTGACCAAAAGGAACGTGGCCTCTGGGAACGAGATTGGAGTCTGGATCAGATCAGAAATATAAGCTAATGTTTAAATCTTTAGTTTGTATAATCATTCTTAAACTCATTAATAAGTCATCAAGTTGAAATAAAGAAAATAATAAGCGTGATGGTGGGTTTGGAAACCCAATATTCATTAGCACAGATTTAGCGATTTAATTCCTTCGTTTCCTCTGTATTTAATGATCAGTTTAAGAAGCTATATAAAACACTGGAAAGAGCGTTTCATCGGGTATCCAAACACCTTGAAGGAAATCCTGACGAAGCACTCTTCCTCATGTTTGATATATCACGCCTTCTTTTTCGTGGTTGAGCAAGAAGTAAAAAAAAAACACACGAAGCGAAACGTGCAGGAGAAACAGCGAGGTTCTGTTTTCTCGTGTTCATTTCGGGGCGGGGGGGGGGGGGGGGGGGGGGGGGGGGGGAGGGGGCAAAAGGCCACGTTCGAAAAAAAATGCCCTCCAATCTCTACTGAGCTACAAAGAAAACCACAGAAGGTTAAGAAATTTGCACTGTTATTACAATTCAGGTTAGAACTTTGACGCATCGAACGTGGCGCATTGCCATATGATATTCACTTGCCCTTGGTCGGCAGATGAAGGCTACCGTGCGTAAAATATAGAAAGATGTCGCATATAGATTGCGGCATTTAGCAAGAACTGATTGTTGTTAGTAATATATTAGCAAAACCAAAGAATTCTGTAATTTCACATTATTTCATTACAAATATAACTACAGCTACTTTGTTCAGTCGTGATACAATCTCAATTCCTACTGCCGCTAACACCCAATTTGATCAAATTTGACAAACGAATTAAAGTCGGTATATTAAAAGAATATTTAATATACTTAAAGCAATATCTCGAAATTCTTGAGGCTCATGAGCTTGTCAGGGCTCTATCAAATAATGCAAAGACCCAATCAAACAAGAATAACAAGCTATAAATACGGCAAAACGAGGCGTGTCATAGCGAGAATGCTCGCTCAAGAATTAAGAGATATCTTGTTCTATGTCATGATTTAAATTAGTAAACATATTATAATATTAGTCAGATAATGCTGAAATTTATAATCCTTAAGTTTGGTTAACGCAAATAAAGTAAATACAAGCAAAGCGAAAATTAAAAAAAGAGAAACAAAATTGAAATTTTGTCTTTTCATGTTTAAGTATAGGTATACCAAACAATGTAGCTTGAAAGAGAAACGCAAAAGTAGAAATTAAAGTATAACAGAAGCGCATGCATGCGCCAATCTTGTTCCCTGGAAGCAAGAGCGCGCATGTGTTCACTTCGCTGCTTTTCGCTTGGGTCACGGGGGCTTGCGTTTGTGCTGGGGGAAGGGGGGAGAGACAGCTTGCTCGCAGGCTCCTGTTTGCGTCGACCTAACTTCACAAATACCCGATTTACCCCACTCAATATTATCCTTCGACAGAAATACTTCTACGATTCTGATTGGTTTAAATGATCAAGTTGACGCGATAGAATTCAACCACGGAGCGGAACTTAGACACTTTCTACCTGGCGATAGTTTCCCTTGAATTCTTTGTTCGCTAAATCTAGCATATACAAGTATTTCGTTCTCGGATGAAGATGGGCTAATTCCTCGGCCGATCCACTATATTGTTATAATTATACCTCGGATAATACAATTATTGCGCCTACATTATACTGCGCAAATAGTTAACATACGTGGATTGCTTCAAGCTGAGACATCTTTCTTGGTTTCTTTAAGAGCGATGCCGTCCACTGCAAAGGAGTATTCTGAATCCATTTGGTTCTTGTGGATGTACTCAGCGGTGAAGTAACCGATCAAACTAATGATTAACACCACCAGCAGGATGATAAGCTTCACCTTGATGCACAGGAAGTTAGCGTACGCAAAGGCAATAACAAAGCCCAACGATTCCCAAAGACGGTAGTTTGAGAACGCGGGCTCTTGATTGTCGTGGAAGAACACACCGTACATGGCTGATAAAAAGAAAGAAAGGATAGAAAACTTAAACGTAAACAAAAAGATTAAAAGTTGCACTTATGCCACAGGCAGCCCACTCGACCGGAGCTACAATTCCGTTTTGTTAAAAATACTGAAAAACAGACAGCATCATTGACAAGCACATTGCAAGAACTTTCATTTGAATGGTTAGTACACGTTGGGATTTCACCCACGACTCAAAAGTTAGAACCAACTTGTACAGCATAATAAACAGCATGACAGGAAACTACTGTTCAATAGCTTCCATTTGAAGGGTCACACGTTAGGATTTCATTCACAGACTCAAAAGTTAGAACTACTTTGTACAGCATAATAAACAGTACGACAGGAAAGTACTCTTCAATAGCTTCTTTCATTTGAATGGTCACATTTTAAGATTTCATCCACAGACTCGAAAGTTAAAACCACCTTGTACAACATAATAAACAGCACCACAGGAAAGAAATGGTCGTTTCATCCCGGGATGAGATTTCATCCCGGTTCTCAGGACGGGGACAAAACCATGTAAAAAGCAACAAGGAAATGACCGCATATGGGGTTGATCCCATCCCGGGACGAAAGTCATCCCGGACGAAAACTCTTCCGTAAACGGGCTCTTACCCGAAATTGTGACGTCGTCAAAATTTCCCGTAATTCTAAAAAAGGTATTTCCAGAAACAAAGTAACCATGGTAACACTGTAACTATGATAACAATAGAAGGTCTTACCATTGATCTGAGTCTGCCAGACAGCATCACAGTACCCCAACAGAGCAGCGATCACATAGAACACCCACAGCAGATGGTAGTCAGGCCGCCAGATTAACATGATGATGATGACAGCGAAATGAATCACTGCTCCGCTGATGAAAACTGGAATTCTCCCAGTGTACTTGGTTAGGCGACCAAGCGTCAGCGAGAAGAACGCGTCTGTTGCGCCGAAACAAATCATCACGAAGCCAACGCGGTGGATTCCCAATGAACACGTTACGAACGCCTGGTTAAAACACAAATATTTGAGTTAGGGGCGTTTATTAGAGACATAGTTATTTCATTTCTCTGCAAAGTCTTCTGCCTGGAACGCAACTAAATACAACATCTCTAAAACGTAAAACTAGTTTCATTTTTGCACTGCATAGGTTTCCTTGTATTGCTCACATTTCAAGCAGAATTTGGGGGTGGGGGCGTTTATTAGAATAAATACGAGAGAGAGTTTTTCCTCAATTTTCATCATGTGACCGATTAGAGCAATGTCGCAAAAAATTTCTCGTCAGAAATGGAGCCAGGATTCTTTGAAGTCAAAAACACGATGATGTCAAATACCCCGGGGTATACAGATGGCAGGCTAATGCCAACCCCCCCGGGATTTAAGTAACTACCAGACTAATTCCGGGGGAGGGATGGGCACTGCTGGAATTGACTGATGCATTATACGCGGGTTTTTGCTGTATCTCATTTACATGTCATACCGAAGTAAAATCTCCAAAGGTAAAGGCCTGTTCCAGTCCACTGAACATGGTGATCGGCAGCACCAGGAGCATGCGCTTGTCCTGCAAGTGCTTGATTGTGGCGATCAGCAGATTCACGCTGGACTCCTGCGCCTTTCTTCGGTCCAGATTCCCGATGAGTCGGTCGAGCATGACGATAACAAACAGCACCGCAAAACATCCTATCGCCACGTAAATACTCAACAGCTTGATAACTAAGCTACGGTTGTATTCACCGGTTGAATTGCCCAAGGCAGGAGGAGGCTTACAGTAATTTGTACCACACACATCACCGGCGTTCTCGCGGAACGTATCTTTGACTCCCTGTTGAAGGACAAGTGATGAGATGAGGTTGCCCCAGATTTGACCACTCTGAAAGATCAGGAAGAAAATGCCAAAGTAACGTGTTACGACCGCGTCTTGCGTCTCA
Organism: Dendrophyllia cribrosa; assembly: GCA_024195265.1. Classification (NCBI taxonomy): domain Eukaryota; kingdom Metazoa; phylum Cnidaria; class Anthozoa; order Scleractinia; family Dendrophylliidae; genus Dendrophyllia; species Dendrophyllia cribrosa. The sequence continues at coordinate 42,180,679 of JAJLRJ010000008.1, forward strand.
CGGCTCAGCTGCGAATAGCGGATTCCTGTGGTGGTAAGATAGGCGCACTTTGAGGACCAAAGGGGTGCGGCACACATCCCTTAGAAAGAAAAGGAAAACATATTTACTTATAACTACCACGCAATTCCGAAAGTAACATGCGCAGTCCCCGTTACTTTCGGATATAGCAGCCCTTAGTGGCCAGAACTTTCGGATTGCCGTTATTTTTAGACCGATAAAATACGCGAACAAAATCAATTCCGAGAAACTTCCCTATCTGAAAGATAATTAGCAGTATTTTCCTTCTGGGAGGAGAGGGTGGATAAAGACAATTTTCTTTACTCACCGATTATTATAGATGCAGGTATAAGTGTCCCCCACCGAGCGTAGTAATTGGCCACCGTGTACAGAACGTAGCCCGTCATAGACAGCACCAAAGTCCACTTACACCCGAGTCTTCCAATCACAAAGGGAGGTACGAAAATGCACGACAAAATCAGGGCTGCATAAATCACACACAGCGAGGCTAGACCCAGCCCTTCATCCGGGTTCAAACTACTCTGCAAATTCTGAAGGGACTGGAACGCAGTGAAAAGGAAGAGAAAGCCGAAGCTGATAACGTAGATATTTTTTGTGATCTTTCTTTTCTCTTTCTTTCTTTCCTCGGGTGACATTCTCTTCTCTTCTTCGCCTGGCACTAAATGGTTGGCGCTTGCTCTGGTATCTAGTTCTACAGTTTCCTCCGTTAACCCATTCATTTTATCAACTTCTGTAATCTTTTCCTTCGCTCGAACTGTTAAAAAAAAGTAGAAAGATATTAGTAAATGTAGCTAGAACGAACGCCTTGCAATTGTACAGTTTGCAGCGCAGGCAAAGGTCTTACCGCACCAAAATTTACAACAAGCCAATTAGAAGTTGTATTAGTATGTTGGTTCTCGAAAATTCAAACGATTTTTCTTTGTCTTGTATCCGAAAACTTTACCAAAGAATCAGATCACATCACATGCCTTTTAAAATGGAAAATTACAGCCAATTTCGCGCCAAAAACACGACGCGGCTACACGGACATGCGTCATTGCACTCATGCCGGCTACTCACGTTTATCCTCGGCTCGTATAAAACATGTTGTCAAAAAACCCAACGTTTTGTGGTGTTTTTCCGCTCATTAACGCTGGGAAATATGGCAGAAAACATTACAGGTAGGATGAAAGTAAGTCTAACCAAAATGGTTTCCTTTTAAAAGTATTTTCATTGAAAATAGTCAGTTTTATAGCAATTTTTAAATACGAATTGACTTCAAAAGTTGAAAGAGCTACTTTGTTTACTTAGTAAGCTATGCAATTTTTAGCGCTTTTCATGTAATGTTTAAGGAAATACCGGCTATCGAAAATTACAAAATTGTTGGGCGACAAAAGCGCCAATAAGCCATTAATTTCTTGTAACATTTTTATATATAAAAGAGCATTACACGAAGAGTATCTAGAAAGCTTATATCGGGCTCAGAAGCCTCAAATGTCCTTCCCTGCTAGCAGAAAACTTCTCCATTGTTTGAACCGGGAAGAATAGGAGACTGGTCTGACTCGTAACGATGTTTGATGTAACGACGTTTCCTTCTTTGAATTTTTCTAAAACTTCGCAATTTTTTTGAGATACTAAGCTTAAGCTTATCCTTTTCAGAAAAAAATTTGTAGTCTGAGCAATTTAGTTAAAAAGTTGAATATGAACGACACTATGTTCCTTTCCTTCCAAAAAGTTGGCCTTAAGGTGATTCCTCAGTATTGCACTGCGCATCCTGTACTGCGCATAACACACGTAATTCGCAACATCGGCAGCATTAAAACATGGCTGCTTTTTTGGCCAGAAATCTCACCAGGCATAAAAATGGGCGCTTCATAAAATCATCGGTGAAAAAAAGAACTGAAATTTTGTTTCAAGATCTAGAGAGAAAAAGAAAATCAAACGACAGTGTAAGCGCGAAGCCATCCGTCGTTTCGTTGTCAGAGGATTTGTCAGAGGGCGAATTCCCGGTAATCGGGAGACGTATCGTTGAACTAAATTTGCTTGCAAAGGAGCTTGACAATGGATGTAATGCATGTGGAAAGCCGCTCCGTCTATCCAACTGTACAGAGGAGACGATCTCGGGAATGGGAAGCTTTCTGTATGTCACCTGTAGGGAGGAAGAATGTGGCGAAGTAAATGTGTGCCATACAAGCAAAGCGCACCGAGTAAACGGAGGCCGCGGAAGACCAGTGTTTGACATAAATACGAAACTTGCTGCCGGTAAGTAACCATTGCTTTTGTAGGCATAGACAAATACAGTCTATTTTAAAGTCGATAAAAGAGTTAAATATTTTTGTATTAATCTGTTCAAATGCTACTGGTAGGAATGTTACATGCCGGAATTGGGCCTACCCATGTAAACTCACTACTGACATCGATAAACCTTCCTGCTGTTGCCGAGAACACCCTGAAGGCGAGAGAAAGGGAAATTGGACCAGTCATTGAAAGAAAGGCAAAGGAATCATGTGGAAAAGCGTTGGAAGTGGAAAAGAGCCAGTGGATGGACGAAAGTTTAAACGGTGAAAAGTCTGGAAAAGGAGTGGGAATCGGAGCGTCATACGACATGGGTTGGCAGAAGCGAGGGAAAGGACACAATAGTCTGAACGGTAAACCATACTATTTTTAAATAGTATAAACAGTAAAAAGGCAGTAAACAGACAGTGGTTAATGTTTGATGATAATTAATAGTTTATGCTTTACTAGCAGCGAGTATGTAAATAAGCTATAAATTCTCTCGAATTCGCTTGTGGCTAGTATTGAGAGTAGTTCCCAGTAGCACAGCTGTATAAAATAAACGTAAAGTTGATTTAATATGCAAGATAAATCCTTTCTGAAGAGAATGTTTTGAAAATGCAACTAAATTATTGGATTGACTGTTTTTTCTAGAGTACAACAAGGGCACAAGAAACGGTGAATTAGAGAAATTATAAAGTTGCGGACCTCCGTGGAAACACACACTTCGCTCGTTGAATTCAGCGAATTCAGGCAAAAACAGAAGTATTACTCGTAAATCATTTAGTCAGTTATTATAAAGATTCATTATAGGACCTTGTGGTTATTTGTGAGATATGTGATTGATTTTTAAAACGTGAAATGAGAGTAAATTTAACCATTTTTGCCAGGCACTTTTTACTGTATTACTGCACTCAAAGATGGAAATATATTCAAAAATCAGTGAGTGGAAACTTTTTTGTGTATGATTTACCTCCCAGGAGCTGGCACTATGATAGGGATAAAATCAGGAAAAGTTGTTGCTTATGCTACAAGGAATAAAAGGTGTGCCATTTGTGAGGCAGCATCAAGGAAAGGCCAGGCAGAAGCAAGACCGCATGATTGTAGACTGAACTGGTCTGGTTCTGCTAAGGCTATGGAGCCAGATATAGGTAATTGAGAAGCTTGTCACCATATACTACTCACAGACAGTCAATATTAAAGGAACAGTTGTGATTGGAAAAGCAACAATTAATACAATTATTTATTGCATTACATCTTCGTAACTTCACTTTATTGGTTATAATGAGGTGCAAGCAAAATAAAATAGCATAAACAGTTACTTCATGTAATTATATTGTCTGTAAAGCAACAGGATCATGTTTCTTTGTATACAGTCAGGGTATTCTTCATAATTACAGCATTACCTTAAAGCAATTAATTGATTGAGCTCAATTTACTGGCGACAATTTTTTAATATAGTTATTGCAAATTTTTAGTCAAATGTTATTTACAATATTCTTTTTACGAATCTTGAATTTGACTTTTTATTGAAGCTGTCTTGGCGTTTCATCCTCAGTCTCACATTTAAAAGTCTAAACAGTCTTATATTTGCAGAATAATTTATTGTCCAGTGGCAGATCCAGATCCTGTTTGAACTGGGGAGGAGATTTAATAATGGGGGTGGTGGGTTAATGATAGAGACTGAAAATATTGTCTCTACAAGAAAGGAGGTTCCCAGGCCACCTTGGCCCCTCCCCTAGACCCGCCACTGCTGTCTTAGTGTCTTCCAAAGACTCAAATTTACAATTCATATTCTATACCGTAGGTGCCAACTTAGCTCAAGAATGTGCAAATAAGTACAATGCTGAAGTGCAAATATTAGTTGGAGATGATGATTCAGCCACAGTGAAGAAAGTCAGGGAAAGTGTTTCACACAACGTAGAGAAGTGGTCAGACATCAATCATGCCAAAAAGTCATTTACTGGTCATTTGTATGCTCTACAATCACAGTTCAAAGGGCAGCTCAGCACAAAAGTGGTAGATTATTTTTCAAAATGCTTTGGATATGCTCTGGTGCAAAACAGAGATAACACAGAAGGTCTAAAGCAAAGTTTGAGAGCCATTGTCCCTCATGCTTTTGGTAAGCATAATCAACACTGTAGTGTCACCTGGTGTGGGTTTTTGAAAAACCCATCCAGCTACCATCATGCTTCCCTACCATATGGCAAAGATCTGAAAGGAGACAAGTTACAAGAAGAGCTGGACAAGGTGATGCAGATGTTTATCCAAAATGCTGACAAACTCTCACCTCTCGGTTCCAGCCAGGCTAATGAGGCCATAAACAACACCATCGGTAGTAAAGCCCCCAAGATACGTCACTATGGTTCAAGTGAAAGTAATGATTTTAGAGTTGCGTGTGCTGTCAGTCAAAAGAATCTTGGCCATAATTATGTCTCAGAGGTGAGGATCTCTGTTCTTAGAATAAATTTTTGTTATGTTGTTCCACAAAATACTCCTACTTCCCCATGAAAGTTTTTTATTTAAACCCTCACCCTTTCAAAATTTGCATGTGAAATGTGGGAGGGTTAGTGTCTTCTGCAAATGTATATAATTTCATGTGAGAGAAAATGTGTCATAAGCATACTATCATAGACTGCAACAAAAAGCATCAGAATTCAAAATAATATATGAACATATTTTCAAGAGGAATACTGAATTTAAATGAAATGAAATGAAATTAAGTATGGAAAAAAGTATGTAATGGGACTTCTTTGTCTAGTTAATGTTAATAATAAGAGAAAAATCATAATTTTTTTCCCTACAATTAATATAGGCTTTACAGGAAATACAACTTTCACCTGGGGTTAACAGCCAGCAGTATGGTAATAGAGTAGACAGGAAGATGGGCAGGCTAAGGGTTGTAGAAAAAACAAAAGAATTCAAAACAAAGAGAAGAGAAAGACACAACAAAAGAAGCACAAAGGTCAGGCAGCTAGAGGTCAGAGAGGGAACTCAGTATCAAAGTGGTTTGGGGTTTACCTCCAATGATCAAGAAGTAACAGACCAAATTCCACAACCGATCACTCCTCCGAAGAACAGACGAGCTTGCACCAGTGAAAAACAGTATAAAAAAGTAGTGTTTGATTTGGAGACAACATCTCGAGGTACTTTCACTCACAATCTTGAAAAAAGGGAAAAAATGAGTTTTGAATTATCTTCCCCAGCACTACATCCAGGTTTAGGTGAATTACAATTATGGGTCCACAGATTTAGAGAACAGCCATACTAGAAAGGGGGAAGGGGGGGGGGGGGGGGGGGGGTACTCAGGCCATTGTTTGGGTTTTTGAAATTGTTGAATCTGGGTCTTTTGGGGGTTCAGAATTGTCAGTATTCTGGGCTATTGGACTTTTTATGGGTCTAATGTTGGCCTTAAATGGAACATTGTTGCATAAAAAACTTGGCCTGACATACACACCTTCCAGTCACCAATATAACAGAGTAACCCCACCCCTGGGTGTAACACAATATGTCGTGTAAGCACTCATGGGTGTTAAAAGTTCAATAAAAACATAAGTATTAATTAGCAAAACAATTTCCCTTTGTTTTCTCAGCTAATGATGCAGAGATTTGCCAGCTTGCTGCAATCCATGGCACAAAGCAGTTCAATGTCTATATCCTTCCACTGGGTAGAATTTCCCCAAGTGCAACAACAGTCAACAAGCTGTCAATCATTCATGGCCGTTTGTTCTATGATGGAAGTCCAGTTACTGCTGTCAACCTTGAGATTGCAATACAACAGTTTCTAAACTGGTTGCGGAGCTTGAAAGAACCATGCCTTTTGTTGGCACATAATGCCAAGTTATTTGATGCGAAGCACTTGTTTGCAGCTCTGGTGAAGTCAAACAAAACTGTTCAGTTTTCAGAATTGGTTCTTGGCTTTTGTGACACTTTGCCAGCATTCAAGGAGGTGATTCCTGACAGAAAGTCATACAGTCAGGAGAATTTAGCCAGGGATCTCCTTCAATCTAGTTATAATGCCCACAATGCACTCAGTGATGTGCAAATGTTACAAGAACTAAGTGAAAAATTTCTCAGTGCTCAAGTTGTGGAGAAAAACAGCTTTTCTTTCTCTTGGTTTCAAGACTACACAGAGTTCTTGAGTCAGAAAAGACGAAACCTTCACACCCTCCAACCCCTTATTGCTGCAAAAGCAATTACTGTGGGTATTGCTGAGAAAGCTGCCGCATCTGGGTTATCATCTAGTCACTTGCTCCTAGCCTTCCAAAGGGGTGGCATTGAAGGTCTCTCCAATGTCCTGAAAGAGAAATGTAACGGAAAGGCTCGTGTCACTAACAAAACTCAAACCATCAAGAAAATATGCGACTTTTTCTTGGACCACTCTGAAGAGTGAACTGAAAATGAAATGTACACCTCTTCAAGGTAGAATTGGCCGTTTTCTTGCACCCCATACCTTTGGTTGAAGAACTTTTCCGTAGACACACAGGTTTTACAAAATGAACAAAATGTCTTGTAAATCCTCTAGAAAGCCTCCAACCCCCCCCCCCCCCCTCCCCCTCTAACAACCCCCCCTATTTTGGAGCAAGAAATTTATTAACCACACCCCTCTTTTTTTCATAACCAAATCAATAAACAACAATGTATTACCAGAACATTTCCATTATATCCAGACATGAATTCACACCAGTACTCCCCAGTTTTGATAGCAATATAGAGGGTTTGAATCCATGAGGAGTCAAGAGTTTGTCTACACGAGAATTTAGTTTTATCGACTGAGTCGATAAGGTAAATTGACCACCGTAAAAAGATTCAAATAGCTGACGTTTCGAGCGCTAGCCCTTCGTCGGAGCGAATCAAGGAATTGTGGGTAGTGTGTGGTTTTATATAGTAAGCGGTGGAGCTACGCTATTGGTGGAAATTTGGTGACGTGAAAAACAAATGTAGATTAGTTGAATGAAAAGCGTTCGTTGATTCCGTGGGGTTTGAGAGTGCCGAACGAACGCTTTTCATTCAACTAATCTACATTTGTTTTTCACGTCACCAAATTTCCACCAATAGCGTAGCTCCACCGCTTACTATATAAAACCACACACTACCCACAATTCCTTGATTCGCTCCGACGAAGGGCTAGCGCTCGAAACGTCAGCTATTTGAATCTTTTTACGGTGGTCAATTTACCTTATCGACTCAGTCGATAAAACTAAATTCTCGTGTTTCATCCCCCCACCGACGCAGCACCACAGTTTCTCTAGAAACTAACCCCATTCAAGAGTTTGTCTACATTTGATTCTTTATGGGAGTGTAGCTTGAAAAGGAATGTTGTTTTTGACCAGGGTGGAAATGTATTGTAACAAGTTATTACTTCGAATCTTGGAAAACTTGTTAAATCTCTGATAATCAGGTTTCAAATTCCCTGTTCGAAAATTGACTTGATATCTTTCTCTCAGTGTTCTATAAGCATTTTGTACGTATAAAGGTACTTAGTTAGGGGCACTTGTGACTCAAAAATGTCAAAATCCCCATGGCGTAGAAGGTCGCCCTAGACAAATGACGGGTTTGTTACATGCAATATGCATGAAAATGAATATAAAAATATTGTTATGTCCAAATGTCAAAATGTCATAACAAATTCACATCCTTGGAGACACATAGCCAAGAGTAAAGTAATTTACTACCAACTGTAATACTACTGCATATGTAGATCATCAATGAATTAGAAAATATGGAAAAAACTAAAAATACTAGCTTTTAGCTAGTGAGGACAACCAATGTAATGTTGAAAGTTGTGAACTGCCACATTACACTATGAAAGAATTTATGAGTTTACATCTTGAAAATAAATTGTCAACATTAATTTGTAACGCCCAGGGGGGATACTCGAAATTTACATGACGGGGGGGTCCGACGGAGCCTCATTTTTTGAACCCAAAAAAATACTTGAGCTTGAAATTTACACCCAAAAAAATACCTAGCATCGAAATTTTATACCCAAAAAAATACCTAGCATCGAAATTTTATACCCAAAAACGTCGCTCTGAGATTTGAAACCCAAAAAAATACGCTTATTTTTTTAAGACCCAAAAAAATACCCGCCGGATTTCTTGACCCAAAAAAATACCGAGGGTCGAAATTTTAGACCCAAAAAAAATACGTCGGACCCCCCGTCATGTAAATTTCGAGTATCCCCCCTGGGTTGTAACGCTGTTTTCAATTTGCAGAGCGTGCATGTAGGTTTTTTTAGGAACGAGCTAAAAATATTTGCAAAACAGTGTGCTTACAAATAAAATTAACTTAAATTTTCTTCAATAGATAGTTTAATATTTTATTGTTTGATAAAATTATTATCACACTACATTTTTGTTAAGCAAAGCAATGGACCAATTCATGTAGTAATAAAAATATTCCTGATCTCTGTGACCTTTTCACAACAAACGAAGTCATGTATGATTTCATCAAAGCAGCCTGGATTCTTTCATTGGCAAATGACCAAAGGAGTTGGCCTCAACTTATTCTGTACAGCCATATTCAAACCGAACGTTTGATAACGAATGCACCAAAACTTGAACAATAACATTTTCTACAACGTGGGAAATTATAAAAATCTGCAATATGAGCTACTGTACATGTAGCTTTTGTAGGTTTTCAACACGGGTTTACACGCTGAATTTACCGACACGTTGAGGCCATGTGGTTCAGGGCCGTGTGCTTCGTGTGCATTAATTAAAACTTGAAGAATAACCCTTGACCTTATCAGTATCAGTAACTCACTGCAATAAGCTTGGACAAGAAGAGTGAATTATATTCAAAATGAAGGTAAGTACTCAAGATTCGGTAAACAACAAGCGGAATGATACTTTCGAACTTTCGGTTAGCGCGGTGCCTTTGCCGTCCCCTATATTTCTTATCTTTTAGTGAAAACCGTTTGTGAACTACACCATCCCAGAAAAAATCATTCAAACATTAATTTACATGTCCATAAGTGTCAAAAGTAGACTTACCCGTTCATGATTTGCATTCGCGGATCCGGATGCATATGTCGTGTCATCAACGATCGCACGTGTTTGAAGCTGTGAAAGAAGCCCAAAACTCCTTGCGTGTTTCCATTGATAGTCCTTTCTTGGCAGCCAGTTGATAACAACACTCTTTTTTTAGTGAACGGTTTTTAAAACACGCAGCTGGAAATGTAATTTTCTTGCGAGTATTTTTCAAAAGGAGAATTACCATAATTTAGAAGCAATGAGCATGCGCGGTTGAGCAAAATGAGCGCGCGCACATTTTGGAGGATGGAATGTTTTTTTATCAAAGGCCTGCAAGCTCGTTAGAAAATACGACTGTCTTTTTCTCTCTAACGAGCACGGTGACCTATATTTTTTATTGCATCATTTTGATGTTAAATTAATGCTATTTAAGTTAAAAAAGTTTAAAAAAAATTCCTCGACAGGAAAAAAAGATATCGCTAAAAACGTTCTCAAATCAGCTACTCGTGGGAGCAAATTGATGACCTTGAAAACATGGACGCGAGGAATGTTTTGAGTCCGTGTCATTTGAAGATGTGTGACTTTTTTATAACTTTGATTTCAAAGTGTTCCCATATGGTGGAGACTTTAACCTATCAAGTTTTTTTGAAGAATTGTTAACTTTGCTTTCACGGGTTACCGGGAAAAGAAACATGAACCGATCAAATAATGACGTGCGTGATCGGTATTGCTATAGGCATAAATGGGGCAACATTGGTCCATCATATCTCTTTACCGAGCACGGTGACCTATCTTTCTTATTGAATTTTTCGAAACAACTTATGGTAGGGAGCTGTTAGAGAAAATTTAAAAAAAATCGTTCGACAACTTTTATTTCTGAGGAATCACCTTAACTTTTTTGCAAGATATCAAAGTTTGAAAAAAAATTCACTAAAAGAAAGGTCAATTCTTGTACAATATGCCATTCTTTATATGCTCCGTTGCCATGGCAACTGCCTCTACTAAAAGAGTGAAACCTCATAAACAAGCATAAATAAATTGGCAACCTTGCTGGTTAATCTCGTGAGCCAAAAGTACAAGACAAAATAATTAGGTTTTATTTTGTAACTCATGATGAGGTGCTTTTGGCTAGGGAGCCACCTTAACCTTAATGATGCTTGCGTGAATAGTCAGGTGGTTTGCAAAACGATCGATTGCTCTGTATAACAAAAGATTCCACAAAATCATTGAGGACTGATGTATAAATATTACTAATGGCGGAAATTACCATACAATATAACTAAAATATTTCCTTTTAAAATTTTTCAGTGACTGTATTGTTGCAGCCATGATTGTCCTTTCCATGTGCAAAGGTGTGAATATGAAGGGAAATCGAGGAATACAAAAAACAGTATGCATGGGGGTTGTCATGCGTCTAGTAGAAGATATATTATACACAATGTTTTGAATGGTTCAAATCTCTCTTTTTTAAAGGATATGCATATGTACTCTTCATAATATCACATTAAATAGGCAGGTAGTTTACTTAAGTAGTCAAAAAAGTAAAATTTCCTACTGTTGGCATTAAGGAAAAATTGACAAATATGCCCCAATGTAGGGACCAACTTAAAAAATGCCCAACAAATTACGGGGGGGAGGGGAGGGGGGATGCTCTGAGGCTTAGAATTGATTGATCATGAGCCACAAACACAGAGCTTGATACCAATTATTAGTACCAAAACAAAACAGTCCAGAACATCAAAAAGAAACCCATATTTTTCTGTGTTTGGTAATAAGACCTGGCAGACTGTGAAACCTGATGCAAGTCAATGCAAGTTATTAAAATTCTCTAAAAATTTCATACAGACTAAAGTCCTGATCACACCAATGCTTAAAAAGCTGTGTAGGATTAAGCAATACTATAGAATGACCTCTAAATATTAAAATTATAAATTCATTCCATCTCAATATGAGATGGGAAGTATCAACAATATCATAGGTTAGGTCATGCTTTGGCAAATATTGTTTACAGTATATACAGGCCTGCTTGTACCTGTAACGGAATTATGTTCAATAATTCATTAATTTACTTGTGTTACAATGACTAAGGCAACTGTCTCTTTTGAGCTTTTTTACAGACGTGGAAAAATGTCGGAAATTACTAGCATAAAATGTCCAAAAAAATTGTGCCAAAAAAACTGTCGAAAGTTTTTTGTTCAAAGTTCAATGTTCGAAAGAAAATAATTTGAAAATTTTTGAAGTTAGTATTCAGCCTGATAATTCACCTCTATTGCAAGCACTATAGACTCTGTAAAATGAGAACTACCAAACTAATTTGAGTTTGACTTGCTTTTATTGGCATTCAAAAAGTTGGCCAAGACCGATCAGAAGAATAAGATCATGTGGAACATAAGCATTTTCCTTTGTGTTCAGTTATGCATTAGATAGCAGCCTTTGTCATGTTGTTTTTATGGTCCTATTCAATCATGATAATGATTGCTGCCTTTGGAATCAAATATTGTTTCAATTTCATATAATTACGTTTTTATGAGGTCTCTAAGTCTTATCAAGTTTTTTTTTTTTGAGAGTCTTATATAATTTTTGCATTTTTGCCTCAGACAAACACAATATTACAGATTGAAGCATGTTGCAGCTTGTCAGTATTATTGCTTGGTAGTATAAGTATCAAATTGCTGTTTGTACTTGTAAATTGACATTCTCTATTTGACAAGTAGAATGCATCCACAAACCTTTATTTTAGCCACTACTGATTCTTCAACTTTCAGATGACAAAAAGTGATGATCAGATGACAAAAAAAAAATATTAAAAAAAAAATTCTTATTAAATCAACAAATAATTGAAAATATTGATAAAAAAAGGAAAAGGAAGGAAGAGTAAAGTAAATTAAATCCAAAAAACTTAAAAAAGGGAAAGGAAAGAGAAGAAACGAAATCGGTTGTCCATCGTCCGCTGTCTGCAGCAGTCCACTCCAGTCCTTTTGACCTTTTACATAGTCTCGTTTGTTCGAATACGGTTAATTCAAATCACCGTAATTTCCCTGTAACACACAGCTGTGTAGGATTAAGCAATGACATTACCTCCAAGCATTAAAATTATATTTTATTTCCATTTCAGTATGAGGTGGAGAGTATAAACGATGGCATAGGTTTTTAGGCCACGCTTTGGCAGATATTGTTTACAGTTTATACACGCCAGCTGTATGCATTCAGAACTTTACTAGTGTTTTCGTATAAATTGGACAAGTCCCTGTAAAAACATGCCGTATGCATGCTTCCACTCGCATTTACAGCCCAGAATTCCAAAATGTCGTTTTTGTTTTTCTTTCAGCTCACACCATTATTTGGAAAGTGGTTTTATTTCGTTTAAAAACCGTAAAAACTTGACTTAGACCCTAAAATACGTCTTCGTTGTAGACCGTTCATGTATCAAGTTACGACACGCATCACAAACGAGCGTTTCAAGTATGCGGGCGCCTGTCCAAGATTGTTGAGACGATTTAGCACGATTCAGCGGGAATATACAACCCGGAATTACAGATGCTCTATCAGTTTTGACCTTATGTTGATATTTTAGGGGCGTAGCGTGGGTGTATTGGGGGGTATATCAAACAAATGTCACGAGAAGGTGAGCTGTGTAAACTGAGTGCGCTGTTTCTAAGGTTATTTTATAACAATCACTAGAAAATGAATTGCGTCTACATTTTTTTTTAAATTTGCATTTTGTTTAGACGTGGATTAAGTGACTTTCAACCGAATGAATCAATCCTGGTTAGCGGGAAACATGTTTTTGTTGTTGTTTTTTTTTTACACACATAAATGCTCATTTTAATTACAACAACAAGATCAGTCGCGCCATATTTCCGCCGTTTAGTGCAAATATGACGAATGCTGTTGAATAAAACAAGGAGCTGTCTCGATGGACGAAGACCTGCATGTCGACATCGTCTTTTGACCCTCACTTTCTTTTATCTCTAAATTGAATTATCATAAAAAGGGTACAACTAAGTAGTTTAGCTCTTGAAAGAAAACATCGTTATCGCGTGTTCACCAGAAATTCATAACTACGCATATTTCCACGTGACGACTTGGGAAGAAGTGCTAGTCACGACATGTTTACATTCATTCCTACTGATTTTCGAACCATGAAACCACTGACTCAAAACCCGACACAGTTCAGTTAAAATACATACAAAGCTAGCTTAGTTAAGAAAACCTCTATCAAACGCTTTCCAGGCGTGTCGAATTCCAGCTTCAAAGATTTTAATATCAGATATTCAGACTTCAAAACGGCTTCCAGCACGAGGCTCCATTTTTCGCAACAAGGGGGCTTGTTATTGTAATGAATTCAAACAAAGAGAAGCCTTTTTCTGCGATTATTTTTTTATTATGCCGACCAATAGACGTTCTGTTAATTTCCATCTATCGTTTTTGCCTCTAACGCGAGCCAAAAGCTCGCTGAAAAGAAGAGGAACACATGGATTTGTGTATACGCAAACAAGCGCGGGTCAAAAGTACAATGTTCGCACAGAACGGCGAATTTGCGGTATTTTCAGCCTACGGTCCTGCTTTCAAACAGCAAAAATAACATCTTATCCTTACCTTCAACAAATAAGAAAAGGCTTCAGCACCTGAGTGGCGATTCCTAATTTAAAACGTATTTTTCAGATTTTTGGGTACAATGGCCGCACACCTCCGAGGCGGTGTGTCCTGTAAAGTAATATGAGCGTTGAATTATAATGAGGTTATGTCTCAATAATGCCAGCTCGTCTATACTAAACCGGACAGGACTCGACACGGCAGAGGACGGACGGAATGTTTTCTAAACTTGTGTAAAAATGTTTCTCTTTGTAAGAAAGACCGTTGAAAATTTTGCAGTATTAGTAAACTGACTTTATTCTCGAATCTTGGTGTTCGGTAGTGTATCTGTGACATGTTTTAAACGACGTGGTCACGCAAATGCTCACAACTTATAATCGATGAGTGTCACCCGGCCCTGTGAACAACAGAACATATAGCCTGTTCCATGCGTTCAGATAGTGGGGAAAGCGCGAATAGTTGGGGAAGGCGCGAAGGAAAGCGAGCGAAAAAAATGCGGGGAGACGAGTTCTCTCGCTTCCTCTCCCCAGTCTCCCCGCATTTTTTTCGCTCGCGTTTCTTCGCGCCCCAGTCCCCAACTATTCACGCTTTCCCCACTATCTGAACGCCTGGAACAGGCTACAGAACATAATGCGTGACATACCGTAACAGGATCCAAGAGAAAATGATCTGGATTATTTTTTGACAGGAGCATATTACATAAACATAACGACATAAGGAAGAAACTGATCTTGTCTTTATGTCGTTATGTCCATGTTCAGTCCTGCCATGTTCTTATGGCCTACAATAATAACATTTGTTATCACTTTAGTTTCGGCAGCTTCATTTGTTTGTAGCAAGTTATTAACCTTACCGTTTAGTGACAACGAGAAATTATACTATCCAAGGTAACGAGTAAAGTCTGACAACAATTCAACGAATCAATAAGAAAAACATGTGGATCATGCTCTTCGTCTGATTGATTTCATTCTTCCGTTCAGCATGCGCTTTCTTTGCTCTCCAATTAGGAAATTCGCTTCCGCAGAAAATAACGCCTCCCCGAAAGTAACTTTTAGTAATTTTGCAGTCTTTTAAGACTAAAAAAGACCGTTAAAACGGTCTTAGCGTTCTTCAGCGGTTTAATTCTTAACTAGTTTTCGCTGCACAAAAAGTGAGGGCCCAGCCCCTTCCGCTGGGGGGTCCCTGCGAAAAAAAACGGCCCCCTCCAAGAGTTGCTAAAGTAAGGATCCCCCCGAAAGAAGCGGCTTTTTCTGCTTTTTAACTAAAAAAATATTAAGACCGAGTCCATTAGAGGACCAGGCAGGGGTGATACATGCCATCTCTCCAATTTTGATGAAACTTTGCCAGATTGTAGGAACCACTCAATAACTCAAAAACACAAAGTGGTTTGGTTTCGCGATTTTTCCCCTGGGAGTTAGACCCCCCCCCCCCCCCCTGTTTTTTTCCCCCAAATACCAAACAATCCACTAAAATAAACATCAAAACTACATATACCACTCCTGGTTACAGAATAGAATTAATTTTATTTTTTTTTCACATGAATAAAGACTGGACCTATGTTATTTAACATGCCTAGTTTCAAGTCATTTGGAGTGACAGGTGTCAATCAAGAGCTTTCAATGCTCACCCATATCATGAAAGATTGCGTGATTATGCAAATTAGCACAACTTCTGATCCAAATATCGCCAAAGTGCAACCCTCTTTTTTGAAACAATTTTTACCACGGTTCAGAACCATCCTAGATCTGATAAAATCGAGAATAAAATTTTTGGGACCTGTTATTTTTTTGCGACTACAGCCGTTAAAGCAACATGACTACAGAATGGTTCTCACAAAGAGAGAAGGACCAAATCTAAGAAAATAAAGTATTGCAGAATCAATTTGTTAACGCAATTTCTTAGTTAATGAGATAAAAACTGTCCTTAAATATTATTTATAGCAGTTAAAACTAACTGAAGGCAAAATTCATTGCAATATCTCTGAAAATACCCAGGAAAATCATAGTATCAACACCCGAATTCTACTCCGATGCTCCGACTATTGGAATGAACGGTCGTGATATTT
Source organism: Dendrophyllia cribrosa (assembly GCA_024195265.1). Lineage (NCBI taxonomy): Eukaryota > Metazoa > Cnidaria > Anthozoa > Scleractinia > Dendrophylliidae > Dendrophyllia > Dendrophyllia cribrosa. Next base: position 42,196,588 of record JAJLRJ010000008.1, read on the forward strand.
GAATTCTAAAGCATCAAGATGTTACATACGAATTTTCCTGGCCATAATCTTGTTGTTTAGATTGCTCTTGGGACCTTGCTGAATCATTAAAGCTCGCGCACTGACCTTGCAGTTAGTTCTTGTCAATACTTAGTTGCAACGATTCACGCTCTCTCTGCATGTAAACACACTGCATGTAAACACATGAGTTATAAGTCGTATCGATCCCTGACATTATTGTTTGCCCTGACAAATAGAGTCCTGAGCTCATACATTGGATTGTCCATTTCATATTGGTTCAAGCAAATGTTAAATTGTTGATTTAGCCTCATCGGCAAGCAAGTAAACACCGAGTAATACGAACTGTCGAAGTTCGTCGAAGCTGAATGCGTGACAAAATGAGCCCATGAGCCCAGGACCCCGGTAAGCGGTAAATACAATTACCAAAGACGATTATAGTTTGTACCCGGCGTAGTCGGTACCGGTAAAAATCGATAGAAATCAAGTGATTTTTATCGATTGGTAACGTAAATCGGTAGAAATCGATAAAACAATTCGGTGTGTCAAATCGATATTATCGATTTTGTTTGATTTTATCGATTTCTAACGGTAAACGTTCTTTGTTTGTTTTTGGTATAAAATTAGCTGGTACACAATGAACAAAATGTACTTATTCAATTAAACATGTTTACTTCACCATTTGTAACGCGAAGGAATTGATTTTCACGTTCACGAGAAATACGAAACGATAAACAAAACAAGGCAAACGATAAATGCAGAAAAAAATTACATTGTCAGCAACATAGAAATAACAAAACAGCAACTACTATTATTCACAGGTAAATATGATGGGAAATATTTTTCTAGGCCTTCAAATAAAAGGTATATATGAATATAAAAATTGCTTGTACTTGTGGTAAGATTCGGCCAGCTCCCTTTATTTTCCTTGGCCTTGGTAACATAGATCTACCACCATGATGGCTACAATTTGGCACCGAATAGATTAACAAGAACAATAACTATAATATAACAAATAATAAAACTAACAATTCACTGTTAAGATTAGCTTTAGATGGATAACTGCTCAGCTGAAGCGAATTGCGTTGTATCTTCGAGACGAACACAGGCAAGTTGGAAACAAATAGCTGAAAACAGTTCCAGTAGTGCTCGGTAAATCAACAGTAAAGCAACCACGAGAAGTTCAGAAAGTGTAAAATACAGTCCAAGTGCATAATAATAATAACAAATTGCATTAATGAAAGCTATTAGTTCAACTGGTAAGGAAAACGCAGCTATCAAATAATATAGGCAAGCCCAAAATAACCAGACTTTCTTCCTTTTTTCAGTCTCCAAATCAATAAAAATGAATAGGCCTGCCCTATCAGAACCTGAACACGTACTTGAGCTGAAGAATGAATACATAAATTGTGCTCGGCTACATTCTGATCTGTCGTTACTTTTTTGTCGGGCTTCCTTAACCTTTAAAATAATACCCTTTAACCACTGCTTGAAAAGTCAATTTGACTGAGTCTTCTTCCAAGTTCGCCGCCATTTCTAACATCACGTAACATAAAATAACACAGGAAACCGAGACACAATGCCCAAATGTGATTGCAATAGATCACAATTGATATCACTGGGACCACCTGGAACGAAATTGTTCGAAAACATTCCACTCTTTACCTGGTTCTCTACTTTGACCTTTTTTGCAATGAATGAACAGCAAAACCTGATCGAATTCACTGTTTCCATCCCTGTTGGCCACGAAGAGTCTCTTAACGAGTTTCTTGAAAAAACGGTGGCGGAAGAATTGTGAGCAAGAGAAATGTACCAGGGACTGTGGAAGTGATTGCTGTGGGCGATGTGGCCGATGAACAGCCAGGAAATGATTCTAATCACGACGTAGAAAACAAAGGTAAAAGAGAGTTTAAACATTCCCAAAAACCCAGATAACCGACATAAAAACATAACGTAGTAATAATATTATTATTTTCAAGATGTGGAACCCCATCAGACACCTAAAGAACTCGCCACGAGGCTGAAACATTGGCTGAAATTCAATGGCGTGTCTCAACAACAGTTTGCAGAACATGTGCTTCGCCGCAAGCAAACCACGCTGTCAGACATTCTTCGCTTGGCCGGAGAATCGTGGAATCGCACAGGGCCCAGTGAAGTGTGGCAGAAGATTATTCGGTTCCTGAATAATCGGGAGAGTCAGAATGCTATGATAACGCACAAGACAGGTGTGAACTATAAGAATCTTACTATTACATCTTGCATGTTGATCAGGGGAGTTTTACAATTGAAAACAATTTTTTCATCTCACCAGATCAACGAAGGAAACGGATAAGCACGGAAAGCCCTACCATCGAGAAAAAACAAAGAAAAGTGTACGAAGACTACCAACTAGCCAGCCTCGATACCTTGTACGTTAAATGCAAGGGGAAGCCGAGCAAAGAAATTCAGAAGAGGACAGCGGAGATGTTAAACATGGAAGAGAAAGAGGTTAGTGTTCTGTTTATCTTGATGAAGCAGTGCTCTTTTGGTCTTTTCCGTAGAATTACAAACTTAAATTTGTAAGCAACGGTGCAAGATAAATTAACACTTAAACTAAGACTGTTTATTTCTCCTCTTTTAGGTCGCAACATGGTTTCAAAACCATCGTAACAGGGAAAAGAACGGAGCGTACAAACCGGGTCGCTACAGTGCAGGGACCGGTGAAGGGACATCGATGTCGCAGTCAACCGGCGTAGAGAAAGTCAGTCAAAAAGAAGCTGGGCAGTAAACGTTTGTTGTGTTCAATAAACAGAATAAAAGACAATTCTATTCACTTGTTGTCTCTTGATTTTAATAAATAAGGCGATTATAATCGATTTTAAAGGCCAAAAATTCACTCGTTAAAAATCGATAACAATCGGTGAAAATCAAGAAAAATCGATAAAACAAATGAGTGTGTCATCGATTTTTACCGATTGATCGATACAATCGATAACAATCAAATCAAATTTACCGATTTTTACCGATTTATCGATTGATAAATCGGTACCGATTTTTATCGATTGGCTACGCCGGGTTTGTAGTAAATCTCTACTAAAAGCTGGTAAAAAATAGTTTTAACTATCTATTAAACCTAGAGATTTGTCTTCCAGTTTAGTGTAACTATAATGTATTATCTTATAAATCACAATTGTACCGGTAATGCGTGATAGATATGATCTAGTCGTGTGATTGAAACTTCGAACATTACGTGACAGATAAAGTCCTGAACGCACACATTCGATTGAGGTTCATAAAATCAATCAATGACTTTGTTTAGTACCTAGCCGAGGGTAAAAACCCTCTACCAATAAACGTTGAACTATTGATTTAGCTGAATTGGCATGCGAGTAAACTGTGTGGATTTTCCAAAACTGGTAGCCTGCCCGGGGTAGCCTGCATGTAAATGCACGACTGAAAACGGAGCGCAGGAACCTTCAGTTGATTAGCGGTAGTTTCAATCGCCGAAGACAAATAAATCAGAGGCGATTCGGCGAGACTAAACCTAATTGCCATTTTTCCACCAATTGACATGGCTTAAATGGAAATATCTCGTTCACGCGTCAAGCAATCCAAAAACTCTATGCAGCCTTTGAATCTATGCTATGGGATGTTTTGTAAATTTTTCGGTGATTTTTGGGTATGTTTGGGAAATAGTTTTTCTCAAAGGAAAATTGATAAAATTTGATAAAATTAATAAAAAATTGATAAAATTAAGAGAAAGAAGAAATATGGAAGATTTAGTAGAGTTTTAAAATTAGTATTTGTAGTTAATAATTAATAGACGGACACCAAGTTAGTCCACTAGCAACCTGGGGTCAGTGCTCTTGCGTGGGTATCAACTGTCTGTTAGTGTTCCAAAAATCATTTTCTTTCTTCTAACCCTTCTTTAAACCCCTTAAAATTTCATTCAAATTTAGGATGAGTCCCGCCTTAATCTACCACAATGCGAACAGTAAAATACCGTGAAATGACTGAAAAATTTGCCTTTTCCGATCAATCTTTAGCCTGCATTGCAGGCGTTTAATCATGGGGCGAAATTTCGAGGACGCGCGCGTGAGGGGAAATTAGCCTGCGTAACTGGCGTTTTTTTGTTGTCGAGCGCGATGCTAGTCTCCTACGCAGCCGTTATTTGTGTCGTCACGCAACGCTCCTCCCCACTAACGGCTGCTGATACCCGTACCACATTCCTTTCGAGATTTTAGCCAATCACTAGCCTGCTTCCATTCCTAGGAGCGAAACGCGCCAGCTTAAATTGTCCAATCACAGCTCACGTTTTAACGGTGACCCACTTGCCGTTTAGAATATTTAGTTACGCCGTCATTTCAGTGTTTGCTAGCTCTTGGAGTAACAATAGAGTTTCTTTGGCTCGATTTGAAAGAGTTGCAAGATCAGTAGTAGCCGCTTAATAGGAATTATTCGCTGCTTGAGATCAGTTCATTTCTCAGTACGTGATTTAATGTGAGCGCAAGTCTGCGGTTAGCATAACTTGCGATGTAGTGTTTCTTCATCACGACTAGCAGATTCTAAGATCGAATTAAGTCTTATGCGATAGTAACGGTCTATATTGGAATAGTGACATCTTGCGATTGTTTTTAGCTCCTCGGAGTTTATTCTGCGTTTAAGTTGATGTATTTCTCGGAGCTAGGCAGTATCTCCATTGTCAGAAGCATCGCGTCCTTGCATCCGGTTTGAAATATTAGAATCTTCAGCATAATAGTTCAGAAGCACGCTGAAATTTTAGCAAACGTTTATAGCAAACGCTTCTGCAAATAAACAACTCGCTACTGTTCGAATAGCAGCTAACATCCACATCAATCGCTGATCTAATAATTTGTGTAAAATTGACTGAACTTTTTCCGAAAATAAAGAGTTTATCTTGACTTGCAGGCGGCGACGAACATGTAAAGCACTTATCGCCCATCATTACACGAACGGAAATCACAAGCTTAGATGTCTGGCACATGCTTATTTTTCGCGCGAAAATTGACGTCATTGTCAACATGCTGATACGTGATTGGCCTTTTAAACACAAAGAGAAAGGAATGTGGTTCGGGTATCAGCAGCCGTTAGTGGGGAGGAGCGTTGCGTGACGACACAAATAACGGCTGCGTAGGAGACTAGCGCGATGCTGAATTCGCGAGCGCAAAAACGAGTGGTAAAGCCGTCAGGGGAGAAAGGTTTCTACTTCTCCTCTCCATTCCCCTCGCAGCTTCGGCGCTCGAAAATTCAGCATCGCGCGCGCCAACAAAACCACCAGAAACACAGGCTACATGGAATTGGAGCATTATATCTAAGACTACCCATAGCCTAGAGTTTGCTTGTTTTCAAAATCACAGTTCTAGGTGTCTTCGTATTTCAAATCTCGTGGATATCTCTTCTGCCTCTGCAATAAAGTCTTCCTCTCCATTCGCGCGCGCGCGTCCTCGAAGTTTCGCCCTATAAATAAACCGGCGCCTGCAATGCAGCCTAATCAGTCTTGTGCGGTAAATGAGGTCACAAAACTAAACCTACCTGAACAGTCAATACAGCAAAGAACACTGATGGCGAGGACCAGTTAGAGAACGCAATATTTAGAAATATTCGTAGAAGAAAAGTTAATGGATATGAAGGCTTCTCACAATTTTAAATGAGAATGCAAACGGCGAAAAGGACTCAAAGGCTCATTTACTCCTTCCACCTTTCACCCAGTAGAAGGGGGAGGGGGGAGGGGGTAACATCTCTACTATCAGCCCTCCATATAAACAGTAATGTACCCCCTCCCTCGCCCCACCAACCAAATACAACACCTCTACCAAAGATAAACAATTGGAGAGCACAACTCAGCAGGAAATTAGCCTGCATAGCTGACGTTCTTTCTGTTGGCTCGCGCGATGCTGAATTCGTGAACAAAACCAAACCACTTTGTGTTTTTGAGTTATTCAGAGTGGTTCAATCTGGCCAAGTTTCATCAAAATTGGAGAGATTGCATGTATCACCCCTGCCTGGTCCTCTGGTGGACTCGGTCTTAATCTTTTCTTGACATTACGTTATAGTTTGGTCTCAGCCTTACTGAAATGTAATAATGTTAAAAAAGGAAATTATTTTCTTTTTACAGACAAGTTGTGAGCCTTTATTCGAAGCCACTATGAAGCTGTTCTTGAATAGCTCTGAGGTGGCCTAAAATACCTGCCATAAAACCCTGTCCGTACGCCAAAATAAATTCCAAGACTTTACTGTGGATACGGTTAAAGGATAAATAATGTTATTTCTGTTTTCATTTTCTTGGGATATCTTTTAGTTTTGCGATGCGCCCTCCTTGAAGTTACGCAGCTACGAAGGCTAATTTCATGCTGAGTTGTGCTTTCCAATTGTTTATCTTTGGCAGAGGTGTTGTATTTAGTTGGTGGTGCGGGGGAGGTGGTTGCTGTTTATAGATGCGTGAATCGTTGCAACTAAGTATTGACAAGAACTAACTGCAAGGTCAGTGCGCGAGCTTTAATGATTCAGCAAGGTCCCAAGAGCAATCTAAACAACAAGATTATGGCCAGGAAAATTCGTATGTAACATCTTGATGCTTTAGAATTCAAATATCACGACCGTTCATTCCAATAGTCGGAGCATCGGAGTAGAATTCGGGTGTTGATACTATGATTTTCCTGGGTATTTTCAGAGATATTGCAATGAATTTTGCCTTCAGTTAGTTTTAACTGCTATAAATAATATTTAAGGACAGTTTTTATTTCATTAACTAAGAAATTGCGTTAACAAATTGATTCTGCAATACTTTATTTTCTTAGATTTGGTCCTTCTCTCATTGTGAGAACCATTCTGTAGTCGCAAAAAAATAACAGGTCCCAAAAATTTTATTCTCAATTTTATCAGATCTAGGATGGTTCTGAACCGTGGTAGAAATTGTTTAAAAAAAGAAGGTTGCACTTTGGCGATATTTGGATCAGAAGTTGTGCTAATTTGCATAATCACGCAATCTTTCATGATATGGGTGAGCATTGAAAGCTCTTGATTGACACCTGTCACTCCAAATGACTTGAAACTAGGCATGTTAACTAACATAGGTCCAGTCTTTATTCATGTGAAAAATAAATAAAATTCATTGTATTCTGTAACCAGGAGTGGTATGTAGTTTTGATGTTCATTTTAGTGGATTGTTTGGTATTTGGGGAAAAAAACCAGGGGGGGTGGTCTAACTCCCAGGGGAAAAATCGCGAAACCAAACCACTTTGTGTTTTTGAGTTATTGAGTGGTTCCTACAATCTGGCAAAGTTTCATCAAAATTGGAGAGATGGCATGTATCACCCGTGCCTGGTCCTCCGGTGGACTCGGTCTTAAAACTCAAAGCCAATCAAATCTACTGTATTCAATGAACGTTTCATATAATGCGGTAGATGATTTATACAAACACAACCGTGGTAGTACAGTGAACTGGAGACCGTAATTTATAGTTTCCTGTTTCCTTTTTCTAGCGAATACCAAACAATCGATTCCTGTGTTCATGAATATATGCGATGAAATATCTAGGGTGAAACACGTTCGACTCTGATGAAATACTACAGCAAGTTAATTCCAAATACGTTCACATTTGCATGAACCCTGAACAATGAAAGTAACTGGACAGATCACAGGGGCGTAGCTAGGATTTTTCAAAGGGGGGGTCACACTGTGTCACACTCAGGGTAGTCACCAGATTGTCATGTCGACATCCACACTGTGTTTTACTAAAATTAGCTTACAAAGGGGGGAGGGGGAGGGGGAGGGGGACACGGGCACCCCAGGACCGGCCTCCGTTTCTTTCGGAGTTCTACGAGACTCCCTAAATAGCCAGTTTAATATAATTAAATCACGGCTGGGTGGTCTTAAAATAAATAAGCAATTCGATATTAAAAAAAGTAGATATTAGATAAATACATGCATACCAAGGTAAATAATACAGCAAATGGAACAGTATACAAATGCCTAAAGTCAAATAAAGGGGCGGCAGGCCTGTGTAACAGGCCAGCGCTTTTTGGGGTGCGCGCGGCTCGCAAAAAAGACCCTGGGGACGAGGTTCGGGCAAAGAGCAAGCGCGGGCACGAGTCATGTGATGAGAGAGAGCGGAAAGGAAACAGAAATGGAAATAGTAAACTATCCTCACCGGTCTCACTTGCACTTATATAATGAGAATGGGAGACCTGGTGGACGCTCTCAACAGCAGCGGAGAGGGAAATAGGGCGGGAAGGGTGGGAAAAAACTGTTGAGAGAGACCGCAGGAAGTGCAAACGAGACCAGATGGATAAAGTTAAAGACCTCACTAAGAGCCATAACACTAAACCACGGACGTGCGAGAAAGGAGAGCGAATGTAGAATGGATTCTCCTTATATACGCTTAAGTGAGACCGCTGAACATAGTAAACTATCAACACCGGTCTCACTTGCACTTATATAATGAGAATGGTAGACCTGGCGTCCTTAGCAGTCTTAGCAGCGGGGTACCAAGATCACAGGGACAGAACCGACAGACGCCCCATACTCAACCCCAGACTCAACCCAAAATAACATCCAACACCCAAACTGAAACCCGTGAAAGAGGGGAACAAGAACGCTTTACGCCTGAAGGCGTAGAGGGAAAAGCGCAAATAAAGCTCTAAAGGGGGCAAAACTGTCAACGCGCAAATGGTAACACATGTGGGACTAAAGTATTAGTCCACAAACAAGCGGGGGCAAAACTATTAAGCCGCAAATATTAAATGTGGGACTAAACTGTTAAACTACAAAAGCAAAATGGCCCAAACTCTAACCCGCGAGTATTAACACGTGTGGGACTAAACTGTTAACCCACAGAACAAAGCGGGGGCCAAAACTGTTAACCCGCAAAATTAAATGATGTGGGACTAAACTGTTAACCCACAGAACAAAGCGGGGCATAACCGTTAACCCGCAAAAAAATTAAATCATGTGGGACTTAACTGTTAAATCACAAAACAAAAGCGGGGCCAAAACTAAAACAAAGACAGAAACTACGGGGCGCCATTCCCCGGGTGTGGGGGTAAAGGGAAAACGGAGTAAATAATCCCGAGAGGGAAAGGGATCTTAAACTTTAACAAAACCTCTAAAACTAAGAGTAAACCCGGGGGAATGGCGGCCCTGGCGCCCGGTAATCCGAGAGGGACGTTGTGACCCCTCCAGGCACCGCTATTATAACGAACCTAAGTGATGTGAAAAAACTAAGGAGCCAATCCACCCCCCCCCCCCCCCCCCCCCCCATACAAGGGAGTAAAATGCGAGGGCAATATGACAAAGGGAAGACCCCTGGGACAATGCAGAGACTTGTGAAAGAGCGAGGGGCGTGCTAGCAAGGACTTGCGAAATATAAGCGCTGTAAATAGTAGACAAATGACAGCCCGTGAAGCCTGCATGTACGAGGACAAAACTTTAAAAGCGGGGTGAACAACAAACAAACACGCAAAAATATGAATTTGATATGCAAATTAAAACATCACAAAATCCAAGAGGACCAAATGTAAAAGCAGAGGTAACACACATAATACAAACAGCGCGTAATAGCAGGACGGAAGGGCAAAAGTTAGCGAATATAAAGCCCAAAGGGCGAAATGTTCAAACCAGGGCGACAAATATCAAATTTATAAAGAGCCCGCAAAAGCCCAAAGGGCAATCGTTCAAAGCAGGGCGAATAAATATCAAATTTATAAACAGCTCGCAAACGCCCAAAAGGATAATCGTTAAAAGCAGGGCGAACAAATACAAGATTTATAAACAGCCCGCAAGACGCCAAAATGGCGAAACGTTCAAAGCAGGGCTAACAAATATTAAATTTATAAACAGCCCGCAAACGCCCAAAGGGCAATCGTTCAAAGCAGGGCGAATAAATATCAAATTTATAAACAGCTCGCAAACGCCCAAAAGGATAATCGTTGAAAGCAGGGCGAACAAATACAAGATTTATAAACAGCCCGCAAGACGCCAAAATGGCGAAACGTTCAAAGCAGGGCGAACAAATATCAAATTTATAAAACAGCCCGCAAAACGTCCAATGAAAGGGCGAAGCGTTCAAAGCAGGGCGAACAAATATCAAATTTATCAACATAAGAATAAAAGGCAGCCCGGTTTAACAATGTATTGAATACAAGTAAACGAGGACGAAACAGGAGGGAAGGGAAACAGATATAAATAAACTTGGCAAACCTCAAGAGAGATTTCATAAGCTAGAGCAGCGCCTTGTGCTGCGCCTTGTGCGGCTGGTTCAGGGTGTAAAACAGCGTCGTTTTGAGGTGGAGCTGGTGGTAATACGTTGGGAAGGACAGCTTGGGCTTGAGGGAAGCTGTTGGGGCTGGTAAAGTCCAACTTGGGCTGCAACGACGGCTTCTTGTTCTTGCCGAGGTCGTTGAACTTGAACTGCGATTTATGGAGCGTGAGCCATATAAACGTACAGGACACGGACGTGCGAGAAAGGAGAGCGAATGTAGAATGGATTCTCCTTATATACGCTTAAGTGAGACCGCTGAACATAGAATATTATGAAAGTCTTGAACTTGACTTTGCATTCTAAGGAAGCCTCAGCACAGGTTGGCAGGTTGACTTCTCTTATTTCCTTATCTTAGGAGACGTCTGCGCGCAGGCAACACAAACATGGCATCTTAACTACAGTCAAACCTGAGGCCTGTGAAATAACAGACGATACAGAAAAACTCTATCAATGGTAATCATTAAAGAAAATAATCGGTCTTTGAATATGATCTCAAAGTGGGAACGTGAAGCGTGCATGTGTTCTCACCCCCAGTTTCGCGCGGCCATTAACCGTTCGCTAATGTTTTTTCGTTTCTCGCTCGACGGACTAAGCTGGGAAAGAGAGACTGCTCGTAGTCTGTATCTGTTGTGGTTCAAATTTTTCTTTTGCTTAACATTTTTCAAACCAGTTTAGTTTTTATATTAATGAATCTGGGACAAGGAAAATAAAAATCAAACTGGTTTGAAAATTTTTAAACCAAAGTAAAATATGAACCACAGCATATCCGTGAAATTCCAAAGTGGGGTGGGGGGGGGGGGGGGGGGGGGTGGGGGGGTGGGGGGAGGGGAGACTCAAAAGCCAATCTTTTTAATGGAAATCATGTACAATGGTAGCTTAACTGGAATTTCCTGAGGGGTAGGGATACCATTACGAATGGTACAAAACGCCGGTCACAGGGCACAGGTCATTGAATCTTACCCATAACAGTAAATAAAAGGTAACCATTTTCGAATCAGTGCTTTACCCTAAATACACGATTTACAGTATTCAGGGTTAGCTTTTATTTTGGATGACTTTTGTGACCTGCGTTTTGTACCAACCCGTATGGATATCTTTTGGAACACGGATTTTTTCTATATTTTGTGTTGACTTAAAGGGATTCCACGCCATTTGAATGTGTTTGCACAAGCAAAGATTCCATCCCAGTTATCTCATTTCCGATTGGTTCATAAACAAATATAATGGACTTGCATCATAGCGTGCACGGGACAGGGTAAAAAGGTACTTTGATTCATGCACCGAACCGTGAAACCAAATAAATCAAAAAGCAATAAGTTGAGTACTATTGTACATTAATTGCCAATACTCAATGGCTAATGAGGCTGCAAAATGTTATGGTTCTTTTAGTTTCTTGATTACTCATTGACCAATGATTATTTATGTCTGATGAGAAAATAATGACATAAAAATGTTTTCATCTTAGTTAAAAACGTGAATTTAATTTTCAGGTAGTCCATTTTAGGTAGTCCATTTGGTAGTCCATTTTAAGTAGTCCATTTTGGGTAGTCCATTTGGTAGTCCATATAGGGGTAGTCGATGGGCTGGGGGTCAGCGAAATGTACCGACCCCATTAATCCTGTTGTTTTTTGCCGCTGCGCTCTCGCTGCCCTCGCCGTCGTGGTTGTTGTAACAGTTATTGTAGCTATTAAAAGCGGAGGCCGCCGTTTTTTAGTACTGTTGCGGTTGCTACCCTGCTTTATCGGTTCCTGTCGTATTGGTGTCTCGTAAAGTTTACTTTTCTGACGTAGTCAGATCAGCCTTGCAGTTTGTGGGTTACGTTTTTCAGTCACGCCACACATTTACGTCATTACGTGTGGCAAGTGGCCAAAAATCGATCAGATCACAGAAGGCCTAAGTAAGAGTTTGTATGGAGAATTAGGACCGAGAATTATAATAAAAAATAAACGAATAAATAAGTCGGTAAATTAAATTTGTTAAAACGTTACCTGGTGTTGTTGTTGTTGTTGTTGTTGTTTTTATGGTGTTTGTTCGCCATTCGAGTGATTTTAAGTTCTTACGGGGCCTCGACAGACGCTCGCCTAGTAGATGCGGCTGACCCTGTTTAAGACACTGACTCTGTGATTTTCCTACCCTATTTAAGACAATTCTGAGTTTTGAGACCCTGTCCAAGATATTTACAAATTGTCCCACTGTTAAGTTTAGTATCAACACGATAAATGCCAAAGTGATCCCAAAGTCAACGGAACTAAACACCAACAAAACACTGGTTGAAATTCGTCTTGATATTCTGTTTACGACACCTCTGACTGAACCATGCCCTTTACTAGCTGTCAGGCCGCACGCCCCGTTACGCGTTAAGGCTAGGCAAGGGAACGTCTCTCCCCGTCTGTCTTTCCGCCCCCCCCCTCCTCCTCCCCAGGACGCTGTAGGGGGTAAAGGACTTAAAATTACTCCAATTGCGAAACACCACCACTCAAATTACGCTTGGGCGTCCTGTGATCTGATCTTATGCCAAGTGCTGGGTGTGACAGAAAACAAGCGGGGAATGGCCAATACCATTATCTCCAAACACAATTAAACCTCGTCAGCCTGCTAATTACCTGAGTGGCCTGTAAATTTAGAGCTGCTGCCCAAAGGTTCTTATTGTTATCTTGTCGAACGAGGTATGTACTTGTAGGAAACTGGTAGCAAATTAAACGAACAATAGCGACCTTTAGATTGGACTACGAGTACGAGATTGAGTACGAGTACGAGTTTTCAAACCAAAATCGTGTGCCTCATATAATTTCTTATCACACCAATCTTATCCCTAACGTTTATTTATGTGTTAGTCAGCAACAGGAAAGAGTTATAGTTCGGGGGATACAATTATCTCGAAATTCCAAAGTCGTACTCGTACTCGATTTCGTACTCGTAGTCAAATCTAAAGGTCGCTAATGTTACGTGTTTTCTCGCACCAGAACTTAGTTTAGCGGGGAACCAAACCTAATTCTAAAGAAGATTATGACACAATGTTTGCTTCTCATTGTATCAGTGAAGGATAATATAATCGAAGTTCCCTTGAGTAGACAACTTCGAAAGGCAGCTAGATTAAATGACACACCTGAATAGAGAATTTGGACGGTACGAGGAAGTAGCTTGTTTTTTAAATGGGAAAGTGCGCTTGTGTTAAGTTTGCAAGTTTGTATGTAATGTTAATCTTCTAAACGTTTCCTCTCTGGATCAAAACTGTATTCTTATGCTGTGTTCACACTGTAGTCTGATCACGAACGAATGAAGAATGTTCCACTTTGAAAAGTGTTTACATCAGGCGGCGCACTTAATACGCAAATCATGATGGAAACATGTTTGAATACTCTGAGCATGATTGAAACTACTTCACGAGGTAGTTTCGATGTAAGCCAGACAAAAAACGTTAGCGCAAATGTCGTCTCCTTGTCAAACATTGCATTGCTCTTCGTTCTCGGGCCGAAGAACTTGAGAAGTGAGATTAAACCCCAAACCCATGTACACGTAGCAGCAGGTTTGAGCTCTATATTTTCGGTTCATGTGTTATTATATAAGGATTTCATGTGAGCTTATGTCTGCTTCATAAAACAACATAAATAGAACCAGGCGTGAAATGTGTCTTGAAATTAACAATTAATGTGAACAATGAAATTGCAAACATGATGTCAGTCACGGCGGGAAACGTGTTTCGTTGAAACATGTTTAAACTCTAAACATGTTTCGGTGCTGATGTGAACACAGCATCAGAGAAATATTTCATGTTTCACTTCAGACATGTTCTTTTATTTTCGTGAAGGTCACGCATTGGATAAACACCTGGGATAAAAAGTCTCCGTTTACATTTTTCAAGGTCAAAAGGCATCGAAATCTGATGATGCGTTTCCAAAAGAAACGTATTTGTGTGGATGGGGCCTTTAAAGTATGGACATGCCTTACTTTAATACGCAATGGTGTCAAGTGGAATACCACGAAATTATATCCACTAATTGATTTTCTCATTATACACAGGAGCCTTTAGTTCCGATGTTTATCCGGAGGTCTTTTTAACGTTTTTGGTCATTTTCCTAAATGTTCCGAAAATTACCACAGATTGCCAAAAACTTCCGAATATTACCAAGGAACATACGAAGATGTTTCGATTATAATCCACGAACATATATCTAGTCCAAACCACTGGCTAGTTTCATTTACGACAACGAGAAACTACTGTTGAATACAACCCGTGGCATACCACAAATTATGCAACGCCTTTCCAGCCTTCTGATTGGCTGTATTCTTCATGACATAGGATAAAAGAAGTGAATAACAGAGTTGAATGTCCTTAATATAACCTAAACCTTATCTTCTGTTTACCTTACACTACTGAACTAGACAAACAAATATCGGTGGTGGTCTCGATATTTGTTTAATTAAGGGAAGTTGTCTCAAAACAGGGTCCGCGAAGCCAAAGTTTAAGTCGCAGTCAACTAGGGAGGTTCGGTGACATGTTCCCCCTGCATTTAAAACAGACCAGGGTGGTGAAAAGTGATCAATTTAAAACAAATACTGAACACCCACTTAAAAAAAGGTAGTCGAGGCATTACACTGCTGCAGCATCAATTATCGATTATTGGACGAGGTAAGGTGGAGCAAAATGTCGTGATTTGTCAGTGGCGAGAAACTGACAAATCACGATATTTCGCGACAGACAAGTTCAATAATTGGTTAAACAGAGCAGAAATCGGGCTGCCATTGTAGACGGAAGCAGAACAATTATTCGAAGCAAAACAACTTTGCACCATTGTGCGCAGAATTATTCGTAGGCGCAGGCAGCTGTTCGCAGGTCACCTGGTGGGCTCTCGGCCAATGAAAAGGAAGAAAAAATGCATTGAATGTATGATAATCAAACTTATCGGCAGGTCTAACATTGCAAGGTGAAGTTAGTTAGGGACTACAAACAGAGAAATGCTTGTGCGTGCATAGTAAAACCGTTACAAGTTCAAAGAAGGGTTATTAAAGGTATCCTGCAGCCCCCTTAACGCATGCAATGTTTTGTTGACTCACACGATGGAACGTCATCGTCAGCGATGTAATATTTAAGTGCCTGATCTTTATAATTGCTTCTTTTAAACTCATCGCGATCGACAGTAGAATAAAAGCTTACTTTTGCAAGCGGCTTTCTCATCCATAATGGCGGACATTCAGCTGTGATAAATCTTGTAATTTGAGTCATGTGAGTAGTCACAGAATGTAAGAAAAAACGAAGACCAAGCATTCGCTCTATGGGGACCGCAGACTCTCTTTAATCTTCACTTTTCTTTTACAGGAATCAAAGGCCATTATGTCTCAAAGCAAAAAAACGATTGGAAATTTTGATGATATCCTAACTTCCGTTAGCTCGTTTGGCTACTGGCAGATAATCATTTACGTCGTTACATGCTCACTGGTGATAATTCCTTCAACGTTGCAAGTCATTGGGATTGTGTTTTTCGCTGGAACGCCAAGATTTCATTGCGTGACACCTAACGTGACATGCGAGGACAGCAAATGTTGTACCAACTGTACCGAATATGTGTTTGATGGTCCATTCTCTAGCAGCGTTAGTGAGGTGAGAGAACAACGCGCTTTCTTTATACTTTTTGCATGTTTTCTTTAAATGTAAAACACAAACTAAGATGTTATAGAACTAGCGCGAAGTCCGTCAGTGGGGAAATATTGGTCGAGTTTCACGACCAAGCCGAAAGCGAGGTCCGTAAGCTTGTAAAAAAGAACGAGCCCAATATTCCCTAATACGGACCGAACAAGCTAGTGCAATAGTTTTTATTTTAATGGCTCTTGTAAAATTTTGTTGACCTATTAATGCATCCATAATTCTCAGCAAACGCACGCGCCATAGTAATTAAGTATATACCTTCTTTTGTTCAATGTTCGGCCAAATAAGTACATAAGCGATCCATCCGTTAGCGGTCCGTAATGCAAACCAATCACAATGCTCCTTTTCATCATGAACTTGTTCATTCATTTGATATAAACATTTGAACTACTTGTCAGCCAAAGGTAGAGTCTACCTGCCATAGCTCAGACGGAGGTCTGACACCTTATTGAGAATTATATAACGTAATGTCGACACTTAGAATTTTATTTTCAATAAATTATTAAGTGTAAAAAAGAAAATCTAAATCCCCACTCAGGATTGAACCTGCCGACCTCAGCTAGGCTTAGACTTACATAGCCTACCGTACCAGAGTACCACCAGCTTCTCGGTGGTTGTTTAAGCCTAAATTTAACTACACCAAATTGAAGAAACGTCGGGTGAAAAGCACAAACCATGAACGATGCGACCCAAAGGTTTGCTGGGAAGTTGGAAAAAATTATCTTCGTCTGTGACAGAATATACATTATATTAACACAGGATGCATAAATCATGCTCTTAAATGTCTCGAGCAAAGAAAACATCTTGATTATCAAGAAATAGAATATTACTAGCTTGCCAATGCTGCCTACCCAGAATCCCATTCAGTCTCATCGTTCATGGTTTATGCTTTTCACGCGTCAACGTTTCTTCAATATGGTGTATATATAAACTGCTAACCCCAACCTCAACTGAAAGCTAGCCAGTTACTCCGTTATATATTCTCATTAAGGTGTCCGACCTCTTTCTGAGCAAAAGCATTTAGACTCTCCCTCAGCCAATCTCGTCCCCAGGGCCCTCTCTGCGTTCAAAATGGCGGGCGAACAAACCCCTGGACAAAGCTCTGCTGTCGAAATACTGCAAAACCCCTGGAGTATTTTGTCGCGTAAAACGCGATGCAACCAGTAAACACACACGACTGCATATTGCTGGAAGTAACCTCCGAAAACATCATTTCATCGTGTGTCACGTGACAAAGTACTTCATGATTCTTGGAGTATTTTAGCAGCCTTGTCCCGGCCTTGTCAACACCCGACCTGCCATTTTGGTGGTGGTGTTGGTGATGATGACGATGGTGATGGTGATGGTAATGCCCGGGGGGGGGGGGGGGGGGGGGGGGGGGGGGGGGGGAGGGGGGGGGTACTCCCGACAATGTAGGATAGGTGTGTGCCGCCAAGGTTCTCAATTAATTAGGGTAGAAAATCGAGATTTGACACCCTTTTTAAGGCCCAGTTTTAACAGACCATATCTTTTTCGTTTTGCGCGTTGGGGTGGATACTGCAATTTAGTGACCCTATCTATAAGGAATATCTAAAGACCACAATACCAAAAATACCAAAAAGGATACCCTATTTAAGGACTGAGCACTTAAAAAACCCTACCCTATCGGGCGGCACATACCTATATAGCGTATATAAGGGAGTACTCCCCCCCCCCCCCCCCCCCCCGGGTGGTAATGGTTTGGGTAATAATAAAAATCAGATTTTCTAATCATTTGACTTCTTTCGTGCTGATAGTGGAACCTGATTTGTGACCGAGCATATGCTGGAGCCAATGTACAGGCAGCATACTCAGCGGGAATGCTGGTTGGGTCACTTATGTTTGGGGCGACTTCTGATTTCTTCGGGCGCCGATCCTGCATCTACCTGTGTGCTGTATTACTGGTACGTTAACTAAATAAGATTTTGCAACTGGGGGGGGGGGGGGGGGGGGGGAGGGAGGGCAGAGAAGTTAGACCGGAGTGGACCAAAAGAAATATTTTAGTTTTCAAAGGTTTTAGTAACAATTTTTAATGATTTCATATTTTAGTTTTATCGCTACGTTGGAACACTCAGCATTTGGTTTATATTAATCGTGCAATTACTATCTGGACAGAGAAATTACGGTCCTTTACAGTGTAATATAATAAGATTAAAAGGATTTTCATCTCCAGTCTGTTGATCTGTTTCGCATTCCACTTGAGTCGCGTGATGACAAGTTTGGGCTTCCGAATTGTGCTCGTTATATAACGGGAATTTCGTTATATACCAGGGTTTGTTTAATATATCGGGGTTTCTTTTACATACAACATACTGTAACTTTGGCTGGGTTGAAGAACATTGTTCATTATACCGGAAACTTCGTTGAAAAAAAGGTTCGTTATATCGTCAGTATCGTGATTCCACTTTACGGCGGCATAAATGCGTCCGACTCTCTTGCTTTCAGAAGAGAAGCTAGAAAGCTTTGACACCGTAAATAAGGTTTCATGATTTTGATGATGCGGAATCATCTCGCCGGGAGTTGCTGCTAAGGACTCAAAATTACGTTAATTTCTGGGGCTGTAACATTCGAAATTCTACGGAAATGTTATTCAAACAAATTTTGGTAAAAAGATAATGGTAATAATTGTTTTCCTCTGTGTTTTTTCAGGCGATTTTCAGTCTTGGATCAGCGCTTGTCGATTGCTTATCATTCTTCGCCTTTCTCCGTTTCTGCGCAGCCGCATTCGCCGTCGG
The DNA here is from genome assembly GCA_024195265.1 of Dendrophyllia cribrosa. Classification (NCBI taxonomy): domain Eukaryota; kingdom Metazoa; phylum Cnidaria; class Anthozoa; order Scleractinia; family Dendrophylliidae; genus Dendrophyllia; species Dendrophyllia cribrosa. The sequence goes on from JAJLRJ010000008.1 coordinate 42,215,240, forward strand.
CTTGTTTGTGGCTCATTACGTGTTTGTTCTTGAACTGTTTGGCCCCACCTACCGGACCCTCGCTGACAAAATACAGAGTTTGTTTTGGTGCATTGGCGCGGGCATGATTGCATTTCTTGGTTACTTCATTCCGCAGTGGAGGACTTTGTTGATACTCTGCAGCTTCCCACCAATTCTTGTGTTCACCATCTACTCGTAAGCCACATTTAAGCTTATTTCACAAATAAAGAAGTCCAAACCATGATTTTTTTTCTAGTGTTCTCAAATCCTGGGGCGGGGAGGTACTACCGTCCGTCAATTTAGGATAGGTGTGTGCCACGACGGTTCTTAAACCCTTACTTTATTTTAGGGTATAGTAAATCGAAAATTGACACCCTATTTAAGGGAAAAACAATAACTAAGAATTGTGTGAAAAGGTCGTTTTTTATTTCTTTTATGTACATGGAAAATTTATCATCAGGCCTAGAATACTAGACAGGGTTTAGTTTCATTAATACGTTATCATAACCATATCTTTTTCGTTTAGCTGGGTGTTTCAGTAGATACTGTAATTTAGCTAATACAATTTAAAGGAACCCTACTAAGGATCACAATACCAAAACGGAAATACCCTATTTAAGGACTGAGCACCTCAAAAACCATACCCTATCCCGTGGCACATACCTATATTTATCATATGACTCGCACAGCCCTGCGAGTCTTTTCTTTGTAAAACCATTGATGAAAGACCCATATGAAGGCCGTGCGCGTTTGCGCGAACGGGGCCGGAAAGAGCTGTACGCCCCTACCAAAAAAGATTCTGGCCTCGCGTGTTAAAATTTCAAGCAATTTTGTCTCCAAATTGGTCATACAATGAAATACTTATTGACTAAGTTAGTCAGGCCGGATGGTAAAATATTTGGCCGAACGCCATGATCTTGAGCCAAATATTTTCCCATCCGTCCCTTCCACTTAGTGAATAAGTACATAAGCCTACAAATGGGAGTACCCCCCCCCCCCCCCCTCTCCGATCTCAAATGCCCGAAATCGAGTTTAAATTTATGATAATATAATACTTGGTTTGGCCTCTTTTAAATGCTTTATGACATAGCTTTTAAGCTTAAAAAAGTAAGCGAAAACTAAGTTAGGCGAGTTTATAGCTTACCAAAAAAATTCTCCGTTAACTATTAAATTAAATATTCCCACATAAATTTCAACGGGCAATGTAGTTCAAAAACAATAAAACACGCTTTAGTGCTTTATACTCTGATAAAACACGCTTTTTAAGCTAATCCAAGTGCGCACAGCTTCCAGTCTATATAATAGCAATAAATATTAGCATAATGGTTGACTTGCTTTGTCAAAGTTTTGTTGTTTAGGGCGATTAATATTCAGCGGTTCTTCGAGACTCTTAGTGATCTAAGTCGACCAAAACAAGGTTGCTTTGCAGAGTGAAGGACTCGTAAAAAACGTCGCTCATGCGTATCTATAATAAAGATAAAGAATAAGTGCTTTAAAGGATTACCTTTCCAAATTGTCACATTCTATGAAATTCTCAAACTGAACATTGCCGTTTGTAAATATGTCACAGAATCTTCCCAGAATCTGCACGATGGTTAGCGGCTAAGGGTCATCTGGCACAAGCGCATGCTGTTTTGATGAAGTACGCTAGCAAGAGTTCCTTGTCCGTGGACTCAGTTGCCTTAAAGGATCAACTGACCGAATATCACCAAAGCGAGGTCGAATCGAAAGCTGACAGGTCCATTAGGAGGTCATTCTTGGATCTGATTCGTGCAACACGCTTGCGCAAGCGAACCGCTATTCTCTGCTTTAACTGGTAAGTTACAGACCCTCCCCTCGGGTGGAGGGGGGACTCCCACATAAAAGTACATGACGGGGGTTAACATTTGTGGTTTGGTACCACTAAGGGTGTTTGACTCAAGAATGACAACTGTCAGAATTATTCGTTACCTTTTAAGGACAAATATGCCGACAGGAACAACATTTCAGAAATAATTAATACTATTTAGGCCTGGTAAAATTCAATGTGAGCCACACCCACCAAACGGGTTTCTGGTATCTTTTGGAGGTTCCTTAATTTACGTACGATCCCACATATTGGAGTCCCCCCGGGGTTTAAGGTACAGGCAAGTTGTGTAAAGCGCTTCTACTTACGATCAAACAGCAGTTTTGTGTTGATAACAAGTTCATTTACAATTCCCCGCCAATACAAATTAGCTCAATAACCAAGAAGTTGTTGTTGAAATTCCTTGTTTGCTATTCACATAGGATGGTTATCAGCATGGTATACTATGGCTTCCTACTGTATATTAGCCATCTGTCTGGAAACCCTTACCTGAACCTGTTTCTTATGTACCTCTCTGACGTTCCAACACATCTTATCTGTTGGGTTGTTCTTCAAAAGTAGGTGTTGTTTATATTTTTTAAAGCCACCCTTTGTAAATTATGCAAAGACCCTCCCCGGAAATAAGCTTATGACGCGCGGTTAATGTAACTCTTACCAGTTTACTTTACCCTGTTTCCGTTATCCTCCTTTTCTGTTCAGCAAGCCGCGGTTTAGACTCAGTTTGTTTAATCAATAAATTAGTCAGTCGGTCGGCCATTCTGCCAGTCAGTCTGGCCGTTATTCCATCCATCAACTCATATGTATTTATTCATTTATCCAGCCAGCCAGCCAGTAAGTCCATCAGTCAGCCAACCAGTCAGCCAGCCAGTTAACCAGTTAGCCAACCAGCCAGCCAGCTAGCCAGTAAGCCAGTCAGCCCGCCAGTCCACCAGTCCGCCAGTCCGCGCGCCAGTCGGTTCGTCAGCCAGTTAGCCAGCCAGCCAGTCAGTCAGTCAGTCCGTCTGTCAGCCAGTTAGCTAGCCAGTCAGTCAGTCAGTCAGTAATAGTGATGTAACCTGATATTTCTCGTAGATGTAGGTAAAGTAGGCCAGAATGTTTTAATTATTTATTATACAGAGCGTGTTAGCCTGGGAACTAAATAGCCCTCTTGATATCCTTACATACAGGTTTGGTCGTCGTATTCCTCATTCACTGATGATGGTAACTGGTGGTTTGACTTGCTTACTCGTTCTGGCCGTTCCTAAAGGTAAATGATTACGCCATATTATTTATAATTTATTTGTCGAACTACAAGTTGAGCCTCCTAATGGGTATCTACAGACACTCGATTACCTCGCTTCTTTTCTACAAATCGTCGATTTCTCAAACTAAATCGTTTTTTTTTAATATATCGTATTTATTCTAATTAACGCCCTGTCCCTAATGGACGCCTCTCTTTAATAAATGCCCTTTAAAAAGCGGGAAAATACAATAAGCGCCTCTCTTTAACCCCTAACCCTAACCCGAACCCCACGCCCACATCCTGTTTGAAAAATATAAGCAATACAAAGAGATCTATGCAGTGCATGAACGAAATAACTGGTTTTACGTTTTATGAATATAGTATAAAGTTGCGTTCCTGTCAGAAGTCTTTGCACTGAAATGAATCGAAATATAAACGCCTCTCTCTAATAAACGCCGCCCATGAAACCGTGATCATTTACCGTAACGGGAATGTGTCCAGTGCCCGACAGTCTTGTTGCAAATCGACTCCCTGCTCTTATAAAAGAAAGTCTGGATTCACCATAACGATTGATGTCAATGAACATTGTCATCGCTTATAAAAAAAATAAAAAGACTGAAGGTAGCAAATTTAATAATTTCTTCTGACCCCAATCATTTTGTAAAACGTCACTCCTGCTACGAGATCGTCGACATCCGCGACTTCAATTTCGTCGGATTGTAGGTATGAATGTAGTTTCATTAATCTGCATGCAGACGTTTTTTATTTCCTTTGAGACGTCTGCAGGCAGGCTACTTCCTAATTGGAGACATATATTTACTGTTTTTAGATCAGAAGGGCGTTATTACGGCGTTGGCTTTTATTGGCCGTTTCATGGCCAGCGGATCGTTTTCCAACATATACCTATATTCCAGTGAGCTGTACCCTACAGAACTCAGGTAAGTTGAAGTACGAAGTTTAAGTTTGTCGTAAAAATTGTTATTTGGAAGCTAAAGCATCTAATGTTGATCCATAAATAGCCTGTATATAGCGGTCTCCTCCTCTCAACACAAATCGGAGAATTGGGTCGGAGTGGGACTTCCGCGATTGTTCTTGAGGGAAGCGGGCAGCTGTCCACACTCAGGCTTACCAAGAAAGTGCTACAATACCCCCTCTCAAATATCCACCCCCCCATCTCTAATAACCCTCCCTTTATGGAGCAAGAAACTTTTTAAGGCCCCCATCTCTTTTAAACAAGTTATTTTTAACATTTTTATTGTGACTTGTGGAACCTATTAAAATTTATTATATTTAAGTGCACGGCATGTCTGAAAAACAGTTTTACTGAGCCGTTTTACCGTGTTGAAATAAAATTAATTGATTGATGAATTACAAATCTATTAAGCCCCCCCCCCCCCCCCCCCCCCCCCACCTGCTCAAACACACGTGAAATCAACAAGCCCCCTTCAGGGGAAGGGGGGACTTAATAGAGGATTTACGGTATCTACTTTTTGACAGGAACCAAGGAATCGGCGTATGTTCAACAAGTGCTCGTGTTGGCTCCATTATCTCGCCCTACGTAGTCATGCTGGTATGTCAGTTCCAGAACTGTGTTATCTTTGTTCAGACTCAAGCTAAGCCTGATTTTCACTAGCGACATAAGCATAGGCATAGGCATAGGTATAGGTATAGGCATTGGATAAGAATATTATCTGTCAAAAAAATAATCGGGGTCACCGACCATCCAAGCCAGTGTGTGTCCAAGCGAGTTAAATCTAATCAAAGTTAACGCAACGGCAACAAGCCCGTTATGTTGTTAAGCGCAGTTCAACACATATAATTATAAACTGACTAAAGGAAATTGCGCCGTATAAATGCATTATTACTTCAGGAAGGATATATGAGGACAGTAGTTAACTTCTTAATAGCAGTAGTACTAGATATCCAGTGTACTTTCATATGATAAAGGAAGGTGAGCTTTTTTGCGCTCGAATCCTGTACAATGTTCGACCGCCATTGAACAGCCATGCGCTTCGATCCTGCGACCTGGCTATCAAGTGCAGGCTCGTCGTACAAAACGAATTATTCTTTTCTTCCATTGCAACAGTGAAACGCTGTTCAGTGATTGCTATTGATATCGCATGCAGTATAGTTTTTATTTAAAACTGACGTCTGAGTCCTCTTTGCCTTCAAATAGTTCTAACCAAACTCACGCACCCATAAACTCAAAAAGTTACAAGTTTCCTTCAGATCAATAAAGCCATCTTATTTTCCAACGCAGGCGCAGTTACCAGGAATGAGCGCCACCATTCCCATGGTAATTTTTGGCTCGCTGACCATAGCCGCTGGCCTGGTATCGTTGTTTCTTCCCGAGACGTTGTTCTGTCAAACTTATCAGACAGTCGAAGAAATCAACCAGGACAAAGAATTCTACGGTGTCGTATTTATGGAGAAACCTCGACCATGCCCACTTCCCTGCTTCAGGTAATGTTGTCCCGGGGAAAACCCCTTGGATTTTCGAAACATCCCGGCCCTTACTTCAGACCAATATTATGGATCGTTTTTTTTAAACGAGGTATATATTTTATTTATTAACAATTTAAAAAACATCTTAATTACATAAATAAAAATAGAGGTATATATGTTGGCCAACGTCTATTGTTTCCATTACCTGTGAACAACGAATGACCATTGGATCATTTTCTCTTATCATTGGCTAACATTAACCTCGTTAAAAAATAGTCCTTAAGGTTCTATATCTAAAGTAATGTTACCCCAAGGGGTATCCCTGTGAACTTGTGGTCTGAGTGTGCTGTCTAGAGCTCGAAACCTACACCCGCTTATTTCAGACCAACATATAAGGTTTGATTGTACCCTTGATATTGTTATCCCGTGGGGTGTCCCTCGGAATTTATGGTCTGGGTGCGCTGCCTAGGGCTCAAAACTACACCCACGTCTCTCAGACCAATATTTAAGGCTTGGATATCCTAGGTAATGGACCCCCGTGGGGTAAAACTCACCAATTATGGTCTAGGTGTGCCGCTAAGAGTTAGAGCTCGAACTCTTTCTCTTTTTCAGACACCTTGTTTCAGATAAAAATTTTATGTTTCTGCACCCTATTTTACACCCTAAATTCTCTAAATCTATACCTTTTTCAGACCAAAGTCCTTTTGCGAAAAATAGGTAAAAACAATCTTGTTAATCTAAAATGACCAAGCACAGGTGCCCTTCAGGCTAAACGAAATTGACAAAAGTAAAGCGCGCGCTCTGATTGGTCAATATCTTATTTACTATTTGCCCATGGGTGAACGCTGACGAAATGCGCGCTCAAAGCAGCACGCGTCAACTTTTTCGCGACTATAATTTTTTACGGCAGAATTTGTAAAGGTTTTTTATTCTAATATTGAGAGGAAGTGTACAAAAGTCATTTGGGCTAACAAAAAAAGGTTTCACAATCCACATTGAAACGAAAAACTACTTAATCAGCGACTGTTTTTTTTGAGCTATTTTGAAAAAAATAGCTCATTAGCAGGCGCAAAGGTTGGTTTGTGATGTTAGTATGTTTGTTAGCTTGTTTGTTTGTTTGTTTGTTTGTATGTATGTCTTGGGTTATGTCACACCAATCAGATTGCCTCTAGTATGTACACCGTGTACTATGTCAGCCAATCAAATTTTCGCTTCTAAAATGGTATTACTGAAGGTCAAAGAAGGGCACTTGACATGAATTGAAAATCAGCCATCTTGAATCTCCGCGATTGTTGCCGCAAACACTAAAAGTGTAAAGTTTTGAAAATTTGTTGCTTGGGAACTGTTCTCTAATCCCGACTGGCTTGCTAACCTGGCAATATCAAGGACATTTATTCGGAAATACCGCCTATAATGTGCCCTATGCATGAATGGTAGAATGGTCTGCGGGGGATGAGACGTCCAAAAAATGTGGACTACGGTTACGTTCATAGGTGAGCTTATACTGAAGTATGAGTATAGTTTTATTGCAAAAACGGCAAGCCGATTTCAAATAATATGATGCGGAACATGAATTGTATTTTTCAAGCCTGGGTTTCAAGAGATTACTATTTAAAATTGGATTCTTTTTGTCAGACACGCTGTCTGCACGTGAAAATGTTGAACTTTGTCCTTATAGAAACTTGTCCGTGATGCATGGAGTTCAACAGAGAAAATGTAATGCAATTAATCTACAATTTACAGTATGTAAAACGTTTATCTTTCTTTGAATTAATATGAGCTGATGTGTAGGTTATTAATTGTATGCCTCAAGCGATTACTATAAGCGAGAAGCGACTGTATTTTGTATGAGCAGTCACGTTGTGTGCACGTGCAAATATTGAACTTTGTCCTGGTACGTGATGAAATTCAACATGTTTTCGAGAAAACGTAATGTAATTAATTTATATGGTGCGTTAAAAAACGCCTGTTTAAAAAATATTAGTTGCAATTTACTAGGAAACAAGCAAAATTCATTTTGGATGCGCTAAGTTTCTGCTGGTCGACATTACAGGAAAAGGTGTTTGGTTCCAAATGTTAACCTCAACAATGTTCGTGTAAGTAATTCAATTAGCTTGTGGTTTTGAGTCGAAAACAATTTAATCTAATTAGTTCTGTTTCTATTTGCACGACTTTTTTGTGGAGAATAAAAACAGTTGTTTAAATAATATTAGTTCCAATTTACTAGGAGACTACTTATATTCATTTTTCATGCGTTTAGTTTCTGTGAAAGACTTTTCTGGTTGACATTACAGAAACAGGTGGTTCAAAGAATTTTCGTGTCACTAATTTAATTAGCTTGTGGTTTGGAGTTGAAAACAATTTAATTTAATTAGTTTGCGTCTTCCAGGCCAAAGGAACCTTTTCCACGTGTCTTTTGTGAATAATAAAAGAAACCTTTAAAAAAAGACTAGATACAAATTTCCAGGAAATAATAAGCCTTCAATTTGGATGCATCAAATTTATGTGCAGGACTTTTCTGGTTGACATTTAATTTAATACACTCATTACTGAAACAAGTTGCTCATTTCACTGGGGCCGTAGTTTCGTCAAAAAATAACTCCGGAAATCCCGTGAAAAAAAGCTAGCCGAGAAACGAGAAACGGGACCCAGTTGGTTATCTCGGTATTTTTTTTGGTAGTGGGCGGGCCGGAGGATTTGAAAAACGTATATCTGCAAGCGGTTATTTGTGCGAGTTAACTTCCGCTGTTTTGTTACTTTCACCATTTCATATCATTTAGGTAATTTTCAAAATAGCTCATGCACGCAATGCGTGCCTATGTTTAACGAGAAGTCAAAGAATGATTTATACACGCAATAGCGCGCGCATATATGACGACACATTCGCCACACTCTTCACTCCCTTACTACCTGTAAGCACATTTAAATGTTTTTCTCTTTTGATTATGTTATAACAGAAATGGTAAACGCAGCAGCTGTGAAACCATCGAGTTATGGATGCACGTGCACTTGGGAGGTTGCTAAACACTCAAGAAGATATAGTTGCTTACGCTTCTTCCTTGCTTAGCAGCCACGCGCGTGTATCCGTAACTCGAAATAAACCACCCCGTAAAGCTACTGTTACACGTCACAATTTTCCCTGCAACTTGTCTCGCCAAAAAATGTGTTGCAAGTTGCACGTAGAATGTTACACGTTACAATTGTTATGCAACTTGTCTCGCGAAAAAAATTGCGTAAGTTGAAAAATGACGCATCTGTTGACTAAAGAGTGTGGCGAGACAAGTTGCAAGAGCCATGTTACACGTAATTTTTGCTGCGCAACTTGAAGAAATTTGTTGCAGAAAGTAGAAAACGATTCAACTTTTCGTGCAACTTAGAAAAACAAAAATTCAGTTGCATGAAGGGGTGTTACACGCAAAACTCGTGCGTGCAATTTGCAACAATTTTTTTTGCGAGACAAGTTGCACGAAAAATTGTTACGTGTAATAGCACCTTAAGGGGTTCTTATATTAAAAAAAAAATGATTTTTGGAACACTAACAGACAGTTGATACCCACACAAGAGGAGGCCCCATGTTGCTAGTGGACTATTTTGGTGTCCATCTATTAATTATTTACTATAAATTTTAATTTTAAACCTTATTAAATCTTCAATATTTCTTATTTCTCTAAATTTTTCAAATCCTTTGAGAAAAACTATTTCCTCCCAAACATACCCAAAAATCACCCCAAAATTTACAAAACACCCATAACATAGATTCATGAGATGAGTACAGAGTTTTTGGATTGCTTGAAACGTGAACGAGGTATTTCCTCGAGGTATTTTCTGTGAGTGTGGATAGTGTCTGCACCGGGAGGAAGCCATTTTCTAACCTTGTAGGGGTTAACAGGTCTTCATTTTTACAAAAAAGCTGTGGCAGCTAGTCTTTTTCAATGATGATCCAATCGCTGTGAAACCCTGTTAATAGGACCACTGACAGGCCGGAAAAACGTTAATCGTATTAACGGTTTTCCACATCAGAAATTAAAATAAGTGGCCATCATAACTGAAGTTCTCTGATAACCCTTAAAATGGTAGTAAACCTAGTGTTTTTACTGAGACCATTTGAACCATCCGTTAGAAAAAGACTTTCGATAAAAGAGAGTTATATACATGTATGAACCCTACATTGGACTACGTAGCAATATTCCTGGGTGCTTTAAGCTACAGAAACTGACTTAGGCCCGCTTCAAACGTCGAACTTCACATGTGCCAATTCTAATGCAAATGAGCAAAATCTATTGTTCTTGCTCATTTGCATTAGATTCGGCACATGTGAAGTTCGACGTTTGAATCGGGCCTTAAGCTCCGGCCGTGTGCATGGGCCACCAGTGGCGTCCCTTTTTTTTCACATGATATGTATTTTGTTTTTTGTTTTAGCTCTGAAGAGCCTGGTAATCAGACACCAGCAGCACACGTGTACCAACTGTGAACAATATAATGGCTTTACAGGAGGACCAAACGTATTATAGCCCATACTTAGAAATACTCTTGTATGCACTTTGTTGGAACATATTCTCGTGTTTTCTTCTAGTTATCCGTATTTACTATTTACTCATATGTACTGTGGTAGCGCGGTGGTCTAGTGGTTAGCGCGTCGACTTTCAACCTGAAGGGTCGGTGGTCGTGGTCTCGACCGTCGTGTTGTTTCCTTAGACAAGAAACTTTTGCTCCACGTTGTCTCTCTTCACCCAGGTGTATAAGTGGGTACAGGCGACATAATGCTGGGGGGTAACCTTGTGATGGACTAGCATCCCATCCAGGGGGGAGTAGTAACACTCTCAGTCGCTTCATGTACCGAAACCGGGTTAAACTCGAGCAGTTGTGAGCCTTTGGGCTTGTGAAGACTTTACTTACTTATATGTACTCATATTTACACAGATTTACTCGCATTTACTCAACTTTAGCAGCATTAGTTTATCTTCATTTATTAATTTTGGGAATTTTAAGATAGAAAAATAAATTTTAGGGTTTTAACCGTTTAATAGGATAAAATAAAATTAAGCGACGAACTTTAATATACCATAACCAATATTGTAGAATTATGGTTCTTTCGAGCCATAACCATAGCTTCTTTTACTTAAACAATTTACGCAAGCTTTCTAAATAAGAAATTTATTTTCACTGAAAGAGCTAACGAACTATTTTATTTTAGACTGGGAGACATTCACGTCTTGAGGAAGCTCGCATACTAATATATTTCTTTTATATTATTATAAAGGCTAGTTTTACACCATGTTCTCAACACCTTCGAAGTTCTTTGTTGTCCGTTCGTGAACTAAAAGCTTAAAATCAGTGACTTCCTCAACCTAAAGCTTAACCTTCTTTTGATAGCAATGTACATCAAGTTGACATCTTACTATGCGTCCGTTTACTTTACTCTTGCAGAATTCCTTATGTATTTTATTCCATAAGATACAAAATTTTGCACAAGTAACCATAACTAGCCTCATTCGAGATTCTTTTTATCCCGGGAACCGCGAGCAGCTGAAACTACCTCATAAGATCTAAATGGTTATGTTTGTTTTCAGTATAAATGGATGGTTTTTATAAATCTTTAATTAAAGACATAAATACGAGCGATTGTGAGGAATAGATCTAGAGTTCACTTAGAATTGGATTGGAGTTGAGAATTGTACTCGCCAGAACAGCATTAAAGCTACCGTTCAGTCGCAACTTGGTCTCTGTCTTCTTTGACGCGTGAATACCGTCCTAAAATCTGTTTCGTGTAAACTCTATGTCATGTTAACTACATGAGCGGGAGTGTTGTATCGGCCTATACAATCACGAGGCGCATTCCAGATACATTCCAGATACAACTCACTAGTGAGTTGTATCTGATTTACAGGGTTAACCATGTGATTGGAATGGCTCATTTCTATTTGTTAGTACCCTTATGAATTATTGAGTAATTTTACAAACAGTGATATTAACCGTTATGTGACTTATGCGTTTAAGAATAGATCTAGACTAAAGAAAAGGCACTGTGGTCATGAAATAACGTTAGGTCGATTAGTATTAGTCTGCGCTACCTGACCGACGTAATTGTTTTTTTAGCCACGGCTTCTTTAAGGCTTTCAAATAAAATTCCAATTTTATGGTATAAAAAATGAAAAACAACTAATATCGTTGTAAAGTTCTGTTGAAGAGTGTGAATCTTTCATTTAAATGATCACAATGTACTCAATAGGCGGTGGGATGTAGTACTCCTCGGAATTTTTAGTCCGGGCGTGTCGCCCGGTTCCCCAGTCCTGACCCCGACCAATTTGCGCCATTTTCTATACCCGTCTTGAGAACTAACCTCTAAAATTCATACCGGTTTTCAGACCTGGCTACGTTTAAACGCTCTCGTGGTTTCCTTTGCGTAAAACTATACCCGATTTCAGACCAAAATTGTCAAAGTCCATACTCGTTTTCAGACCAAAACAGCTCAAAAACCATAATTTGGAAGTGTTGGTTTTTGAGGAGAGGGGAAAACCGGAGTACCCGGAGAAAAACCTCTCGGAGCAAGGAGAGAGCCAACAACAAACTCAACCCACATATGGCGCCGGGAATCGAACCCGGGCCACATTGGTGGGAGGCGAGCGCTCTCACCACTGCGCCACCCCTGCTCCCCACGTGATAATGAGGTGGGGGGCACACACTTATATAGCTTATACAGGGGAGTACCCTTACAATCTCTTCTATGTTCTTCCAACATCCCGCGTGGTTTATTGACCCGATAAACCACAGAAATGTGTGGTCTATTGCTTAACTATCCAATATATTAATTATGAGCCTTCCAGCTACAGTAGAATCCCGATAACTCGAACCTCTAGGGGAGAGGGAATTTTGGTTCGAGATATCGAAGGTTCGAGCTATCGAGGGTAAACTTCCAAGCAGTCTTTAGCCAAGGGAAAAAAAGTTTGGTTCGAGTTATCGAAGGTTCGAGATCGGGATTCAACTGTACTTGCAAACTGTCGCATCACGACAGTAATCACAGATTATGGAGACGCGTTCGATTGAATTTCCGGTGGAAATGAGCCCCTGAAAAAAACCAATAGGGGCGGCCATTTGGAAGACCGTCTACCAAAAAATCTCAAGTTTTACTGCACATAAACCACAGGACAACCAACACGAAATTAGGATTGCGTTCTTCGAACGCGATTAGCAAAAATACCGACTGACACCAAAGATAATAAATCATCAAAACGTTTATACATGTACAATGTAGCATCTCAAGGCTTTAAAAATACCGTCTTTATTTGTAGTCTAAAAATTCACAACAGCATTGATCAATAAGTAATAGATAAAATACGAGTGTGAGAACTGTATGGATCCATTGTGAATATTCATCCAATTCAGCTGCGAACATAGTGATGAATCTTTTTAGCATTCCGTTGCATGGTATTCTGTATCAATGATATAGTATAGCTGCACTGTATTAGGATACTAGGATTTACAAATCTTCATTAAATTTTAGGATTTACAAATCTTCATTAAATTTTCATTTCTTTTGTATATATTTTCCTTATGAATTATTAATGAATTTTATAAATATTACAGCAAACATTTGAAAAAGCAACAAGCAATCTCGCTGCTTCAGGCTTTCCGGTCAGCGGTTGGTCTGCCCTTGCGGGTAGATAAGTGGTGTAAGTGAGCTATGTAGGGCTGTGTACGTACGTTTATGGAGAGCTATGTCTAATCACTGTGACTATTGCACATGTATCTAATCCCTCGTGACCATCAACTGACAAGAAAGAGACCGTAGGTTGAAAAGAAAACATACGAAATAGCCGAGTAACTATCTGAATTTAAAACTGCTAGTTAACAGTAACTAACTCTTGTATTACGTTTCCAAAAACAGTCTCGAGAGTTGGGTTTTAAAGTTAAGGACTACTACATTACTTGGACGTTTTTTGCCCCAAAATTCCCAGCAAAACTTTTGCGAGAACAACGCCGTCCCAAACCATGGAGTCGAGTTTAAAGAATCAAAATAAGCCCCCCCCCCCCCCCCCACCGTCCCCAGCTTACAAGCCCATCGAGTTTGATAACAAAACATCATTCCGGATATATCACCTCGCATATTTATGCATACCACAGCTCCACAAAGGCAATTCTGTTAAAAAAAAGTTAACTTAATTGACTAAAACTACGTTGACTATCACAATATTTTTTATTTGTCAGCCCTAAAAGCCTTGCGAAGTTGTATAAGCCCAGGGCCTTATATATATATATAACGCTCCTGAAGAAGGCCGTGACGGCCGAAACGTCGAGCAAATTAAAGCTACAAGCAGAAATTGTAGTTGGTTTCTTGCCATTTATAATCGCATATATATATATATATAATCCAAGAAGGAAAATCACTCAACTTTGATGACCATAAGTTTAATACAAACTTGTTTCGTAGGTGTTGCCACCCACTCCTCAGTTAAACTTACTTAAACTTACTTGTAACTGACTTGTAAGTTTAACTGAGGAGTGGGTGGCAACACCTACGAAACAAGTTTGTATTAAACTTATGGTCATCAAAGTTGAGTGATTTTCCCTCTTGGATTATTCTGCTCCTACACTGTAGAGCACTTTATTGGATTCGCCGGTGAATCTTCAACTTGGATAACTTAACTTCCAAGAGAAACAAACAAACAAACATGCAAGAAAACAAAAACAAAATTCTTTCCATTCTCTAGACTTTATCTAAACCAAGCTGTCGTATTTCTTTTCGGGTGTCGGTATTTCTGCTGTTGGTTTTCCATCTTCGTTTGCTTCTTCTTTAACTACCAAACCAATACTGCATTCTTCCTTTGTGGGCCTGTGACGTCCACAACAATATATCTTATAGTCTTCGTCCCACTCCTCCGCTTGCTCCACGGTCTGGGCCATGGGACTGTAAAGAGTCTCTGGAAGCCAAAGAGCCACGATGCCCGCGATAATCCCCAGAACGCCAAAAATGACCAGCGGTAGTGTTCTTGTCATGCTCGGAAGGTCAGCCTGGATAGAACAAAAAAGGGAAAAAATTATAGGGTTACGGAATATTTAGTGAAAAAATTATAAGGATACGGGATATTTAGGAAAAAAATTATAGGGATACGGGATATTTAGGGGAAAAATTATAGGGATACTAATATTTAGGGGAAAATACAGGGATACGGGATATTTAGGGAAAACATTTGTAGGGATACTAATATTTAGGGGAAATACACGGATACGGGCCGGATACGGGATATTTAGGGAAAAATTGAAGGGAAACGGGATCTTTAGGTAAAAATCATAGGGATACGGCGTATTTAGGTAGGGATATTTAGGAGGGAATAAACTAGATACGGGATATTTAAAAGAGATTTCGGGATATCAAGTATGACATTTGTAATGTTTTGAAAATAAAAAATAGGACTGATTTATTGATCAATATGAAAGATGTGAGAAATGGAGAAAAATACTAATAGTTAGATTTTAATTTGTGATTTTGTCAATGAAATAAGGATACTGACCAATAACACGATGTATGGAGTTATTATACTGCCAAAACGAGCCATCATGGAACACACGCCAATGCCAGTATTCCTACAACGAAAGAAATAAAGTATTTTATTACTTAAGCAAGTTGATCCAGGAGCTGTATGAAGTCTCATCCTGTCGAGTTGTGCACAACGGGAAACTGTCAGAGCCATTTCAGATGAGCACTGGGGTCTGCCAAGGCTGCTTTCTGTCACTGACAAAGGACCTTTATAATGGTCGTCGATTGGATTATGAGAGAGGTAGAGAGTCAGGGTAAAACTGCATGGTAGTCATGGACACTTACAACTCAGCTGGACTATGCAGATAACATGTCTTCTTTCCCACAAATTACAACATACGCAAACCAAGACCAACCATCTGGCCGGTTGCAGAGAAAACTGGCCTCAAGGTCAGCAAAGAAAAATCGAAAGGTCCGAAAGTCATGAGAACTAACAGCAAACAGCGGGACAAGATCAAGCTGAAAGATGTGGAATTGGAGGAGGTCCAACTTGACACTTTACATATCTAGGGAGTATGGTTACATCAGCTGGAGGAGCAGACGAAGATGTAAAAAGTAGAATAGGCTAAAACCAGGCAGGTCTTAATACCCTCAGACCACCAGTGTGGTTCAATTCATCATCGATATCCATTAAAACCAAGCTACGGATCTTTACCAATGTTAAGACAGTTCTTCTGTCCCGGCGGGGGGGTACTCCCCATAATGTACTATACGGGGATGCTCCGCCCGAAAGGGGTACCTTTTTGAGGCTGGAGGTATATGAAAGGGTCGGGATTTCACGAGTTGAAGTATGTGAAAGGGTAGGGATTTCACGAAGAATAGGAAATGGCAGCGAAAACACGAGTTGAAGCATAAAAAAATAGGGAAAACTGCAATTTAAGTATTATAAAAAGGGCCTTTGAAGATATATCAAACAGACGCACGCAAAGGCTATATGAAAGGGGTACCATTTTCAACGAAAGGTATATGAAAGGGGTACCATTTTCAATGAAAGGTATATGAAAGGGGTACCTTTTGTGTCAAAAACGGTATATGAAAGGGTAAGGGTTTGGACCTCGGGGCGAAGCATCCCCGTACAAAAATATGTTAAGTACCCCCCCCCCCCCCCCCCCCCCCCCGGGCCTGTACGGTTCCGAGACCTGGAGAGTTTCAAGATTCATAACAAACAAGCTGCAAACCTTCAACAACCAATGTCTAAGAAAGCCAGAGAAAATCAGCAACAGGGAGAGAAAATCAGCAACAGGGAACTTTGGGCAAGAACAGAGCAAGAATGCATCCCAGCAGAGATTGCCAGGCGCAAGTGGAATTTGATCGGCAACACTTTGCGGCAGCCAAATCTGACACAACCAGGCAGCCCCTGGAATGGAATCCGCAGGGTAAAAGAAAGATGGGAAGGCCAGTGAAAACCTAGAGGAGATCAGTAGAAGAGGAGCTCAAAAAAGGCAAGATCACCTCGCACACAGGATTAACGGGATTAACTAACTATTTATACTAAAGCCTGTGATATACGGTTCTCAAACTCATTAATAATCATGACGAGAATCAAAGGAAATCACTACCGTGTAGGAGGTTTTGATATCCTGTCTTAATTTGCATAGATTTTGACGATTTTATTCCTTCGTTTTCTCCGCCAGTTTGAGAAGTTATATCAAACACTCGAAAGAGTGTTCACGAAGTGGGTTAAAAAAACTCGGCTGCGCCTCGTTTTTCAACCCACTTCGCCGTGTTTGGATATCTGATGAAACACTGTTCCTCGTGTTTGATATATGACTTCAACATTGGTCCAACATTTGTTGATCAACAGATGTTGCAACGGCTGTTCAACAAATGTTGGACAGTGTATCATGCCAAGCTGAATGTTGAAAAAGACCATTCAACATGTTGAACGTTGTTGAACAAAAATAAACTTCAGTCAATCGTTTTAAAATGTTGAATATGTTTTCTTTTCATTCAACAAGTTGCAACATCGTCAGGAGCCCATAATCCTGAGCCCTGGGCCGCTGACATCGTTCAACATTTGTGGATATGGCTCACATTCATTTTCACCTCTAAGAGGTACCAAGACGTGTCGTATTCTGTCATTGTACACTAAAAGGAACAGCGATAATTCTAACGGTGGTCATTTAAGACTTTAGATAAGCGGTACCAATCTACAAATTAGTGTCCCCTTAAAGGTACGACATCACCTCCCGTCATTTTTATATGGGAGTACCCCCGGGGAGAGGGGGGGGGGGGGGGGGGGTTGAGAAACTATATCAAATACTCGAATATGTCGAAATAGTGTTTCATCAGGTATCCAAACGCATTAAAGTCGGTTTTTGGAAATCCTGGCTCTGGGGGTCGGGGACGGGAGTTGCAAGTTGTGGTTTACTTACCTGATAATAGTAGGATATAATTCCACAGTGAACACATAAATTCCCAAGAAAGTCGCCAAGATGCAGGCTTTGCCAATAACAGCCAGTATCGTCACAATGAACCTTAGTTCTAAGAAACAATAAAAAAGACACATTTTCAATCACAAGAAAAGTCAATCAAATTCTTACTCATTCGGTGATTGACTTCTGTTTACATTAGGGTTAAAAATCATGCAAATTCAGACATATCAAAGGCCCCAAAAAGAGTTCTTAAAAAAGACCAGCTAGTTTTCTAGGAGCCCTTTTCTGATCGTCTTTACGGTAAGAAAAAAGCATAAGACTTGATATTTGCAATAAAGATCGAAACCACAAACGATTGCATTACGTTATGCATTAATATTACGATTGCATCACGATTGCCGGTTAGCCGCCAGTCGCCCATATCACAGTTTTTCGAGTAGGTAAAATTTCAATTCTAAGAAATCCTTTTATACTGCTTACTGAAAGAACACTTCAAAACTAGACCAATTCTCAAATTGGAGAGTCATGCGATGTTTAAGAGCGAAGATATAAGATTACGAATTTGGACAATTTTACACTGAGAAATCTGTATGACTATTAAACAGGCAGCTTGCTCATCTTCCATACAAATGTACTCTGCAAAATTTCGCCAATTTGGTGATTGTAACTTTGCTCCCAAACACTGCGTGCCAGTAACCCTAAAATTTGGAAATTCGATTTGCTTTGAGAAGCTCTTACATGTACAGCAGTATAAGCAGTTTACAATAGGGAACCAAGAAAGCGACTACTTATATTATTAAAACAATTAAAAACCGTGATATGGGTGAATCGTATGGAGGACACTTTGCATACATAAACATACAGAATGACTGGCTATATAAATCTCGAAAGAAACGACACTGCTGACATGGTAATAAACGACAATGAACGTATTTGACTTTCTTTGTAACACGCTTTAAAATAAAGTGACGCCGAGCCTTTACGTACCTTCATCTGAGGGAACAGCCAGAACTAATATACCCGCTACACCTCCAGTAATCATGAAGCTTGCATACGGGATACGACGACCATACCTTGACAAAAAATAAAATAGCATTGTATTTACATCTGAGCAATCACAGCAAAGGCAAACAACGCAACAATCCAATATAAAAACTCAAGGCAAAGGCATGCAGCCCGTGCCAGTGAAACGTGCAACTGGTACCAAGCGCGGAAAGCCGACATGCTATCTGTGCTAAACGCGGGAAAACAAGAAACCGGTGACAAATTAAGCGCGGGTAATCGTGTAACTCTGTATTACAAAGCGCGGAATCATGATACAATCTGCGCTAAGCGCGGGAAAACAGGAAACCGGTGCCAAGTGCCGGAAATCATGTAACTACTGTAGTGCTAAGCGCGGAAATGGTTATAAGTCATATCACCAGTGCCAGGCGCGGGTAATCATGTAACTAGTACAAAGCGCGGAATACAATCTGTACTAAGCGCGGGGAATCAAGAACCTGGTGCCAAGCGCGGGAAATCATGAACAAGTGCAAAGCGCGGAAAAGGTTGTAAGTCATGTAACCGGTGACGAGCGTGGGAAAAATGGTAGTAAGTAATGTAGTAAGGTTACCGTTGATCTAATTGATTAAGGTGGCTGAACACAGTTTGCGCGCGCTCTTCAATTTCAGCTGCTTACGTGAGTCAGCGCGCGCAGAGTTTTGAGAAAAACAAACGTGGCGCCTGTTCCGCGATCATTTTATTTTGCTCAGCATGGATCGCGAAAGTGTTGTTTTTCGTCTTAAAATCAAACAATTTTTTGTTCGTAAAAATGTTTGTTGAATCAATAGATAATATATAGAACCATTGAAGAAATACACTGCCTTTTTGGTCGTTTTTGTCTTTGGATCGAGAACCCAGTCAAATGCAACGCATGCGCAGTTGACCAAAAAATTGTGACTGGATGTTTTAGCGACTTTTCTCGGAAACGTGCCGATTTCTACGAAACTACTCATTATAATTTCACGAAATTTGGCACAATAATAGTTCCGAATATGCCGAACTCACCTGCCATCAAAAATTTGAAATCTAACAGAGATTTTTACAAAACGCAAACATATTAAACCACAAATTACGGAAGATCCCTCTGTCAAAATTACATGAGACCAGTGTTAACATGCGAATATTTTTACGAGTTTACTGGAGACAAATGATGGACAAAATCTAATGACTAGATTTTCTGAAAATAAAAGAAACCAAATATTGCAGGCTGATTTTCAATCCACCGTGTTGCCATGGCAACACCCTAAAAGCTCAACAAAAATATCAAAATATATAGCTTGTTGCTTAATCGTATGCTTCGCCAATTTTGGGCGCTCAGACGTTAGTGGTTTTAAAATGACAATGAATGACGCATAGGTACAGTGAAACTGTGTTCAGCCACCTTAAGTCACACGTTAAGTATTATCAACTATAACGAGCTCAGCAAAAAAATAAAAATGAGGTCAATTTATCACCATATTATATAGTGGATGACATGAAAAATCCAGAATGACTTTTAAAGTCAAGGTCACAATTGCAACGAAGCACTATCTTTTTCTATAAATCATAATTTTACGGAACTAAGTTTGATTTAGCAGCTGCTGCACGTGCAAAATGCTACTTTTCTAATTAAACCATTGCAACGCATGTGCAAATTAAAGACCTTTATTGTCCATTATACTTCACGCGCCTCTGAACAATGGAAGCTTTGCTCTTGTGCAAACCAAAACAATAACAGAGGCGCGTGAAGCATAATGGACATTACTGGATCTTTAAACTTTTGTTTTGTTGATTTTAAAGATCGTTCCAAAGATTTGTTTTGCTAACTGGACTTTTTAACGCTCGTGTAAAAAATATGCGTTTATGCCAGCCTTATCTTTTTTTTTCTTTTTGTTTTAAGTTGGGCGGCATAAAATTAAGGGTCTAGGGGAAACAACACTCGCTGCCTCCCTTAAAGTTAGTCATACCTTGACATGAAAAACCAGAGTAGCAATGCTCCTGGAATTTCAACAATGCACAAGATAAAGAAATTCAGGTACATGTCTCCCGCCAAGTTTCCAACGTTCAAATTAATTCCAAAGTAAACCAGAGCGTTTACAAACCTGAAAAAGACAATGTCGAACGTCATAAAGTTTAAGGCGGGACTTAACCTAAACGCCATTTTCCGCCACTTGACATGGCTTTAGTGGAAATATCTCGTTCACGTTTCAAGCAATCCAAAAACTCTATGCTCATCCCATGAATCTATGTTATGGGGTGTTTTTTAAATTTTTGGGTGTGTTTGGGAGAAAATAGTTTTTCTCAAAGGATTGGTTAAATTAAGAGAAATAAGAAATATTGAAGATTTAGTGGAGTTTTAAAATTAGAATTTGTGGTTAATAATTAATAGACGGACACCAAGTTAGTCCACTAGCAACCTGGGGTGCTCTTGCGTGGGTATCAAACTGTCTGTTGGTGTTCCAAAAATCATTTTCTTTCTCCTATCCCTTCTCTAAACCTCTTAAAATTTCATTTAAATTTAGGTTGAGTCCCGCCTTAATAGACAGTGAACGGACAGGCATACGCTATTTTAAAGCCTTGGCCAAACACGGGAATACAACTTAACGGAAAGTTTCCGACTTGCAGGTTTGTGACTACCTTTTGCCAGGACTTGCGTTCACTTGCGATTACTTTGATCGAGTTCAAATTTGTCCGCAAGTAGGCACTAGTTTTCCATTGTTTGGCCACCAAACTGACGCAAGTAGTCGCAAGTCAACACAAGTCAAGCATCGCCATAGAACGCAATTACATGCATGACCGCGTGGGACTGGTCCGACCAAACTTGAGTGCACTTCCGACTTCGTTTGACCACCCAGCGCAAATCAACACAAGTTGTCATTTTCCAACTTGCGTTGTCTTGCGTTACTGTTTGGCCAGGTCTTTAAAGCCTAAATGGAACTGAAGCTACTTTTCGTAGATACTGTCGATGCTGTGTATAAAACTCATTCAAAACTATAATGACGCAATTTAATTTCCAAGGATGTTGATAGTCGTAAATTGGAGACAAAAAGGTTATCCCTTCAGGGACACACCCCGGCAACGAGGTTTCCCTTTCAGCATTTTCTTTGTCTGTGTCCCATTATGCATCTGAGTGAAGAGAGACAGTGTGAAGCAAAGTTTCCTGTGTAAAGAAACAACCCCCGGGAAGGGGGGAGGGGGGAGCGGTACTCCCTCATCTGGCCTTAACGAGGACGTGCGACACGACAGGGTATGGTTTTTAGGGGATTTTGGCCTTCAACGGCGTATTGATTTTATCACGTTTTGCTTAAACGGAGTATCTTAACATGGCCCAATGTCGTAGGATAACCATACATATTGATTTAAACAAGCCGAATTTTAACCAGTTTTTTTGTTGGCGCTGACTTCCGTTGATAGCAAAGCCAGTGGGACACTTGTAAATGTCTAAGGTGGGATCTCAAAACTCGAATTCTATCTTAAACAAGGTGGAAAATCAGAGAGTTGTGTCAGGGTTTGAGCGGCCATGCCCTACTTCCCTACAGCTGTTCTCTCGTTCCGCGTCTATCCGCGCGTCTTGCCAAGAGAGACGATTGGGGAGGAGTCAGATACTCACCAGTTAAATCCACAAATGATAGTTCTTTTCCTGAGCTTTCGGGTTCTGAACATATCAAGAATGCCATAGTTTGTCCTGTTCTTGTCCCGATTTTTAACCTCTTCCTTTTTAAACTCTTGTATGGCGTGTTTAAGTTGTGTGGAGTCGACATCCACCCGATTTCTCTTGGCGTACTTCATGAGCAGCTCGTGCGCCTCGTCCAAACGATTTTTGGCAATCAGCCATCGAGGGGACTCTGGGATAATCCTTGGAAACAAGCAAGCAGAACAAACTCAGTAATTTGATAAAGAAATTAAACCAGCTTGATTTGGGGTTTTAACGGGGCTATGTCACCATTTTTAGCGTTACTTTAAAAAGGGAAAAGACATATTTATATCAGTGAAACTGAACCCAAACCTAATGGTCCAGTTTTGTTTAAAAGTACTCTACTAGTGTTCTATAAAGTACAATGTGTCTTAAGCTGTAGATGACCAGGATAGAAATGGATTGCAAATTGAAAAAATTGCTCCAATGTTTCCAACTTTATAAAGTCAAACTCGTTAAAACTCTCCGACTGATAATGGTTTATTCTGTCTTCGAAAATTCACTTGATATCTTCCTCTCAGTGTTCAATAAGGATTTCGTGTTTGACAAAGGTACTTAGTTTTAATTAGGGGCAGTTTTTACTGATGAGTTTTAAACCGGTTAAAATCCCCTTGACATAACTCCTTTTAACCGCAATTTATTTCATGTGGACAGTATACGCCTAACTGAAAACAACAATGGCCGTTTTTATACTAGAGACGCATTATCCGTCCAGACGAATAATGCGTCTGTCATGTTATGCGTCTAGTGTAAAGATGGGACAAACAACTAGAGACGCATTATCCGTCTGGACGAACTTGGGCAAACATTTGTAGTTCGTTTGATTGGCCGTTTTTATACTAGAGACGCATTATCCGTCCAGACGAATAATGCGTCTGTCATGTTATGCGTCTAGTGTAAAGACGGGACGAACAACTAGAGACGCATTATCCGTCTGGACGAACTTGGGCAAACATTTGTAGTTCGTCCTGTTATGCGTCTCTAGTATAAAGACGGGCACAAGACGTATTATCCGTCTAGACGAACTATCTTTCGAAATGCGTCTTGAACGACGCACTACGAAAGATAGTTCGTCTAGACGGATAATGCGTCTTGTGCCCGTCTTTATACTAGAGACGCATAACAGGACGAACTACAAATGTTTGCCCAAGTTCGTCCAGACGGATAATGCGTCTCTAGTATAAAAACGGCCATTATGTGTCTCTAGTATGAAGACGGGCACAAGGCGCACTATCCGTCTAGACGAACTATCCTTCGAAATGCGTCTTGAACGACGCACTACGAAAGATAGTTCGTGTAGACGGATAATGCGTCTTGTGCCCGTCTTTATACTAGAGACGCATAACCAGACGAACTACAAATGTTTGCCCAAGTTCGTCCAGACGGATAATGCGTCTCTAGTAAAAAAACGGCCAATGTCTAGTAAAAAGTAATTAAGCTATAAAAGAATTAGAAATGATACTATCGATTTCTAGGAAGACAGTTATATTCCATTTATTGCATTCATTTTATTTAACTTTTCAGAAAGGACTAAGTTTTAAGAAACGATTTAAGAGTATGATAAAAGCTCGCTGTACATGTGTTGTTTTAACATCCTGTATGCAGTCTACATCAAAGCATATGTATGTATATTATCTCGCTTCATAAAAAATCGTCAATCGACAATGCTTTTTTTAATTATTCATATACGTATCTGAAACTACACCCATGCTTTCACTACCCAGGGTACCAAAGACTTTTTTCGCGCTCTCATCTTTGTCCGGGTTATTACTAATGAGATCCTCGTGAAAAAAGGATATAAAGAGCAAAATGTCCTTACCACCAACAGAGAAGCAATGGCAGTCCAGGTAAAGATACAGCCAGCATAAGATACCTCCAGTCACGAATCAGATAAGCCAAGAGCGACAGTGTAGTAAAGCCAATGCTAACGAAAATGTTGTTGACAATCCCCCCAGCTGTACGTTGGCCGATCTGGATGATCTCCATGCAGTAGACGAACCGAACTAGAAGACAGCCGGCCGTGGCAGCTCCGGTCACGAAACGGAACAAAGAGAACAATGAAAGGCAGTCTGCAACAGCGGATATTGTGCCACCAGTGGCCTGATATACAACACAACACATGTCATTAATTATATTCAAGCTGGCCTTGTTTTCGCTAAGGATAGCAATGGCTCGACCCACCCCTCCCCTCTATTTTGCAAAGAATATAAGGCCGGAAGGACCGAAACCAGTTTTCATTCCGAACCATTTTCACTCCCCCCCCCCCCCCCCCCCCCCCCCCCCCCCCCCCCCTCCCTCAAGGAGCCCAGCCTTTTAGCTTACAACCTCTCCCCTCCCCCCAACTCCGCCGCCCTGGAAATCAAGTTTCTACTATCTCAATAAGCGAGATTACCAGAGCGCACTCCCATATTAAATTGACGGCCGGGTGCATGGTCTTCGTAAATTTTGAAAGGAACCTCTAAAAGGCACTAGTACCCCGTTTAGTGGGTGTGGCTCATATCAATTTTACCCCTCGGAGGTAACAGTTGCTGTCAGCATATGTTTCAGGCTTAATACCCTAACAGGTATCAGAATAACTCTAACTGTGGTCATTTTCGATTTAAACAGCCATAAATTTGAACAGGTAGGACGATCACCATTCCCTCTTCCCCCGGGAGAGCTTACTATTCATATTCCTAACTAAGAATACACCCACCATCAGAAAAGTAGTTGGCCATTATGGGGATGCTTTCATTAACAGGATCAGAAGTTAGAACTTAGAACTTAGAATCAATTACACCCAAATAGTAGGTTTCTCTAACACTGGGCGGGTCGGTTTGCGGTTAAAGCATACGTAAGTGTCTTGGCACTTTTAGAGATCTTACAACTGGCATGGCGGACTGCTTAAAGCTATTTTAAGGATAAAGATGTTACTACTTCTTAAGGGAGTAAGTTCCAGACTCTGATTGTTCTTGGGAAGAAGGAATAGCTGTGAGCAAATACAGTTGACTGCTGTTGTTGATACGTTAAGCGATATCTCCTAGTAAATGAGGTAGCCTGTTTCAGGCGTTCAGATAGTGGGGAAAGCGCGAATAGTTGGGGAAGGCGCGAAGAAAAGCGAGCGAAAAAAAAATGCGGGGAGACGGGCCTCCTCTCCCCAGTCTCCCCGCATTTTTTTCGCTCGCTTTTCTTCGCGCCCTTTCCGAACTATTCGCGCTTTCCCCACTATCTGGAACAGGCTATAAATGAGGTAGTAGAGCATGTAACCCCTTTTGGGACAAGAAGACGTGGCTGTTTGTAAAGAGGTGGCCATTTTGTGTGGAGGTTCCGTAATTAAATCGAGAGACCATATGATTGTTGATGTTATTGTTTTTCTGTTGTTACAGAAGGAGAAACCATAACAAAGATTTTTCTTTCTTTCTTGCCGTCCACGCGTAATGGATAATCTGATTACCGTTTACAACAATCTTTACTTTGGGCAATTTCCGCCCGGTTAAGTTTTCGGAGCGTTTTCGATCGTTAATAAATGTGCATATGGGGACGGAAAGCCCTTAATACTGAGCGGATTCTCATATAAAATCGATCATTTGATCATTCATAGTTTGGTACCACTGAGGGTGTTTGAATAGAAAATGACCTCTGTCAGCGATATTCTGATACCTTTCAGCGTATCAAACAAAAATCCTAAAATCCGTTTTTTGCGCTTATCATTCAATTTTTTTGAGCATTTTATCGACAGATTACCCGAATTTATAGACTACTAGCAGTCCCTGTCTGGAAAGTCGAGCGGGCGAGCCAGTCTCGCCGAGCTTGTTTTCGTGATCAGCTCGCCCGCTCGATTGACTGAAAAGGGACAGCTCAGCAGTCAACCGAATTTATGGTAAAAATGCCATATGCTGATAGTAACAACTTTTTAACACGGAACTTCTACCTCTCAGTTTCTAGTACCTTTTATTGGTTTCTTTCAAAAATTCCGACGATCATTCCCATCAATTTTATACGAGAGTCTCTCACGCAAAGCAACCTCTCCCTCCGCCCCCCCCCCCCCCCCCGGCCCCTAATCTATCCGTTTGAAAATAAAGTGGACAAATATTGTGGACGCCGTCATACTCACCATGACAAGTATACTGAGAAACACCCCGATCTTGCGGCCA
This sequence comes from Dendrophyllia cribrosa, assembly GCA_024195265.1. NCBI lineage: Eukaryota > Metazoa > Cnidaria > Anthozoa > Scleractinia > Dendrophylliidae > Dendrophyllia > Dendrophyllia cribrosa. The sequence goes on from JAJLRJ010000008.1 coordinate 42,241,510, forward strand.
AAATGATCAGACAGAGTGCTGAATGCAACTGAGCCAAGCAACAACCCTGCCATGTAAACGGACTGGGTCATGGCCTTGAGGTGCTTCCTGTCACATACCAAGTCCCACTGATCAGGAGAGAAATCAGAGAGAAAAGAAAGACATTAACAAGATACATCTACATGACATGTTTACCCCTTTTGAGACCCAGTTTCCCACTGTAATTCACCTTTTTGGCGCTAGAGTTCACGTGTAGTGTCACGTGACTTCTGATGTAAACAAACCGCGATACGTGTACGTTCAAGTTCCTGTTAATAATTTTTTTTCCATTGCTTTTAACTGCGAGTTGGAATTGGCACCTGATTCAGTAAGCTTGGCATCAATGCCAAAGACAACAGTAGTCAGCACCAACAAAATATAATTTTTGAAAGGCTCAGGAGGACAAAATATGTTATTAGGATCGATATTCATCAAATGACTCACTGACTCATCCTTAATAAAATAATTTCACATTGAATTTCTCGTGTCGGGCCGCACGTCCCCATAAAAAAGCCATAAAAACAGCGTTAGTCTTTTACATTATAAGTTAGTTTTAAAAATAAAAGTGAAATCTACAAAGGACCGCAAACGATAATGCTGCTAACGGTATACGTAGGATCTGCGAGAGACCTAACCAGCCAAAAAATGAACAAATATACAATAAACTGCAGGGCTGATCTGACTACGTAAAAAATAGACTTTGCGAGACACCTTCACGACAGAAACCGATAAAGTAGGATCGCAACCGTGGACGGCAACAACGAACAACGAAACAACAACAAACAACAACGAACAACGAAACGGCCGTCCACGGTTGCGATCCTACTTTATCGGTTTCTGTCGTGAAGGTGGCTCGCAAAGTCTATTTTTTACTACGTAGTCAGATCAGCCCTGCAGTTTATTGTATGTTAGTTTTGAAATTTTAATCAAAGCGAGAAGTCATTTTCCCGGGGGGGGGGGGGGGGGGGGGGGGGATACTTCCGACAATGTAGAATAGGTGTGTGCCGCCAAGGTTCTCAAATCCTGACCCTATTTACAGGGTGTTTCAAAAGTTCGTTCCAATTTAAAGTTGTTAATTTTTTAAACAAATCAATTGTTTGTTAGAACTTTTTCAATAAATTGAGGTAGAGAATTTATTAAAATAGCTGGCAATAGCAATTTTAATTGTCTACTAGATGCCTTTGTTTCGATTTTCGCGCCAAATGTGCACACACGCGTTTTCCTGCCATTTTTTCGCGCCCTTTGTGTATGTTGTTTCTTTCCCGAATTTGTTGTTGTTCTCTGATTTTTTTCCTGAACTTTCTGTTTTCTCTGTCACGAAAATGAAGTCAGACATTGTTTATGCTAGAGCTCAAGCAGCCATATTACGATCATCTGGTCATTCAGTCAAAGAAATCGCTAAATTTTTTAACAAGACGGAACGTCGGGTGAACAAGTGGTCGAAAAGAGAGTGCTACGAAGACAAACCAAGAAGCGGACGACCGTCCGTTTTGACCAATTGTGCTCGAAAATCAATCGAGAAAGCGAAGTACAAACGGAACAATTCAACAAGAAAGATTGCCAAGAATCTTCATCAGAAAACTATCGAAGTTTCGAGCATAACGGTGTGGAGATAGCTCAAAGAAAGAGATGACATTCGTGCAGGATGGAGTACCGGCTCATACTTCATGATCAAAGGCAACTCAGACATGGTGTCAAAAAAATTTGCCAAATTTTATAGCCAAGGATAGCTGGCCAGCGAACTCTCCTGATCTCAATCCCATTAAGAACATCTGAAGTATCATTGACCAGACAACGTACAAAGATCCAGCCCCCAAAACGATGAAAGAGCTGAAAAGGCGACTACGCTTTGCATGGAAAAATGTGACTCTTGACACGCTAAAGGAACTCGCACATTCTATGCCTAGGCGCTTAGAAAATGTCATTAAAAATAAAGGCGGGCATTCTGGTTACTAATAATTTAAATGATCGAATGAAAAATAAACAAAAAATAATATACCTAATTTTTAAAGAGGTAGTTTAAATAAATAATGAAACGATAGAAGAAAACAAATCGGAACGAACTTTTGAAACACCCTGTAAGGGTAGAAAATAGAGATTTGATACCCCTTTTTAAGGCCCAGTTTTAACAGACTATATCTTTTTCGTTTTGCGCGTTGGGGTGGATACTGCAATTTAGTGACCCTATCTAAGGAATATCTAAGGACCACAATACCAAAAATACCAAAAAAGAATACCCTATTTAAGGACTGAGCACCTAAAAAAACCCTACCCTATCGGGCGGCACATACCTATATAGCGTATATAAGGAAGTAGGTAATTTTAAACCATCTTAAAACGTTTACTAATATTAATATCCGCCCTTTTACGTTTGTAATTTCTTCTTTACTTCAGCCCTACGAATGTTTGTTTTGCAAACCAAAACATAGCGCTGAAATTTGTAACGTTTCAGCTTTTTATCATTCAAGTTTTCATTTTCTTGTTATTTTGTTTCAGTTTTTTGTTTCTGATCCTTTGGGATCAGCCTGCAGTCTATTTTAAATTATCGGGAATTTGTGACCCTTCTTTGCTGTTATCGGGTATTATGCAGTAACATAATCACAAGATATTGTAGTCTTATGTATGGCGGAATTGTTTGCACTGGGAAATATTAATTCCCCGGAGTATTTTTGACTTTGGAAAACAATTTCAAAGGGGCATTAATATCATTAGTTATACGTGGCGTGGGGCGGAAGTACCAGAATTACCATAGAAACCACTGCAGTTATTCTTGAGTTTGAAAAAAGGTCAATACCCTTTCTCATAGTCAGTAGAAGAATCGGCAGTATTCTTCTACTGTCCAAGTCAGAAATGACGCACAGGATCACGTATAAAAGAGTTTGCATGCAAATTTACAATGTTTTCAGTAGAGCCACTGAAGCGAATCTTTCGGTTTTCTCTTATTAGTGAAGCGAGAAGCCAGAAATCAGCACTTTAATAATTGTTACTTCATTATCTTCAGAGGAGACCACTTCTCTATCTATTAAATCCTCCAAGTAGCTTTCTTCGCATTACTTGCTTATAACCAATAAAATACCTTGTCAGCGCTACACGACTAAGTATTTTTTTTTTTTTTACACGACTAGGTAATATTAATCTACACCACAGCCATGCATTATTGTTCCATATTCAGCGTATTGTTAAAGTGATTATTAACTTAATGAATACTTCTTACCTCTGTGACGGCACTAGTCAAACGACTAGTAAATTCGTAGTCAGTGCAGTTTGCACAACATGTACCAGCCTTGCATGTGTTGTTACCCTGCGCGTACGAATAGGCAGCACAGGAATACTTTGGAGTGGCGCCGTAAAACACTTGGACTAGCTGCTGTAAGCCGATGGGTAAAGACATTAGACACATGAATGCATAAAGAAGGAACGTATATCGACCGAAACCGCCGACGATGGCTAAAAGGTCGTCGAATTCGTACGATTTCTTCTGCTTTGCACTCTGCATTGCGGACTCGTCTGTTTCGCTCGACATGGCGGTTTCTTTGCTTCTCTGATCAGGGCGAGACGGTCAGTGTAAGATATCGAAAGATATGACTCAATCGATTGCTGACAGACCTATAAACAGCTTAACTGCGCAATATGTATGATTTGCATATTTCCTCCTACTCTGTGACCTCGGGTCTGTAACCTTGGAAGAAATTTAATTGCGCCACGACAAACCGCGGAGTATTTAGTTACAGCTAGGGAAGTATCAGTTATTAACCTGATTAACTACGATGACGGCTAGAGCTCGAGGCTAGTAGGGCAAATAGAACAAAGATACTGACATTTCACGTATAACTCGATAAGAAAGCATACGATGTCTCGATCTTCTTTTTAGAGGTGGCGAATGGTAATTCGAGACTACAAGCTATGCTTGCTTATTTTACTGTACTTTGCGAAACGAAACGAGACGAAATAGTCTGTTCACAGACTTTTCCTTTTGAGCCGACTTCGCGAGCGACGCGCTACGCGCTCGCACTCGCACGCGTTCGCTGGGCTAAAAATAAATCGGTCTGTAGACAGACTAAGACGAAACGAAATGGAACATAATGGGAAATCTGCAGTCTGCACCGTTGCGGAATGAAAACATGCACTTTGCGAAATGAAAATCTGTCATTTGCGAAATAAAAATCTGCACTTTGCGAAATGAAAATCTGTACCCTTGCGAAATGAAAATATGACATGAAAAAAGAGAAATTGAATCACTGATAAAAAGAAAACTTCAACCATTGTGGTAAATCCGCTGAATTTGTAACATTTTCGACCACCATTGAACAGCCATGCGCTTCGATCCTGCGACCTGGCTATCAAGTGCAGGCTCGTCGTACAAAACGAATTATTCTTTTCTTCCATTCCAACAGTGAAACGCTGTTCAGTGATTGCTAATGATATCGCATGCAGTATAGTTTTTATTTAAAACTGACGTCTGAGTCCTCTTTGCCTTCAAATAGTTCTAACCAAACTCACGCACCCATAAACTCAAAAAGTTACAAGTTTCCTTCAGATCAATAAAGCCATCTTATTTTCCAACGCAGGCGCAGTTACCAGGAATGAGCGCCACCCTTCCCATGGTAATTTTTGGCTCGCTGACCATAGCCGCTGGCCTGGTATCGTTGTTTTCTTCCCGAGACGTTGTTCTGTCAAACTTATCAGACAGTCGAAGAAATCAACCAGGACAAAGAATTCTACGGTGTCGTATTTATGGAGAAACCTCGACCATGCAGACTTCCCTGCTTCAGGTAATGTTGTCCCGGGGAAAACCCCTTGGATTTTCGAAACATCCCGGCCCTTACTTCAGACCAATATTATGGATCGTTTTTTTTAAACGAGGTATATATGTTGGCCAACGTCTAACTATTGTTTCCATTACCTGTGAACAACGAATGACCATTGGATCATTTTCTCTTATCATTGGCTAACATTAACCTCGTTAAAAAATAGCCCTTAAGGTTCTATATCTAAAGTAATGTTACCCCAAGGGGTATCCCTGTGAACTTGTGGTCTGAGTGTGCTGTCTAGAGCTCGAAACCTACACCCGCTTATTTCAGACCAACATATAAGGTTTGATGGCACCCTTGATATTGTTATCCCGTGGGGTGTCCCTCGGAATTTATGGTCTGGGTGCGCTGCCTAGGGCTCAAAACTACACCCACGTCTCTCAGACCAATATTTAAGGCTTGGATATCCTAGGTAATGGACCCCCGTGGGGTAAAACTCACCAATTATGGTCTGGGTGTGCCGCTAAGAGTTAGAGCTCGAACTCTTTCTCTTTTTCAGACACCTTGTTTCAGATAAAAATTTTATGTTTCTGCACCCTATTTTACACCCTAAATTCTCTAAATCTATACTTTTTTCAGACCAAAGTCCTTTTGCGAAAAATAGGTAAAAACAATCTTGTTAATCTAAAATGACCAAGCACAGGTGCCCTTCGGGCTAAACGAAATTGACAAAAGTAAAGCGCGCGCTCTGATTGGTCAATATCTTATTTACTATTTGCCCATGGGTGAACGCTGACGAAAGCTAGTGCGCGTTCAAAGCCGGTACGCGTCAACTTTTACGCGACTTTAATTTTTTACGGCAGAATTTGTTAAGGTTTTTTATTCTAATATTGAGAGGAAGTGTACAAAAGTCATTTGGGCTAACAAAAAAAGGTTTCACAATCCACATTGAAACGAAAAACTACTTAATCAGCGAGAAGATTTTTTTTAACGAGAAGTCAAAGAATGATTCATGCACGCAATAGAGCGCGCATATATGACGACACATTCGCCACACTCTTCACTCCCCTACTACCTGTAAGCAGATTTAAATGTTTTTCTCTTTTGATTATGTTATAACAGAAATGGTAAACGCAGCAGCTGTGAAACCATCGAGTTATGGATGCACTTGGGAGCTTTGCTAAGCACTCAAGAAGATATAGTTGCTTACGCTTCTTCCTTGCTTAGCAGCCTCGCGTGTGCATCCGTAACTCGAAATAAACCACCCCGTAAGGGGTTCTTATATTTAAAAAAAAAATTGGAACACTAACAGACAGTAGACACCCACACAAGAGGAGGCCCCATGTTGCTAGTGTACCATTTTGGTGTCCATCTATTAATTATTTACTATAAATTTTAATTTTAAACCTCATTAAATCTTCAATATTTCTTATTTCTCTAAATTTTACAAATCCTTTGAGAAAAACTATTTCCTCCCAAACATACCCAAAAATCACCCAAAAATTTACAAAACATCCCATAACATAGATTCATGAGATGAGTACAGAGTTTTTGGATTGCTTGAAACGTGAACGAGATATTTCCTCGAGGTATTTTCTGTGAGTGTGGATAGTGTCAGCACGAGGGAGGAAGCCATTTTCTAACCTTGTAGGGGTTAAAAGGTCTTCATTTTTACAAATAAGCTGTGGCAGCGAGTCATTGTCAATGATGATCCAATCACTGTGAAACCCTGTTACTTAACCCTTATTATGTTGAAATTACTAAAAAAAACACGTTTTTTTTTACCGTTAAATTGATTTTTTTTGGCACTAAGGTGCTGATTTTTTCTAAACTTTGCTAGAAATGCACTTTCTCGCACTGTACTAAGATTTTTATGAGGTTTTCATGTAAAAATCATTCTCGTCCCCAGAGCCCGCGATCCTTCTGGTCTGCGCCAGGGATCACGGACTCTGGCTGGTTCCGATTTGTAGAGCATGCGCAGAGTGCTCAATTTCTATTGTAAGCCAATCAGATTTGAGAGGATTAAACTCTGAGTCTGCGCAGAACGACTTTCAAATTGGAACCGGCCAGAGTCCGTGATTCGTGGCGCTGGCCAAAAGGATCACGGCTCTGGGTACGAGAATGTGTAAAAATATACAATATTTCACTTTGGCGCATGCGCATAAGCCAAAATTTGGACTTGTTTTTTTTTCCGATTTTTTTTCCTTGCTCCGTTCCTTTTCGTTTTTCTCTGCTTTCTTATTCTCTCTACTTTCTACTCTGTACATCCTTTCTTCTGGCCTGAAAAGTTTTGATCTTTATCAATGGAAAGCCCTGGAAAGGAGACCATGATCAAGTACAGGTATATTGGCCTGTTTTACCACCAATTTTGCACCAAAAACTGATCACGTTTTTTTTCCATTAGCTCTGTCAGAATGCAGTCGATATTCAAAATGTACAGTCCCGTGGAAAGATCTCTCCAACCTGTATTAGTTGCATATCAAAAGAATCTGCTGACGTGTGAATTAGTGACGTCACAAGTGGTTGAATTGCCATTCCTCCAAATCGCGGAAAAATCCGGATTTAGCGTAATAAGGGTTAATAGGACCACCGACAGACCGGAAAAAAGGTTAATCGTATTAACGGTTTTCCACATCAGAAATTAAAATAACGTTCATAAGCCAAAGAAAAGTGGCCATCACAACTGAAGTTCTCTGATAACCCTTAAAATGGTAGTAAACCTAGTGTTTTTACTGAGACCATTTGAACCATCCGTTAGAAAAAGACTTAATTTCGATAAAAGAGAGTTATATACATGTATGAACCCTACATTGGACTACGTAGCAATATTCCTGGGTGCTTCAAGCTACAGAAACTGACTTAAGCTCCGGCCGTGTGCATGGGCCACCAGTGGCGTCCCTGTTTTTTTTTACATGATATGTATTTTGTTTTTTGTTTTAGCTCTGAAGAGCCTGGTAATCAGACACCAGCATCACATGTGTACCAACTGTGAACAATACAATGGCTTTACAGGAGGACCAAACGTATTATAGCCCATACTTAGAAATACACTTGTATGCACCTTGTTGGAACATATTCTCGTGTTCGCTTCTAGTTATCCGTATTTACTATTTACTCATATGTATTGTGGTAGCGCGGTGGTCTAGTGGTTAGCGCGTCGACTTTCAACCTGAAGGTCGGTGGTCGTGCTCTCGGCCGTTGTGTTGTTTCCTTAGACTAGAAACATTTGCTCCACGTTGTCTCTCTTCAACCAGGTGTATAAGTGGGTACCGGCGACATAATGCTGGGGGTAGCCGTGCGATGGACTAGCATCCCATCCAGGGGGGAGTAGTAACACTCTCAGTCGTTTTATGGTACCGAAACCGGGTTAAACTCGAGCAGTTGTGAGCCATTGGGCTTGTGAACTCAGGTATATTAAGGCATGGGTCAACAGTTATTTTCAAAAAAAGGTAGGGGTGGTCTATCTTCGGAGGCTTTAGCCATAAAAACATAAAACTTTGGAATACTGAAGAGTTTGCAAATGCAGTAATGTTAGCATATAGAAGATATGCAAATTAGGTCACGTGCCTTGATACGGCCACAAAAACCAAATCAAAGATGGGAACAGTTTATGACAACCGTAAATAAACTTTACTACTACCAGATAAGTCCTAACAGGAGCAACAAAAGATCTGTGCTTGGCAATTGTTGAATATTTCATTACGTTTGAAAATAAACGGTACTTTGTACTAGTGCCCAGTCCCCCATGACAGTTATTTCTTTTTTCCTGCCTTTCTTTTAAATTATCTTAAAGTTTCCAAGCACAGAAATGATCTACCTTGTGGCCGTAAAATCATAAAGCTGATGGCAGACTCCAGGAAATAGAAAAAGTGTTCCCATTTTGTGTATAAGATTTTTCAGCTAAAAATAGCCCTGACAAGTCACGTGATTTAATTTCCATATCTTCTGCGTACGAAAATGACCACATTTGCAAACTGTTTATTCTGCCAAAGTTTTTCGTTCTTATGGATAAAGACTCAAAAGATAGACCACCCCCTCACTTTTTGTGTGAAATGGCAGGAGACCCATGCCTTAATTTACTTGAGAAGACTTTACCTACTCATATGCACTTATATTTACACATATTTACTCGCATTTACTCAACTTTAGCAGCATTAATTTATCTTCATTTATTAATTTTGGGAATTTTAAGATAGAAAAATAAATTTTAGGGTTTTAACCGTTTAATAGGATAAAATAAAATTAAGCGACGAACTTTATTATACCATAACCAATATTGTAGAATTATGGTTCTTTCGAGCCATGACCATGCATAGTTTCTTTTACTTAAACAATTTACGCAAGCTTTCTAAATAAGAAATTTATTTTCACTGAAAGAGCTAACGAACTATTTTATTTTAGACTGGGAGACATTCACGTCTTGAGGAAGCTCGCATACTAATATATTTCTTTTACATTATTATAAAGGTTAGTTTTACACCATGTTCTCAACACCTTCGAAGTTCTTTGTTGTCCGTTCGTGAACTAAAAGCTTAAAATCAGTGACTTCCTCAACCTTAAGCTTAACCTTCTTTTGATAGCAATTTACATTAAGTTGACATCTTACTATGCGTCCGTTTACTTTACTCTTATACTCCGTTTACTTTTATTCCATAACATACAAAATTTTGCACAAGTAACCATAACTAGCCTCATTCGAGATTCTTTTTATCCCGGGAACCGCGAGCAGCTGAAACTACCTCATAAGATCTAAATGGTTATGTTTGTTTTCAGTATAAATGGATGGTTTTTATAAATCTTTAATTAAAGACATAAAAACGAGCGATTGTGAGGAATAGATCTAGAGTACACTTAGAATTGGATTGGAGTTGAGAATTGTACTCGCCAGAACAGCATTAAAGCTACCGTTCAGTCGCGACTTGGTCTCTGTCTTCTTTGACGCGTGAATACCGTCCTAAAATCTGTTTCGTGTAAACTCTATGTAATGTTTACTACATGAACGGGAGTGTTGCATCGACCTATACAATCACGAGGCGCAGCTGACTCGATATCTGAGTTCGAGATATCGAAGGTTCGAGCTATCGAGGGTAAACCTCCAAGCAGTCTTTAGCCAAGGTAAAAAAAAGATTGGTTCGAGTTAGCGAGAGGTTCGAGTTATCGAAGGTTCGAGATCGGGATTCAACTGTACTTGCAAACTGTCGCATCACGACAACTTTTAAAATTAGCAAAAATACCGACTGACGCCAAAGATAATAAATCATCAAAACGTTCATACATGTACAATGTAGCATCTCAAGGCTTTAAAAATGCCGTCTTTATTTGTAGTCTAAAAATTCACAACAGCATTGATCAATAAGTAATAGATAAAATACGAGTGGGAGAACTGTATGGATCCATTGTAAATATTCATCCAATTCAGCTGCGAACATAGTGATGAATCTTTTTAGCATTCCTATTGCATAGTATTCTGTATCAATGATATAGTATAGCTGCACTGTATTAGGATATTAGGATTTACAAATCTTCATTAAATTTTAGGATTTACAAATCTTCATTAAATTTTCGTTTCTTTTGAAAATATATTTTCCTTATGAATTATTAATGAATTTTATAAATATTACAGCAAACATTTGAAAAAGCAACAAGCAATCTCGCTGCTTCAGACTTTCCGGTCAGCGGTTGGTCTACCCTTGCGGGTAGGTAAGTGGTGTAAGTGAGCTATGTAGGGCTATGTACGTACGTTTATGCAGAGCTATGTCTAATCACTGTGACTATTGCACATGTATCTAATTCCTCGTGACCATCAGCTGACAGGAAAGAGATCGTAGACTATGCAAAGCTTTTATTTTATGTACCTATAGGTGGAAAGGAAAACATACGAAATAGCCAAGTAACGATCTGAATTTTAAACTGCTAGTTAACAGTAACTAACTCTTGTATTACGTTTCCAAAAACAGTCTCGAGAGTTGGGTTTTAAAGTTTAGGACTACTACATTACTTGGACGTTTTTTGCCCAAAAATTCCCAGCAAAACTTTTGCGAGAACAACGCCGCCCTAAACAACGGAGTGGAGTTCAAAGAATCAAAATAAGCCCGCCCGCCCTCCATCCCCAGCATACAAGCTCATCAGTTTGATAACAGAACATCATTCCTATTTTTATGCATACCACAGCTCAGCTCCACAAAGGCAATTCCTTAAAAAAAGTTACACTTGATTGACTAAAACTACGTTCACTATCACAATATTTGTTGTTTGTCAGCCCATAAAAGCCTTGCGAAGTTGTATAAGCCCAGGGCCTTATATATATAAGCGGTATTTAATTTTACGGTAAGTGAATTCGAATGCTTGGTTAACTTTAAAGAGAAACAAACAAAGAAACAAACATGCAAGAAAACAAAAACAAAATGCTTTCCGTTCTCTTTATCTAAATCAAGCTGTCGTATTTCTTTTCGGGTGTCGGTATTTCTGCTGTTGGGTTTCCATCTTCGTTTGCCTCTTCTTTAACTACCAAACCAATACTGCATTCTTCCTTTGTGGGCCTGTGACGTCCACAACAATATATCTTATAGTCTTCGTCCCACTCCTCCGCCTGCTCCACGGTCTGGGCCATGGGACTGTAAAGAGTCTCTGGGAGCCAAAGAGCCACGATGCCCGCGATAATCCCCAGAACGCCAAAAATGACCAGCGGTAGTGTTCTTGTCATGCTCGGAAGGTCAGCCTGGATAGAAGAACAAAAAAGGGAAAAAGATATAGGGTTACGGAATATTTAGGGAAAAAATTATAGGGATACGGGATATTTAGGGAAAAAATTATAGGGATACGGGATATTTAGGGGAAAAATTATAGGGATACGAGATATTTAGGAAAAAAATTTGTAGGGATACTAATATTTAGGGGAATACAGGGATACGGGATATTTAGGTAAAAATCATAGGCATACGGCATATTTAGGTAGGGGGATATTTAAGGGGGAATAAACTGGATACGGGATATTTAAAAAAAGAGATTTCGGGATATCAAGCATGACATTTGTAATGTTTTTGGAAATAAAAAATAGGACTGATTTATTGATCAATATGAAAGATGTAGAAATGGAGAAAAATACTAATAGTTAGATTTTAATTTGTGATTTTGTCAATGAAATAAGGATACTGACCAATAACACGATGTATGGAGTTATTATACTGCCAAAACGAGCCATCATGGAACACACGCCAATGCCCGTATTCCTACAACGAAAGAAATAAAGTATTTTATACTAAATCCTGTGATGTACGGTTCTCAAACTCATTAATAATCATGACGAGAACACAAAGGAAATCACTACCGTGTAGGAGGTTTTGATATCTTGTCTTAATTTGCATAGATTTTGACGATTTTATTCCTTCGTTTTCTCCGCATTTAACGATCAGTTTGAGAAGTTATATCAAACACACGAAAGAGTGTTCACGAAGTGGGTTAAAAAAACTCGTCTGCGCCTCGTGGTGTGCTTCGCGGTGTTTGGATATCTAATGAAACACTGTTCCTCGTGTTTGATATATTACTTCAACATTGGTCCAACATTGGTCCAACATTTGTTGATCAACAAATGTTGCAACGGCTGTTCAACAAATATTGGACAGTGTATCATGCCAAGCTGAATGTTGAAAAAGACCATTCTGGCAACATGTTGAACGTTGTTGAACGAAAATAAACTTCAGTCAATCGTTTTAAAATGTTGAATATGTTTTCTTTTCATTCACCAAGTTGCAATATCGTTAGGAGCCCATAACCCTGAGCCCTGGGCCGCTGACATCGTTCAACATTTGTGGATATGGCTCACATTCATTTTCACCTCTAAGAGGTACCAAGACGTGTCGTATTCTGTCATTGTACACTAAAAGGAACAGCGATAATTCTAACGGTGGTCATTTAAGACTTTAGATAAGCGGTACCAATCTACAAATTAGTGTCCCCTTAAAGGTACGACATCACCTCCCGTCATTTTTATATGGGAGTACCCCCCCCCCCCCCCCCCCTATATCAAATACTCGAACACGTCGAACGAGTGTTTCATCAGGTATCCAAAGGAATCAAAGTCGGTTATTGGAAATCCTGGCTCTGGGGCTCGGGGAGGGGGACGGGAGTTGCAAGTTGTGGCCTACTTACCTAATAATAGTAGGATATAATTCCACAGTGAACACATAAATTCCCAAGAAAGTCGCCAAGATGCAGGCTTTGCCAATAGCAGCCAGTATCGTCACAATAAACCTTAGTTCTAAGAAACAATTTAACAATTAGACACATTTTCAATCACAAGAAAAGTTAATCACAAATTCTTACTCATTCGGTGATTGACTTCTGTTTACATAAGGGTTAAAAACCATGCAAATTCAGACATATCAGAGGCCCCAAAAAGAGTTCATAAAAGAACCCAGCTATTTTTCTAGGATCCCTTTTCTGCTCGTCTTTACGGTAAGAAAAAAGCATAAGACTTGACATTTGCAATGAAGATCGAAACGACAAACGATGGCATTACGTATTACGATTGCATCAGGAATGTCGGTTTGCCGCCAGTCGCCCATATAACGGTTTTTCGAGTAGGTAATTTCTTTCCATTCTAAGAAATCCTTTATACTGCTTAAAGAACACTTCAAAACTAGACCAATTCTCAAATTGGAGAGTCGTGCGATGTTTAGGAGCGAAGATATAAGATAACGAATTTGGACAATTTTACAGACATCTGTATGACTATTAAACAGGCAACTTGCTTGTCTTCCATATGTCTGCAAAAATTCGCCAATTTAGTGATTTGTAACTTTGCTCCCAAACATTGCATACCGGTAACCTTAAAATTTGGAAATTCGATTTGCTTTGAAAAGTTTTTACATGTACAGCAGTATAAGCGGTTTACAATAGGGAGCCAAGAAAACGACTACTTAAAACAATTAAAAACCATGGTATGGGTGAATTATACGGCGGACACCTCGCATACATAAACATACAGAACTTCTACATCTACATTTACATAAATTTAAAGTCCTACAAAGGGGGATACCCATAACTGCAAGACGTTAAAAATAAACTAATGAATATAAATATTTACGTAGTATTGAAATTGAAATTAAAAAATAAATAAATAATAATTAAAATAAATAAATAAACAACAATAAAATAACTAACTAGATAATTAAGTAGATGAATTAACGAATAAGCATTGAATTGAATCCAAACACTGAAGCTTGCAGAAAGTCAAATAAATAGATAAATAAATAAATAATAGGTAAATAAATACGTAGAGATAAAAATTTAGAAATTGGAAAATGACTGGCTATAAATCTCGAAAGAAACGACACTGCTGACATGGTAACAAACGACAATGAACGTATTTGTCTTTCTTTGTAACACGCTTTAAAAGAAAGTGACGCCGAGACTTTACGTACCTTCATCTGAGGGAACAGCCAGAACTAACATACCCGCTACACCCCCAGTGATCATGACGCTTGCATACGGGATACGACGACCATACCTTGACAAAAAATAAAATAGCATTGTTTACATCTGAGCAATCACAGCAAAGGCAAACACTAAAAACGCAACAAACCAATATAAAAACTCAAGGCAAAGGCATGCAGACCGTGCCAGTGAAACGTGCAACTGGTACCATGCGCGGAAAGCTGACATACAATCTGTACTAAGCGCGGGAAAACAAGAAACCGGTGCCAAATTAAGGGCGGGTAATCATGTAACTATGATCAGGAGCCATAATCGGCTCCTGCTATGATACAATCTGCGCTAAGCGCGGGAAAACAAGAAACCGGTGCCAAGCGCGGGAAATCATGTAACTGCTGTAGTGCTAAGCGCGGAAAAGATTGTAAGTCATGTAACCGGTGCCAAGAGCGGGTAATCATGCAACTATGATACAATCTGCGCTAAGCGCGGGAAAACAAGAAAACCGGTGCCAAGCGCGGGAAATCATGTAACTACCGTAGTGCTAAGCGCGGAAAAGGTTGTAAGTCATGTAACCGGTGCCAAGAGCGGGTAATCGTGTAACTAGTACAAAGCGCGGAACACAATCTGTACTAAGCGCGGGGAATCAAGAACCTGGTGCCAAGCGCGGGAAATCATGAACTAGTGCAAAGCGCGGAAACGGTTGTATGTCATGTAACTGGTGACGAGCGTGGGAAAAATGGTAGTAAGTAATGTAGTAAGGTTACCGTTGATCTAATTGATAAAGTCACACGTTTAATAAGTATTATCAACTATAACGAGCTCAGCAAAAAAAATGAGGTCAATTTATCACCATATTATACAGTGGATGACATGAAAAATCCAGAATGACTTTTGAAGTCAAGGTCACAACGAAGCGCGATCTTTTTCTGTAAATCATAATTTTACGGAACTAACTTTGATTTAGCTGCTGCACGTGCAAAATTGTACTTTGCTAATTAAACCATTTCAACGCATGTGCAAATTAAAGACCCAGTATTGTCCATTATGCTTCACGCGCCTCTGAACAATGGAAGCTTTGCTCTTGTGCAAACCAAAACAATAACAGAGGCGCGTGAAGCATAATGGACATTACTGGGCCTTCAAACTTGTGTTTTGCTAATTTTAAAGATCGTTCCAAAGATTTGTTTTGCTAACTGGACTTTTTAACGCTTGTGTAAAAAAATATGCGTTAATGCCAGCCTTATATTTTGTTTTTCTTTTTGTTTTAAGTTGGGCGGCATAAAATTAAGGGTCTAGGGAAAACAACACTCGCTGCCTTCCTTAGAGTTAGTCATACCTTGACATGAAAAACCAGAGTATCAATGCTCCTGGAATTTCAACAATGCACAAGATGAAGAAATTCAGATACATGTCTCCCGCCAAGTTTCCAACGTTCAAGTTAAGTCCAAAGTAAACCAAACCGTTTACAAACCTGAAAAAAAAGACAATGTCGAATGTCATAAAGATTAAGGGACAGACGTATGTAATTTTGAAGCCTTGGCCAAACACGGGGACACAACTTAACGCAAATTTCCAACCTGCGATAAGTTGTGACTCCGTTCCGCCAGAAGTTGCGTGTAGTTGCGATGGCTTGCGTTGACTTGCGATCACTTTGATCCAGCTCAAATTTGTCCGCAAGTAGGCGCAAGATTTTCACCGTTTAGCCACCAAATTAAACGCCAGTAGTCGCAAGTTAACGCAAGTCAAGCGTCGTCATAGAACACAATTACAAGCCCGACCATGTACTTACGAGTCAGCATGCGACTCCGTTTGACCACCCAGCGGAAGTCAACTTAAGTTGTCATTTTCCAACTTGCGTTGACTTGCGTTACTGTTTGGCCAGTGCCTTAAAACCTAAATGGAACTGAAGCTACTTTTCGTAGATGCTGTCGATGCTGTGTATAAATCTCATTCAAAACTGTAATGACGCAAATTATTCCAAGGATGTTGATAGTCGTAAATTGGAGACAAAAGGTTCAACCCCTTCAGGGACACGCCCTGGCAACGAGGTTTCCCTTTCAGCATTTTCTTTGTCGGTGCTCAATAATGCACCTGAGTGAAGAGAGACAGTGTGGAGTAAAGTTTCCTGTCTAAAGAAACAACCTCCGGGAACGGAGGAGGGGGGAGGTACTCCCTCATCTGGCCTTAACGAGGACGTGCGACACGACAGGGTATGGTTTTCAGGGGATTTTGGCCTTGAACGGGCCCAATGTCGTAAACGTACCATATATATTGATTTAAAGAAACCTCACCGCAAGCCGAATTTTAACCAGTTTTTTGTTGGCGCTGACTTCCGTTGATAGCAAAGCCAGTGGCACACTTGTAAATGTCTAAGATGGGATCTCAAAAATCGGAATTCTATCTTAAACAAGGTGGAAAATCAGAGAGTTGTGTCAGGGTTTGAGCGGCCATGCCCTACCTCCCTACAGCTGTTCTCTCGTTTCGCGTCTATCCGCGGATCTTGCCAAGAGAGACGACTGGGGACGAGTCAGATACACACCAGTTAAATCTTCAAATGATAGTTCTTTTCCTGAGCTTTCGGGTTCTGAACATATCAAGAATGCCATAGTTTGTCCTGTTCTTGTCCCGATTTCTAACCTCTTCCTTTTTAAACTCTTGTATGGCGTGTTTAAGTTGTGTGGAGTCGACATCCACCCGATTTCTCTTGGCGTACTTCATGAGCAGCTCGTGCGCCTCGTCCAAACGATTTTTGGCAATCAGCCATCGAGGGGACTCTGGGATAATCCTTGCAAACAAGCAAACAGAACAAACTCAGTAATTTGATAAAGAAATTAAGCCAGCTTGATTTGGGGTTTTAAAGAGGCTATGTCACCATTTTTAATGTTACTTTAAAAAGGCAAAAGACAAATTTATATCACAGGTAGCCCAAGCTCAAGTGATGTTTACACGTTGTTATTTGAACGTCGTGGTAACCGTTGCGTAATAGCGAAATTATAAGGATTTGTATGGGGAAAATTCACTTCGAATTTGAGCGTAAAATTAGGAAGGATATTTGAATAAAACTGGCTCACCTGAACTTCTTTGTGTGTTTACTTGTGTCTTGAGTGGTTTTGGGGTCGATTCGAAGCGATTCCAGCGAGTTTTAGTTTTAATCAACTGTTTCTTCTAAAAGGGAGGAAGAACTAAAACTCGCTGGAATCGCTTCGAATCGAGCCAGAAACCACTCAAGACACAAGTAAACACACAAAGAAGTTCTGGTGAGCTAGTTTTTATTCAAATATCGTTTCTAATTTTACTTTCAAATTCAAGGTGAATTTTCCCCATACAAATTCCTTATAATTTCACTATTACGCAACAGTTACCACGACGTTCAAATCTACAACGTGTAAACATGCAACACTTGAACTTGGGCTACCAGTGTTTATATCAGTGAAAACCCAACAATAATGGTCCAGTTGTGTTTAAATTATTCTACTAGTGTTCTATAAAGTACAAAGTGTCTTGAGCTGTAGATGACCAGGATAGAAATGGATTGCAAGTTGAAAAAAATGCCCCAATGTTTCCAAGTTTATAGAGTCAAACTCGTTAAAACTCTCCGACTGATAATGGTTTATTCTGTCTTCGAAAATTCACTTGATATCTTCCTCTCAGTGTTCTATAAGGATTTCGTGTTTGACAAAGGTACTTAGTTTTAATTAGGGGCAGTTTTCATGAGTTTTAAACGTTAAAATCCCCTTGACATAGCTCCTTTTAACCGCAATTTATTTCATGTGGACAGTATACGCCTAACTGAAAACAACAACAACAATGTCTAGTAAAAAGTAATTAAGCTATAAAAGAAATAATACTATGGATTTCTAGGAAGACAGTTATATTCCATTTATTGCATTCATTTTATTTAACTTTTAAGTTTTAAGAAACGATTAAAGAGTATGATAAAAGCTCGCTGTACATGTGTTGTTTTAACATCCTGTATGCAGTCTATATCAAAGCACATGTATGTATATATATGCATGTATACACATATCTCGCTTCACAAAAAATCGTCAATCGACAATGCTTTTTTTAATTATTCATATACGTATCTGAAACTACACCCATGCTTTCACTACCCAGGGTGTCAAAGACTTTTTTCGCGCTGTCATCTTTGTCCGGGTTATTACTAATGAGATCCTTGTGAAAAAGGAATAAGGAGCAAAATGTCCTTACCACCAACAGAAAAGCAATGGCAGTCCAGGTAAAGATACAGCCAGCATAAGATACCTCCAGTCACGAATCAGATAAGCCAAGAGCGACAGTGTTGTAAAGCCAATGCTAACGAAAATGTTGTTGACAATTCCCCCAGCTGTACGTTGGCCGATCTGGATGATCTCCATGCAGTAGACGAACCGAGCTAGAAGACAGCCGGCTGTGGCAGCTCCGGTCACGAAACGGAACAAAGAGAACAATGAAAGGCAGTCTGCAACAGCGGATATTGTGCCACCAGCGGCCTGGTATACAACACAATACATGTCATTAATTATACTCAAGCAGGCCTTGTTTTCGCTAAGGATAGCAATGGCTCGGCCCACCCCTCCCCTCTATTTTGCAAAGAATATAAGGCCGGAAGGACCGAAACCAGTTTTCATTCCGAACCATTAACCCGCAACATAACCAATCTCATGAACACGCGCCTAACACTAATAACCTCTCCCATTCACAAATCGCGACTAATATTAATAACCAACCTGTCACTAACACTATCGTTCCTCCTACAAACACTCGTACTCACACACGCCGCCGCAAACGTAAGACCACCAAAAGAAACGCAACTAGATACTGGAGACGTAAAAATCACAACATTCAACTGGATACTAACGCTGTTATTAATATAAGTAACATAACTCTCACACACGACGAAACTCAACTGTACTTGCTAGAGGTCTCTCTTTCTGTCCTACTCCTCATAACATAAACTGGACCGAGGTCAAGGCTGACGTCAATACATTTAGCCGACGTATGCGACTACTAGAATATTTTCACGACTTTCCTCCTCAAACCAACTCTAATCCTTTTTGCAACAAAGGTACATGGACACCTCCTCCTTACAGAGACCCTGCTTTAGACACTTTCTTAGACGCTGTAGAACGTGACATCTTCAATATCACTCCTGACACTGTACGTGACAACCTGACGACACGCGAACGTAATGCTTGTAAACAACTTAGCCGACGGACTGACATCATTATTAAAAGTGCCGACAAAGGCTCTGGCACGGTAGTAATGGACCGTGACTGGTACATCACCGAATGCTTACGACAACTTAATGACAGTAAATTCTACAAAACGCTTTACACCGACATTACTGGCGACATACAGAAACGCGTACAAGTTTACACTGAACGCATGCATCGTGACGACATCATCGACGACCATACTAAACGCTTTCTCATACAGACTAATCCCAAAGCTGGACGATTTTATGTTTTACCTAAAATATACAAACAAGGAAACCCCGGACCCTATTGTATCGAGCAACGGTCACCCCACAGAACGCATCTCACAGTTTGTTGACTTCCATCTCAAGCCTTTAGTTCATACCACACCGTCCTTCGTCAAAGACACTACGCACTTTCTCAACAAACTTGAACAACTAGGACAACTACCTGACAATGCTATACTTGTTACACTTGACGTTTCTTCGCTCTACACCAACATACCCCACAACGAAGGTATTGCTGCCTGTCGACATTACTTGGACACACGTACTCGCTCCAACTCAACTGTACCTACAGAAACTTTATGCGACCTCCTACGTATAATACTTACTATGGACAACTTTGAATTCGACGACAAACACTATCTTCAAATACACGGAACTGCTATGGGAACCAAAATGGCACCCTCCTACGCCAATCTTTTCCTTGCTAAATTCGAGACCGACGCTCTTTCACGCGCAACACACCAGCCCCATACTTGGTGGCGTTACATAGACGACATTTTTATGATATGGACACACACTGAACAGGACCTCTTTACCTTCACTTCTTATCTCAATAGCATTCACCCCACCCTCAAATTTACATCCAATCACTCCTCTAGGTCTCTACCTTTTCTGGACGTTAACGTTGTTCTCAATAACGGTACTATCGAAACAGACCTCTACACTAAACCTACTGACAAACATCAGTACCTGCTACACTCATTTTGCCATCCTCATCATACCAAACGAGCTATCCCCTTCAGTCTCTTCCTCAGACTTCGTCGTATCTGTTCTTCCGACGAGACCTTCACACTTCGTACCAACGAACTTAAAACATATCTTAACAAACGTGGATACACTCTATCTTTCCTTAACCGTGAATTTCAACGCGTTCGTACCATTACACGCGAAGAAGCATTCACACCCAAAGGCATTTCTGCTAACCAACCTAGCCGTGTTCCCCTTGTTATCACTTACAACCCCGCATTACGTTCTCTGTCATCCATCATACACAAACACTTTCATATCCTGTCCTCCTCTTACCGTTGCGCCAATGTATTCAAGGCCACACCTCTCGTTGCATTCCGACGTACTAAAAATCTTAACGACTTACTAGTCAGATCTAAACTACGCACCACTACTCCCTCTAACCCACATCCTGGCTCCTTTCGCTGTGGCAACAACCGCTGCCGTACATGCAAATACATCAATGACGGACAAACAGATTACACATTTCACTCTACAGGAAACACTAGGACCATTAACCACCGCATTGACTGCAATTCTAGAAACGTTGTATACATGGTAGAATGCAGACGATGCAACAAACAGTACATTGGAGAGACTAAACGACAGCTTAAAGAACGCTTCAACGAACACCGCAGACCAGTCGACAAACAAGTACACCCCGACAACTCTAAACTTACGGCAGTATCAGAACATTTTCTTTCACCTAATCATTCTGCCTCTGACATGCAACTTATCCCGCTTGAGCTTATAAAATCTAACCGTGACGACGTGCGTAAGGCTCGAGAAGCTCATCTTATTGATAAAGGCCAAACGCTCGAACCCAAAGGGTTAAACAGACGCGATGAAACTAGATATATACTTATGTAAATTTCAGCGTCCTATTTTTATCCATTAAGCTTATACCATTCACAAAGTATGTATTTTCATATCTTTCGCTTGTTATATATTCAA